>JAVHZZ010000002.1:177513410-178033410 GCA_036250195.1 Mixophyes australis | reverse complement strand
GTTAGGGGTTATGGTTAGGGTTAGGGTTAGGGTTAGGTGGTTAGGGTTAGGGTTAGGGTTAGGATTAGGGGTTAGGGTTAGGGTTAGGGGTTAGGGTTAGAGTTATGATTAAGGTTAAGGGGTTAGGGTTAGGGTTAGGGTTAAGGTTAGGGATAGGGGTTAGGGTTAGGGTTAGGGTTTGGGGTTAGGGTTAATGTTAGGGTTAGGGTTAGAGTTAGGGTTAGGGTTAGGGTTAGGGGTTTAGGGTTAGAATTAGGGTTAGGGGGTTAGGGTTAGGGTTAGGGGTTAGTGTTAGGGTTAGGGTTAGGGTTAGGGGTTAGGTTTAGGGTTAGAGTTATGGTTAGGGTTAGAGTTAGGGGGTTAGGGTTAGGGTTAGAGTTAGGGGGTTAGGGTTAGGGGTTAGGGTTAGGGTTAGGGGTTAGGGGTTAGGATTTGGGTTAGGATTAGGGGTTAGGGATTAGGATTAGGGTTAGGGTTAGGGTTAGGGTTAGGGGGTTAGGGTTAGGGTTAGGGGTTAGGGTTAGGGTTAGGGTTAGGGTTCATGATTCAATTCTTGATTCATGATTCATGATTAAATTCATGATTCATGATTAAATTCATGAATCATGATTTATGATTCAATTAATGATTCATGATTTATTTCATGATTGAATTCATGGTTCACGAATCTTGATTCAATTCATGATTTATTTCAGGATTCATGATTGGATTCATGATTCATAATTCAATTCATGAGTCATGATTCATGATTCGATTTATGATTCATGAATCATGATTCAATTCATGATTCATGTTTCAAATCATGATTTAATTCTTGATTCAATTCATAATTCAATTCATGATTCATGATTCAATTCATGATTCATGATTCAATTCATGATTCATGATTCATTTCATGATTTATGATTCAATTCATGATTCATGATTCATGATTCCATTCATGATTCATGATTCATTTTATGATTCATGATTCATGATTCAATTCATGATTTGTGATTCATGATTCAAGTCATGATTCATGATTCATAATTCAATTCATGATTTATGATTCGATTCATGATTTAATTCTTGATTCAATTCATAATTCAATTCATGATTCATGATTAATGATTCAATGCATGATTCATGATTCATTTCATGATTCATTTCATGATTCATGCTTCAATTCATGATTCATGATTCAATTCATGATTCATGATTCAGTTCATGATTCATGATTCAATTCATGATTCATTATATGATTTATGATTCGATTCATGATTCATGATTCAATTCATGAGTCATGATTCATTATTCAATTTATGATTCATGATTCGATTTATGATTCATAAATTAAATTCATAATTCAGTTCATGATTCAATATGTCCAGGTTAAGGTTAGGGGTTAGGGTTAGGGTTAGTAGTTAGGGTTAGGGTGAGGGTTAGGGTTTGGGGTTAGGGTTAGGGTTAGGGTTAGGGGGTTAGGGTTAAAGATAGGGTTAGGGGGTTAGGGGGTTAGGGTTAGGGTTAGGGGGTTAGGGTTATGGTTAGGATTAGGGTTAGGGTTAGGGTTAAGGGGTTAGGGTTAGGGTTAGGGGTTATGGTTAGGGTTAGGGGGTTAGGGTTAGGGTTAGGGTTAGGTGGTTAGGGTTAGGGTTAGGATTAGTGGTTAGGGTTAGGGTTAGGGGTTAGGGTTAGGGTTAGGGTTAGGTTTAAGGGGTTAGGGTTAGGGTTAGGGTTAAGGTTAGGGATAGGGGTTAGGGTTAGGGTTAGGGGTTAGGGTTAGGGTTAGAGTTAGGGTTAGGGTTAGGGTTAGGGGTTTAGGGTTAGAATTAGGGTTAGGGGGTTAGGGTTAGGGTTAGGGTTAGGGGTTAGTGTTAGGGTTAGGGTTAGGGTTAGGGTTAGGGGTTAGGGTTAGGGTTAGAGTTATGGTTAGGGTTAGAGTTAGGGGGTTAGGGTTAGGGTTAGGGTTAGGGGGTTAGGGTTAGGGGTTAGGGTTAGGGTTAGGGGTTAGGGGTTAGGATTTGTTTTAGGGTTAGGGGTTAGGGATTAGGAATAGGGTTAGGGTTAGGGTTAGGGTTAGGGGGTTAGGGTTAGGGTTAGGGTTAGGGGTTAGGGTTAGGGTTAGGGTTCATGATTCAATTCTTGATTCATGATTCATGATTCAATTCATGATTCATGATTAAATTCATGATTCATGATTTATGATTCAATTAATGATTCATGATTTATTTCATGATTGAATTCATGGTTCACGAATCTTGATTCAATTCATGATTTATTTCATGATTCATGATTGGATTCATGATTTATAATTCAATTCATGAGTCATGATTCATGATTCGATTTATGATTCATGAATCATGATTCAATTCATGATTCATGAATCATGATTCAATTCATGATTCATGATTCATGATTACATTCATGATTCATGATTCATTTTATGATTCATGATTCATGATTCAATTCATGATTTGTGATTCATGATTCAATTCATGATTCATGATTCATAATTCAATTCATGATTCATGATTCGATTCATGATTTAATTCTTGATTCAATTCATAATTCAATTCATGATTCATGATTCAATGCATGATTCATGATTCATTTCATGATTCATTTCATGATTCATGCTTCAATTCATGATTCATGAATCATGATTCAATTCATGATTCATGTTTCAAATCATGATTTAATTCTTGATTCAATTCATAATTCAATTCATGATTCATGATTCAATTCATGATTCATGATTCAATTCATGATTCATGATTCATTTCATGATTCATTTCATGATTTATGATTCAATTCATGATTCATGATTCATGATTCCATTCATGATTCATGATTCATTTTATGATTCATGATTCATGATTCAATTCATGATTTGTGATTCATGATTCAAGTCATGATTCATGATTCATAATTCAATTCATGATTTATGATTCGATTCATGATTTAATTCTTGATTCAATTCATAATTCAATTCATGATTCATGATTAATGATTCAATGCATGATTCATGATTCATTTCATGATTCATTTCATGATTCATGCTTCAATTCATGATTCATGATTCAATTCATGATTCATGATTCATGATTCAGTTCATGATTCATGATTCAATTCATGATTCATTATATGATTTATGATTAGATTCATGATTCATGATTCAATTCATGAGTCATGATTCATTATTCAATTTATGATTCATGATTCGATTTATGATTCATAAATTAAATTCATAATTCAGTTCATGATTCAATATGTCCAGGTTAGGGTTAGGGGTTAGGGTTAGGGTTAGTAGTTAGGGTTAGGGTGAGGGTTAGGGTTTGGGGTTAGGGTTAGGGTTAGGGTTAGGGGGTTAGGGTTAAAGATAGGGTTAGGGGGTTAGGGGGTTAGGGTTAGGGTTAGGGGGTTAGGGTTATGGTTAGGATTAGGGTTAGGGTTAGGGTTAAGGGGTTAGGGTTAGGGTTAGGGTTAGGGGTTATGGTTAGGGTTAGGGGGTTAGGGTTAGGGTTAGGGTTAGGTGGTTAGGGTTAGGGTTAGGGTTAGGATTAGGGGTTAGGGTTAGGGTTAGGGGTTAGGGTTAGGGTTAGGGTTAGGTTTAAGGGGTTAGGGTTAGGGTTAGGGTTAAGGTTAGGGATAGGGGTTAGGGTTAGGGTTAGGGGTTAGGGTTAGGGTTAGGGTTAGAGTTAGGGTTAGGGTTAGGGTTAGGGTTAGGGGTTTAGGGTTAGAATTAGGGTTAGGGGGTTAGGGTTAGGGTTAGGGTTAGGGGTTAGTGTTAGGGTTAGGGTTAGGGTTAGGGTTAGGGGTTAGGGTTAGGGTTAGAGTTATGGTTAGGGTTAGAGTTAGGGGGTTAGGGTTAGGGTTAGGGTTAGGGGGTTAGGGTTAGGGGTTAGGGTTAGGGTTAGGGGTTAGGGGTTAGGATTTGTTTTAGGGTTAGGGGTTAGGGATTAGGAATAGGGTTAGGGTTAGGGTTAGGGTTAGGGGGTTAGGGTTAGGGTTAGGGTTAGGGGTTAGGGTTAGGGTTAGGGTTCATGATTCAATTCTTGATTCATGATTCATGATTCAATTCATGATTCATGATTAAATTCATGATTCATGATTTATGATTCAATTAATGATTCATGATTTATTTCATGATTGAATTCATGGTTCACGAATCTTGATTCAATTCATGATTTATTTCATGATTCATGATTGGATTCATGATTTATAATTCAATTCATGAGTCATGATTCATGATTCGATTTATGATTCATGAATCATGATTCAATTCATGATTCATGAATCATGATTCAATTCATGATTCATGATTCATGATTACATTCATGATTCATGATTCATTTTATGATTCATGATTCATGATTCAATTCATGATTTGTGATTCATGATTCAATTCATGATTCATGATTCATAATTCAATTCATGATTCATGATTCGATTCATGATTTAATTCTTGATTCAATTCATAATTCAATTCATGATTCATGATTCAATGCATGATTCATGATTCATTTCATGATTCATTTCATGATTCATGCTTCAATTCATGATTCATGATTTATGATTCAATTCATGATTCATGATTCGATTCATGATTCATGATACAATTCATGATTCATGATTCATGATTCAATTTATGATTCATGAATCATGATTCGATTCATGATTCATGATTCAATTCATGATTCAATTCCTGATTCAATTCATAATACAATTAATGATTAAATTCATAATTCAATTCATGATTCATGATTCAATTCATGATTCATGATTCATGATTCAATGCATGATTCATGATGCATGATTCAATGCATGATTCATGATTCGATTCATGATTCATGTTTGAATTCATGATTCAATTCATGATTCATTTTATGATTCATGATTCAATTCATGATTCAATTCATGATTCATGATTCATGATTCATGATTGAATTCATGATTCATGATTCGATTCATGATTTATGATTCAATTCATGATTCATGATTCAATTTATGATTCATGATTCATGATTCAGTTCATGATTCATGATTCAGTTCATGATTCATGATTCAATTCATGATTCATGATTCATTTTATGATTCATTTCATTATTTATGATTAAATTCATAATTCATGATTCATGATTCCATTCATGAGTCATGATTCATTTTAGGATTCATGATTCATGATTCAATTAATGATTTGTGATTCATGATTCAATTCATGATTCATAATTCAATTCATGATTTGTGATTCATGATTCGATTCATGTTTCATGATTCGATTCATGATTCAAGATTCAAATTATGATTCATGATTCATGATTCAATTCATAATTCATGTTTTAAATCATGATTCAATTCACGAATCATGTTTTAATTCATGATTCATGATTCAATTCATGATTCAATACATGATTTATGATTCGATTCATGATTTATTTCATGATTCATGATTCGATTCATGATTCATGATTCATGATTCAATTCATGAGTCATGATTCATGATTTGATTCATGATTCATGATTCGATTCATGAGGCATGATTCAATTCATAATTCAATTCATATTTCAATATGTCCGGGTTAGGGTTAGGGTTAGGGTTAGAGTTAGGGTAAGGGTTAGGGTTAAGGTTAGGGGTTAGGGTTAGGGTTAAGGGGTTAGGGTTAGGGTTAGGGTTAGGGTTAGAGGTTAGGGTTAGGGTTAGGGTTAGGGGTTAGGGTTAGGGTTAGGGTTAGGGGGTTAGGGTTAGGGTTAGGATTAGGGTTAGGGTTAGGGTTTGGGGTTAGGGTTAGGGTTAGGGTTAGGGTTAGGATTAGGGGGTTACGGTTAGGGTTAGGGGGTTAGGGTTAGGGTTAGGGTTAGGGTTAGGGGTTAGGGTTAGGGTTAGAGTTAGGGATAGGGGTTAGGGTTAGGGTTAGAGTTAGGGTTAGGGTTAGGTTTAGGGTTAGGTTTAGGGGTTAGGATTTGGGTTAGGGTTAGGGGTTATGGTTAGGGTTAGGGTTAGGGTTAGGGGGTTAGGTTTAGGGTTAGGGGTTAGGGTTAGGGTTTGGGTTATAGTTAGGGTTAGGGTTAGGGGTTAGGGTTAGGGTAAGGGTTAGGGTTAGGGTTAGCATTAGGGTTAGGGTTAGGGTTAGGGTTCATGATTCTTGATAATTCTTGATTCATGATTCATGATTCGATTCATGATTCATGATTAAATTCATGATTCATGATTTATGATTCAATTCATGATTCATGATTTATGATTCAATTCATGATTCATGATTTATTTCATGATTCAATTCATGGTTCATGAATCTTGATTCAATTCATGACTTATTTCATGATTCATGATTCGATTCATGATTCACGAATCATGTTTCAATTCATGATTCAATTCTTGATTCAATTCATAATTCAATTCATGATTCATGATTCAATTCATGATTTATGATTCATGATTCAATGCATGATTCATGATTCATGATTCAATGCATGATTCATGATTCATGATTCCATTCATGATTCATGATTCATTTTATGATTCATGATTCATGATTCAATTCATCATTCATCATTCATGATTCGATTCATGATTCATGCTTCAATTCATGATTCATGATTTATGATTCAATTCATGATTCATGATTCAATTCATGATTCATGATTCAATTCATGATTCATGATTCAATTCATGATTCAAGAATCATGATTCGATTCATGATTCATGTTTCAATTCATGATTCAATTCCTGATTCAAATCATAATTTAATTCTTGATTAAATTCATAATTCAATTCATGATTCATGATTCGATTCATGATGCATGATTCAATTCATAATTCTATTCATGATTCAATATGTCCAGGTTAGGGTTAGGGTTAGGGTTAGGGTTAGGGTTAAGGGGTTAGGGTTAGGGTTAGGGTTAGGGGTTAGGGTTAGGGTTAGGGTTAGGGTTAGGGGTTAGGGTTAGGGTTAGGGTTAGGGTTTGGGGGGTTAGGGTTAGCGTTAGGGTTAGTGGGTTAGGGTTAGGGTTAGAGTTAGGGTTAGGGTTATGGTTAGGGGTAAGGGTTAGGGTTAGGGTTAGGGTTTGGGGTTAGGGTTAGGGTTAGGGTTAGGATTAGTGGGTTAGGGGGTTAGGGATAGGGTTAGGGTTAGGGGTTAGGGTTAGGGTTAGGGTTAGGGGTTAGGGTTAGGGTTAGAGTTAGGGATAGGGTTAGGGTTAGGTTTAGGGGTTAGGGTTAGGGTTAGGGTTAGGGATTAGGGTTAGGGTTAGGGTTAGGTGGTTAGGGTTAGGGTTAGGGGTTAGGGTTAGGGTTTGGGTTAGGTTTAGGGTTAGGGTTAGGGGTTAGGGTTAGGGTTAGGGTTCATGATTCAATTCATGAGTCATGATTCATGATTTGATTCATGATTCATGAATCATGATTCAATTCATGATTCATGAATCATGATTCAATTCATGATTCATGAATCATGTTTCAATTCATGATTCAATTCTTGATTCAATTCATAATTCAATTCATGATTCATGATTCAATTCATGATTTATGATTCATGATTCAATGCATGATTCATGATTCATGATTCAATGCATGATTCATGATTCATGATTCCATTCATGATTCATGATTCATTTTATGATTCATGATTCATGATTCAATTCATGATTTGTGATTCATGATTCAATTCATGATTCATGATTCAATTCATGATTCATGATTCAATTCATGATTCAAGAATCATGATTCGATTCATGATTCATGTTTCAATTCATGATTCAATTCCTGATTCAAATCATAATTTAATTCTTGATTAAATTCATAATTCAATTCATGATTCATGATTCGATTCATGATGCATGATTCAATTCATAATTCTATTCATGATTCAATATGTCCAGGTTAGGGTTAGGGTTAGGGTTAGGGTTAGGGTTAAGGGGTTAGGGTTAGGGTTAGGGTTAGGGGTTAGGGTTAGGGTTAGGGTTAGGGTTAGGGGTTAGGGTTAGGGTTAGGGTTAGGGTTTGGGGGGTTAGGGTTAGCATTAGGGTTAGTGGGTTAGGGTTAGGGTTAGAGTTAGGGTTAGGGTTATGGTTAGGGGTAAGGGTTAGGGTTAGGGTTAGGGTTTGGGGTTAGGGTTAGGGTTAGGGTTAGGATTAGTGGGTTAGGGGGTTAGGGATAGGGTTAGGGTTAGGGGTTAGGGTTAGGGTTAGGGTTAGGGGTTAGGGTTAGGGTTAGAGTTAGGGATAGGGTTAGGGTTAGGTTTAGGGGTTAGGGTTAGGGTTAGGGATTAGGGTTAGGGTTAGGTGGTTAGGGTTAGGGTTAGGGGTTAGGGTTAGGGTTTGGGTTAAGTTTAGGGTTAGGGTTAGGGGTTAGGGTTAGGGTTAGGGTTAGGGTTAGGGTTAGCATTAGGGTTAGGGTTCATGATTCAATTCATGAGTCATGATTCATGATTTGATTCATGATTCATGAATCATGATTCAATTCATGATTCATGAATCATGTTTCAATTCATGATTCAATTCTTGATTCAATTCATAATTCAATTCATGATTCATGATTCAATTCATGATTTATGATTCATGATTCAATGCATGATTCATGATTCATGATTCAATGCATGATTCATGATTCATGATTCCATTCATGATTCATGATTCATTTTATGATTCATGATTCATGATTCAATTCATGATTTGTGATTCATGATTCAATTCATGATTCATGATTCATAATTCAATTCATGATTCATGATTCATGATTCGATTCATGATTCATGCTTCAATACATGATTCATGATTTATGATTCAATTCACGATTCATGTTTCAATTCATGATTCAATTCCTGATTTAATTCATAATTCAATTCTTGATTAAATTCATAATTCAATTCATGATTCATGATTCAATTCATGATTCATGATTCATAATTCAATTCATGATTCATGATTCAATTCATGATTCATGATTCAATGCATGATTCATGATTCAATGTATGATTCATGATTCAATTTTTAAATCATGATTCATAATTCGATTCATGATTCATGATTCAATTCATGATTTATGATTTATGATTCAATACATGATTCATGATTTATTTTATGATTCATGATTCATGATTCAATTCATGAGTCATGATTCATGATTTGATTCATGATTCATGATTCGATTCATGAGGTATGATTCAATTCATAATTCAATTCATATTTCAATATGTCCGGGTTAGGGTTAGGGTTAGAGTTAGGGTAAGGGTTAGGGTTAGGGTTAAGGTTAGGGGTTAGGGGTTAGGGTTAGGGTTAAGGGGTTAGGGTTAGGGTTAGGGTTAGGGTTAGAGGTTAGGGTTAGGGTTAGGGTTAGGGGTTAGGGTTAGGGTTAGGGTTAGGGGGTTAGGGTTAGGGTTAGGATTAGGGTTAGGGATAGGGTTTGGGGTTAGGGTTAGGGTTAGGGTTAGGGTTAGGATTAGGGGGTTACGGTTAGGGTTAGGGGGTTAGGGTTAGGGCTAGGGGTTAGGGTTAGGGTTAGGGTTAGAGTTAGGGTTAGGGGTTAGGGTTAGGGTTAGAGTTAGGGTTAGGGTTAGGTTTAGGGTTAGGTTTAGGGGTTAGGATTAGGGTTAGGGTTAGGGGTTAGGGTTAGGGTTAGGGTTAGGGGGTTAGGTTTAGGGTTAGGGGTTAGGGTTAGGGTTTGGGTTATAGTTAGGGTTAGGGTTAGGGGTTAGGGTTAGGGTAAGGGTTAGGGTTAGGGTTAGCATTAGGGTTAGGGTTAGGGTTAGGGTTCATGATTCAATTCTTGATTCATGATTCATGATTCGATTCATGATTCATGATTAAATTCATGATTCATGATTTATGATTCAATTCATGATTCATGATTTATGATTCAATTCATGATTCATGATTTATTTCATGATTCAATTCATGGTTCATGAATCTTGATTCAATTCATGACTTATTTCATGATTCATGATTCGATTCATGATTCACGAATCATGTTTCAATTCATGATTCAATTCTTGATTCAATTCATAATTCAATTCATGATTCATGATTCAATTCATGATTTATGATTCATGATTCAATGCATGATTCATGATTCATGATTCAATGCATGATTCATGATTCATGATTCCATTCATGATTCATGATTCATTTTATGATTCATGATTCATGATTCAATTCATGATTTGTGATTCATAATTCAATTCATCATTCATCATTTACGATTCGATTCATGATTCATGCTTCAATTCATGATTCATGATTTATGATTCAATTCATGATTCATGATTCAATTCATGATTCATGATTCAATTCATGATTCATGAATCATGATTCGATTCATGATTCATGTTTCAATTCATGATTCAATTCCTGATTCAAATCATAATTTAATTCATGATTCATGATTCAATTCATGATTCAATACATGATTTATGATTCGATTCATGATTTATTTCATGATTCATGATTCGATTCATGATTCATGATTCATGATTCAATTCATGAGTCATGATTCATGATTTGATTCATGATTCATGATTCGATTCATGAGGCATGATTCAATTCATAATTCAATTCATATTTCAATATGTCCGGGTTAGGGTTAGGGTTAGGGTTAGAGTTAGGGTAAGGGTTAGGGTTAAGGTTAGGGGTTAGGGGTTAGGGTTAGGGTTAAGGGGTTAGGGTTAGGGTTAGGGTTAGGGTTAGAGGTTAGGGTTAGGGTTAGGGTTAGGGGTTAGGGTTAGGGTTAGGGGGTTAGGGTTAGGGTTAGGATTAGGGTTAGGGTTAGGGTTTGGGGTTAGGGTTAGGGTTAGGGTTAGGGTTAGGATTAGGGGGTTACGGTTAGGGTTAGGGGGTTAGGGTTAGGGTTAGGGTTAGGGGTTAGGGTTAGGGTTAGAGTTAGGGTTAGGGGTTAGGGTTAGGGTTAGAGTTAGGGTTAGGGTTAGGTTTAGGGTTAGGTTTAGGGGTTAGGATTTGGGTTAGGGTTAGGGGTTATGGTTAGGGTTAGGGTTAGGGTTAGGGGGTTAGGTTTAGGGTTAGGGGTTAGGGTTAGGGTTTGGGTTATAGTTAGGGTTAGGGTTAGGGGTTAGGGTTAGGGTAAGGGTTAGGGTTAGGGTTAGCATTAGGGTTAGGGTTAGGGTTAGGGTTCATGATTCTTGATAATTCTTGATTCATGATTCATGATTCGATTCATGATTCATGATTAAATTCATGATTCATGATTTATGATTCAATTCATGATTCATGATTTATGATTCAATTCATGATTCATGATTTATTTCATGATTCAATTCATGGTTCATGAATCTTGATTCAATTCATGACTTATTTCATGATTCATGATTCGATTCATGATTCACGAATCATGTTTCAATTCATGATTCAATTCTTGATTCAATTCATAATTCAATTCATGATTCATGATTCAATTCATGATTTATGATTCATGATTCAATGCATGATTCATGATTCATGATTCAATGCATGATTCATGATTCATGATTCCATTCATGATTCATGATTCATTTTATGATTCATGATTCATGATTCAATTCATCATTCATCATTCATGATTCGATTCATGATTCATGCTTCAATTCATGATTCATGATTTATGATTCAATTCATGATTCATGATTCAATTCATGATTCATGATTCAATTCATGATTCATGATTCAATTCATGATTCAAGAATCATGATTCGATTCATGATTCATGTTTCAATTCATGATTCAATTCCTGATTCAAATCATAATTTAATTCTTGATTAAATTCATAATTCAATTCATGATTCATGATTCGATTCATGATGCATGATTCAATTCATAATTCTATTCATGATTCAATATGTCCAGGTTAGGGTTAGGGTTAGGGTTAGGGTTAGGGTTAAGGGGTTAGGGTTAGGGTTAGGGGTTAGGGTTAGGGTTAGGGTTAGGGGTTAGGGTTAGGGTTAGGGTTAGGGTTTGGGGGGTTAGGGTTAGCGTTAGGGTTAGTGGGTTAGGGTTAGGGTTAGAGTTAGGGTTAGGGTTATGGTTAGGGGTAAGGGTTAGGGTTAGGGTTTGGGGTTAGGGTTAGGGTTAGGGTTAGGATTAGTGGGTTAGGGGGTTAGGGATAGGGTTAGGGTTAGGGGTTAGGGTTAGGGTTAGGGTTAGGGGTTAGGGTTAGGGTTAGAGTTAGGGATAGGGTTAGGGTTAGGTTTAGGGGTTAGGGTTAGGGTTAGGGTTAGGGATTAGGGTTAGGGTTAGGGTTAGGTGGTTAGGGTTAGGGTTAGGGGTTAGGGTTAGGGTTTGGGTTAGGTTTAGGGTTAGGGTTAGGGGTTAGGGTTAGGGTTAGGGTTAGGGTTAGGGTTAGCATTAGGGTTAGGGTTCATGATTCAATTCATGAGTCATGATTCATGATTTGATTCATGATTCATGAATCATGATTCAATTCATGATTCATGAATCATGTTTCAATTCATGATTCAATTCTTGATTCAATTCATAATTCAATTCATGATTCATGATTCAATTCATGATTTATGATTCATGATTCAATGCATGATTCATGATTCATGATTCAATGCATGATTCATGATTCATGATTCCATTCATGATTCATGATTCATTTTATGATTCATGATTCATGATTCAATTCATGATTTGTGATTCATGATTCAATTCATGATTCATGATTCAATTCATGATTCATGATTCAATTCATGATTCAAGAATCATGATTCGATTCATGATTCATGTTTCAATTCATGATTCAATTCCTGATTCAAATCATAATTTAATTCTTGATTAAATTCATAATTCAATTCATGATTCATGATTCGATTCATGATGCATGATTCAATTCATAATTCTATTCATGATTCAATATGTCCAGGTTAGGGTTAGGGTTAGGGTTAGGGTTAAGGGGTTAGGGTTAGGGTTAGGGTTAGGGGTTAGGGTTAGGGTTAGGGTTAGGGTTAGGGGTTAGGGTTAGGGTTAGGGTTTGGGGGGTTAGGGTTAGCGTTAGGGTTAGTGGGTTAGGGTTAGGGTTAGAGTTAGGGTTAGGGTTATGGTTAGGGGTAAGGGTTAGGGTTAGGGTTAGGGTTTGGGGTTAGGGTTAGGGTTAGGGTTAGGATTAGTGGGTTAGGGGGTTAGGGATAGGGTTAGGGTTAGGGGTTAGGGTTAGGGTTAGGGTTAGGGGTTAGGGTTAGGGTTAGAGTTAGGGATAGGGTTAGGGTTAGGTTTAGAGGTTAGGGTTAGGGTTAGGGTTAGGGATTAGGGTTAGGGTTAGGTGGTTAGGGTTAGGGTTAGGGGTTAGGGTTAGGGTTTGGGTTAAGTTTAGGGTTAGGGTTAGGGGTTAGGGTTAGGGTTAGGGTTAGGGTTAGGGTTAGCATTAGGGTTAGGGTTCATGATTCAATTCATGAGTCATGATTCATGATTTGATTCATGATTCATGAATCATGATTCAATTCATGATTCATGAATCATGTTTCAATTCATGATTCAATTCTTGATTCAATTCATAATTCAATTCATGATTCATGATTCAATTCATGATTTATGATTCATGATTCAATGCATGATTCATGATTCATGATTCAATGCATGATTCATGATTCATGATTCCATTCATGATTCATGATTCATTTTATGATTCATGATTCATGATTCAATTCATGATTTGTGATTCATGATTCAATTCATGATTCATGATTCATAATTCAATTCATGATTCATGATTCATGATTCGATTCATGATTCATGCTTCAATACATGATTCATGATTTATGATTCAATTCACGATTCATGTTTCAATTCATGATTCAATTCCTGATTTAATTCATAATTCAATTCTTGATTAAATTCATAATTCAATTCATGATTCATGATTCAATTCATGATTCATGATTCATAATTCAATTCATGATTCATGATTCAATTCATGATTCATGATTCAATGCATGATTCATGATTCAATGTATGATTCATGATTCAATTTTTAAATCATGATTCATAATTCGATTCATGATTCATGATTCAATTCATGATTTATGATTTATGATTCAATACATGATTCATGATTTATTTTATGATTCATGATTCATGATTCAATTCATGAGTCATGATTCATGATTTGATTCATGATTCATGATTCGATTCATGAGGTATGATTCAATTCATAATTCAATTCATATTTCAATATGTCCGGGTTAGGGTTAGGGTTAGAGTTAGGGTAAGGGTTAGGGTTAGGGTTAAGGTTAGGGGTTAGGGGTTAGGGTTAGGGTTAAGGGGTTAGGGTTAGGGTTAGGGTTAGGGTTAGAGGTTAGGGTTAGGGTTAGGGTTAGGGGTTAGGGTTAGGGTTAGGGTTAGGGGGTTAGGGTTAGGGTTAGGATTAGGGTTAGGGATAGGGTTTGGGGTTAGGGTTAGGGTTAGGGTTAGGGTTAGGATTAGGGGGTTACGGTTAGGGTTAGGGGGTTAGGGTTAGGGTTAGGGGTTAGGGTTAGGGTTAGAGTTAGGGTTAGGGGTTAGGGTTAGGGTTAGAGTTAGGGTTAGGGTTAGGTTTAGGGTTAGGTTTAGGGGTTAGGATTAGGGTTAGGGTTAGGGGTTAGGGTTAGGGTTAGGGTTAGGGGGTTAGGTTTAGGGTTAGGGGTTAGGGTTAGGGTTTGGGTTATAGTTAGGGTTAGGGTTAGGGGTTAGGGTTAGGGTAAGGGTTAGGGTTAGGGTTAGCATTAGGGTTAGGGTTAGGGTTAGGGTTCATGATTCAATTCTTGATTCATGATTCATGATTCGATTCATGATTCATGATTAAATTCATGATTCATGATTTATGATTCAATTCATGATTCATGATTTATGATTCAATTCATGATTCATGATTTATTTCATGATTCAATTCATGGTTCATGAATCTTGATTCAATTCATGACTTATTTCATGATTCATGATTCGATTCATGATTCACGAATCATGTTTCAATTCATGATTCAATTCTTGATTCAATTCATAATTCAATTCATGATTCATGATTCAATTCATGATTTATGATTCATGATTCAATGCATGATTCATGATTCATGATTCAATGCATGATTCATGATTCATGATTCCATTCATGATTCATGATTCATTTTATGATTCATGATTCATGATTCAATTCATGATTTGTGATTCATAATTCAATTCATCATTCATCATTTACGATTCGATTCATGATTCATGCTTCAATTCATGATTCATGATTTATGATTCAATTCATGATTCATGATTCGATTCATGATTCATGATTCAATTCATGATTCATGATTCAATTCATGATTCATGATTCAATTCATGATTCATGAATCATGATTCGATTCATGATTCATGTTTCAATTCATGATTCAATTCCTGATTCAAATCATAATTTAATTCTTGATTCAATTCATAATTCAATTCATGATTCATGATTCGATTCATGATGCATGATTCAATTCATAATTCAATTCATGATTCAATATGTCCGGGTTAGGGTTAGGGTTAGGGTTAGGGTTAGGGTTAAGGGGTTAGGGTTAGGGTTAGGGTTAGGGGTTAGGGTTAGGGTTAGGGTTAGGGTTAGGGGTTAGGGTTAGGGTTAGGGTTAGGGTTTGGGGGGTTAAGGTTAGCGTTAGGGTTAGTGGGTTAGGGTTAGGGTTAGAGTTAGGGTTAGGGTTATGGTTAGGGGTAAGGGTTAGGGTTAGGGTTAGGGTTTGGGGTTAGGGTTAGGGTTAGGGTTAGGATTAGGGGGTTAGGGGGTTAGGGTTAGGGTTAGGGTTAGGGGTTAGGGTTAGGGTTAGGGATAGGGTTAGGGGTTAGGGTTAGGGTTATTGATAGGGTTAGGGTTAGGTTTAGGGGTTAGGGTTATGGTTAGGGTTAGGGATTAGGGTTAGGGTTAGGGTTAGGGGGTTAGGGTTAGGGTTAGGGGTAAGGGTTAGGGTTTGGGTTAGGTTTAGGGTTAGGGTTAGGGGTTAGGGTTAGGGTTAGGGTTAGGGTTAGCATTAGGGTTAGGGTTCATGATTCAATTCATGAGTCATGATTCATGATTTGATTCATGATTCATGAATCATGATTCAATTCATGATTCATGAATCATGTTTCAATTCATGATTCATGATTAAATTCATGATTCATGATTTATGATTCAATTAATGATTCATGATTTATTTCATGATTGAATTCATGGTTCACAAATCTTGATTCAATTCATGATTTATTTCATGATTCATGATTGGATTCATGATTTATAATTCAATTCATGAGTCATGATTCATGATTCGATTTATGATTCATGAATCATGATTCAATTCATGATTCATGAATCATGATTCAATTCATGATTCATGATTCATGATTACATTCATGATTCATGATTCATTTTATGATTCATGATTCATGATTCAATTCATGATTTATGATTCATGATTCAATGCATGATTCATGATGCATGATTCAATGCATGATTCATGATTCGATTCATGATTCATGTTTGAATTCATGATTAAATTCATGATTCATTTTATGATTCATGATTCAATTCATGATTCAATTCATGATTCATGATTCATGATTCATGATTGAATTCATGATACATGATTCGATTCATGATTTATGATTCAATTCATGATTCATGATTCAATTTATGATTCATGATTCATGATTCAGTTCATGATTCATGATTCAGTTCATGATTCATGATTCAATTCATGATTCATGATTCATTTTATGATTCATTTCATTATTTATGATTAAATTCATAATTCATGATTCATGATTCCATTCATGAGTCATGATTCATTTTAGGATTCATGATTCATGATTCAATTAATGATTTGTGATTCATGATTCAATTCATGATTCATAATTCAATTCATGATTTGTGATTCATGATTCGATTCATGTTTCATGATTCGATTCATGATTCAAGATTCAAATTATGATTCATGATTCATGATTCAATTCATAATTCATGTTTTAATTCATGATTCATGATTCAATTCATGATTCAATACATGATTTTTGATTCGATTCATGATTTATTTCATGATTCATGATTCGATTCATGATTCATGATTCATGATTCAATTCATGAGTCATGATTCATGATTTGATTCATGATTCATGATTCGATTCATGAGGCATGATTCAATTCATAATTTAATTCATATTTCAATATGTCCGGGTTAGGGTTAGGGTTAGGGTTAGAGTTAGGGTAAGGGTTAGGGTTAGGGTTAAGGTTAGGGTTTAGGGGTTAGGGTTAGGGTTAAGGGGTTAGGGTAAGGGTTAGGGTTAGGGTTAGAGGTTAGGGTTAGGGTTAGGGTTAGGGGTTAGGGTTAGGGTTAGGGTTAGGGGGTTAGGGTTAGGGTTAGGATTAGGGTTAGGGTTAGGGTTTGGGGTTAGGGTTAGGGTTAGGGTTAGGATTAGGGGGTTACGGTTAGGGTTAGGGGGTTAGGGTTAGGGTTAGGGTTAGGGGTTAGGGTTAGGGTTAGAGTTAGGGTTAGGGGTTAGGGTTAGAGTTAGGGTTAGGGTTAGGTTTAGGGTTAGGTTTAGGGGTTAGGATTTGGGTTAGGGTTAGGGGTTAGGGTTAGGGTTAGGGTTAGGGTTAGGGGGTTAGGTTTAGGGTTAGGGGTTAGGGTTAGGGTTTGGGTTATAGTTAGGGTTAGGGTTAGGGGTTAGGGTTAGGGTAAGGGTTAGGGTTAGGGTTAGCATTAGGGTTAGGGTTAGGGTTAGGGTTCATGATTCTTGATAATTCTTGATTCATGATTCATGATTCGATTCATGATTCATGATTAAATTCATGATTCATGATTTATGATTCAATTCATGATTCATGATTTATGATTCAATTCATGATTCATGATTTATTTCATGATTCAATTCATGGTTCATGAATCTTGATTCAATTCATGACTTATTTCATGATTCATGATTCGATTCATGATTCACGAATCATGTTTCAATTCATGATTCAATTCTTGATTCAATTCATAATTCAATTCATGATTCATGATTCAATTCATGATTTATGATTCATGATTCAATGCATGATTCATGATTCATTATTCCATTCATGATTCATGATTCATTTTATGATTCATGATTCATGATTCAATTCATGATTTGTGATTCATAATTCAATTCATCATTCATCATTCATGATTCGATTCATGATTCATGCTTCAATTCATGATTCATGATTTATGATTCAATTCATGATTCATGATTCGATTCATGATTCATGATTCAATTCATGATTCATGATTCAATTCATGATTCATGATTCAATTCATGATTCAAGAATCATGATTCGATTCATGATTCATGTTTCAATTCATGATTCAATTCCTGATTCAAATCATAATTTAATTCTTGATTAAATTCATAATTCAATTCATGATTCATGATTCGATTCATGATGCATGATTCAATTCATAATTCTATTCATGATTCAATATGTCCAGGTTAGGGTTAGGGTTAGGGTTAGGGTTAGGGTTAAGGGGTTAGGGTTAGGGTTAGGGTTAGGGGTTAGGGTTAGGGTTAGGGTTAGGGTTAGGGGTTAGGGTTAGGGTTAGGGTTAGGGTTTGGGGGGTTAGGGTTAGCGTTAGGGTTAGTGGGTTAGGGTTAGGGTTAGAGTTAGGGTTAGGGTTATGGTTAGGGGTAAGGGTTAGGGTTAGGGTTTGGGGTTAGGGTTAGGGTTAGGGTTAGGATTAGTGGGTTAGGGGGTTAGGGTTAGGGTTAGGGTTAGGGGTTAGGGTTAGGGTTAGGGTTAGGGTTAGAGTTAGGGTTAGGGGTTAGGGTTAGGGTTAGAGTTAGGGTTAGGGTTAGGTTTAGGGTTAGGTTTAGGGGTTAGGATTAGGGTTAGGGTTAGGGGTTAGGATTAGGGTTAGGGTTAGGGTTAGGGGGTTAGGTTTAGCGTTAGGGGTTAGGGTTAGGGTTTGGGTTATAGTTAGGGTTAGGGTTAGGGGTTAGGGTTAGGGTAAGGGTTAGGGTTAGGGTTAGCATTAGGGTTAGGGTTAGGGTTAGGGTTCATGATTCAATTCTTGATTCATGATTCATGATTCGATTCATGATTCATGATTAAATTCATGATTCATGATTTATGATTCAATTCATGATTCATGATTTATGATTCAATTCATGATTCATGATTTATTTCATGATTCAATTCATGGTTCATGAATCTTGATTCAATTCATGACTTATTTCATGATTCATGATTCGATTCATGATTCACGAATCATGTTTCAATTCATGATTCAATTCTTGATTCAATTCATAATTCAATTCATGATTCATGATTCAATTCATGATTTATGATTCATGATTCAATGCATGATTCATGATTCATGATTCAATGCATGATTCATGATTCATGATTCCATTCATGATTCATGATTCATGATTAATGATTCATGATTCAATTAATGATTTGTGATTCATAATTCAATTCATCATTCATCATTCATGATTCGATTCATGATTCATGCTTCAATTCATGATTCATGATTTATGATTCAATTCATGATTCATGATTCGATTCATGATTCATGATTCAATTCATGATTCATGATTCAATTCATGATTTATGATTCAATTCATGATTCATGAATCATGATTCGATTCATGATTCATGTTTCAATTCATGATTCAATTCCTGATTCAAATCATAATTTAATTCTTGATTCAATTCATAATTCAATTCATGATTCATGATTCGATTCATGATGCATGATTCAATTCATAATTCAATTCATGATTCAATATGTCCGGGTTAGGGTTAGGGTTAGGGTTAGGGTTAGGGTTAAGGGGTTAGGGTTAGTGTTAGGGTTAGGGGTTAGGGTTAGGGTTAGGGTTAGGGGTTAGGGTTAGGGTTAGGGTTTGGGGGGTTAGGGTTAGCGTTAGGGTTAGTGGGTTAGGGTTAGAGTTAGGGTTAGGGTTATGGTTAGGGGTAAGGGTTAGGGTTAGGGTTAGGGTTTGGGGTTAGGGTTAGGGTTAGGGTTAGGATTAGGGGGTTAGGGGGTTAGGGTTAGGGTTAGGGTTAGGGGTTAGGGTTAGGGTTAGGGTTAGGGGTTAGGGTTAGGGTTAGAGTTAGGGATAGGGTTAGGGTTAGGTTTAGGGGTTAGGGTTATGGTTAGGGTTAGGGATTAGGGTTAGGGTTAGGGTTAGGGTTAGGGGGTTAGGGTTAGGGTTAGGGGTTAGGGTTAGGGTTTGGGTTAGGTTTAGGGTTAGGGTTAGGGGTTAGGGTTAGGGTTAGGGTTAGGGTTAGGGTTAGCATTAGGGTTAGGGTTCATGATTCAATTCATGAGTCATGATTCATGATTTGATTCATGATTCATGAATCATGATTCAATTCATGATTCATGAATCATGTTTCAATTCATGATTCAATTCTTGATTCAATTCATAATTCAATTCATGATTCATGATTCAATTCATGATTTATGATTCATGATTCAATGCATGATTCATGATTCATGATTCAATGCATGATTCATGATTCATGATTCCATTCATGATTCATGATTCATTTTATGATTCATGATTCATGATTCAATTCATGATTTGTGATTCATGATTCAATTCATGATTCATGATTCATAATTCAATTCATGATTCATGATTCATGATTCGATTCATGATTCATGCTTCAATACATGATTCATGATTTATGATTCAATTCACGATTCATGTTTCAATTCATGATTCAATTCCTGATTTAATTCATAATTCAATTCTTGATTAAATTCATAATTCAATTCATGATTCATGATTCAATTCATGATTCATGATTCAATTCATGATTCATGATTCAATGCATGATTCATGATTCAATGTATGATTCATGATTCAATTTTTAAATCATGATTCATAATTCGATTCATGATTCATGATTTATTTTATGATTCTTGATTTATGATTCAATTCATGATTCAATTCATGATTTATGATTCAATTCATAATTCATTATTCATGATTCATGATTCGATTCATGATTCATGATTCATGATTCAATTCGTGATTCATGATTCATTTCATGATTTATGATTCATGATTCAATTCATGATTCATGAATCATTGTTCGATTCATGATTCATGTTTCAATTCATGATTAAATTCATGATTCATGTTTCAATTCATGATTCAATTCTTGATTCAATTCATAATTCAATTCATTATTCATGATTCAATTCATGATTCATAATTCATGATTCAATGCATGATTCATAATTCATGATTCGATTCATGCTTCATGTTTGAATTCATGATTTAATTCATGATTCATTTCATGATTCATGATTCGATTCATGATTCAATTCATGATTCATCATTCAATTCATGATTCATGATTTATGATTCAATTCATGATTCATGATTCGATTCATGATTCATGATTCAATTCATGATTCATGATTCATGTTTCAATTCATGATTCTATTCCTGATTCAATTCATAATTCAATTCTTGATTCAATTCATAATTCAATTCATGATTCATGACTCAATTCATGATTCATGATTCATGATTCAATGCATGATTCATGATTCATTTCATGATTCATTTCATGATTTATGATTCAATTCATGATTCATAATTCATGATTCAATTCATGATTCATGATTCATAATTCAATTCATGATTCATGATTCATAATTCGATTCATGATTCATGCCTTAATTAATGATTCATCATTTATGATTCAATTCATGATTCATGATTCGATTCATGATTCATGATTCATGATTATATTCATGATTCATGATTCAATTCATGATTCATGAATCATGATTCGATTCATGATTCATGTTTCAATTCATGATTCAATTCCTGATTCAAATCATAATTTAATTCTTGATTCAATTCATAATTCAATTCATGATTCATGATTCGATTCATGATGCATGATTCAATTCATAATTCAATTCATGATTCAATATGTCCGGGTTAGGGTTAGGGTTAGGGTTAGGGTTAGGGTTAAGGGGTTAGGGTTAGGGTTAGGGTTAGGGGTTAGGGTTAGGGTTAGGGGTTAGGGTTAGGGTTAGGGTTAGGGTTTGGGGGTTAGGGTTAGCGTTAGGGTTGGTGGGTTAGGGTTAGGGTTAGAGTTAGGGTTAGGGTTATGGTTAGGGGTAAGGGTTAGGGTTAGGGTTAGGGTTTGGGGTTAGGGTTAGGGTTAGGATTAGGGGGTTAGGGGGTTAGGGTTAGGGTTAGGGTTAGGGGTTAGGGTTAGGGTTAGGGTTAGGGGTTAGGGTTAGGGTTAGAGTTAGGGATAGGGTTAGGGTTAGGTTTAGGGGTTAGGGTTAGGGTTAGGGTTAGGGATTAGGGTTAGGGTTAGGGTTAGGGTTAGGGGGTTAGGGTTAGGGGTTAGGGTTAGGGTTTGGGTTAGGTTTAGGGTTAGGGGTTAGGGTTAGGGTTAGGGTTAGGGTTAGCATTAGGGTTAGGGTTCATGATTCAATTCATGAGTCATGATTCATGATTTGATTCATGATTCATGAATCATGATTCAATTCATGATTCATGAATCATGTTTCAATTCATGATTCAATTATTGATTCAATTCATAATTCAATTCATGATTCATGATTCAATTCATGATTTATGATTCATGATTCAATGCATGATTCATGATTCATGATTCAATGCATGATTCATGATTCATGATTCCATTCATGATTCATGATTCATTTTATGATTCATGATTCATGATTCAATTCATGATTTGTGATTCATGATTCAATTCATGATTCATGATTCATAATTCAACTCATGATTCATGATTCATGATTCGATTCATGATTCATGCTTCAATACATGATTCATGATTTATGATTCAATTCACGATTCATGTTTCAATTCATGATTCAATTCCTGATTTAATTCATAATTCAATTCTTGATTAAATTCATAATTCAATTCATGATTCATGATTCATAATTCAATTCATGATTCATGATTCAATTCATGATTCATGATTCAATGCATGATTCATGATTCAATGTATGATTCATGATTCAATTTTTAAATCATGATTCATAATTTGATTCATGATTCATGATTCAATTCATGATTTATGATTTATGATTCAATACATGATTCATGATTTATTTTATGATTCTTGATTTATGATTCAATTCATGATTCAATTCATGATTTATGATTCAATTCATAATTCATTATTCATGATTCATGATTCGATTCATGATTCATGATTCATGATTCAATTCGTGATTCATGATTCATTTCATGATTTATGATTCATGATTCAATTCATGATTCATGAATCATTGTTCGATTCATGATTCATGTTTCAATTCATTATTAAATTCATGATTCATGCTTCAATTCATGATTCAATTCTTGATTCAATTCATAATTCAATTCATGATTCATGATTCAATTCATGATTTATAATTCATGATTCAATGCATGATTCATAATTCATGATTCGATTCATGATTCATGTTTGAATTCATGATTTAATTCATGATTCATTTCATGATTCATGATTCGATTCATGATTCAATTCATTATTCATCATTCAATTCATGATTCATGATTTATGATTCAATTCATGATTCATGATTCGATTCATGATTCATGATTCAATTCATGATTCATGATTCATGTTTCAATTCATGATTCAATTCCTGATTCAATTCATAATTCAATTCTTGATTCAATTCATAATTCAATTCATGATTCATGACTCAATTCATGATTCATGATTCATGATTCAATGCATGATTCATGATTCATTTCATGATTCATTTCATGATTTATGATTCAATTCATGATTCATAATTCATGATTCAATTCATGATTCATGATTCATAATTCAA
Source organism: Mixophyes australis (assembly GCA_036250195.1). Classification (NCBI taxonomy): domain Eukaryota; kingdom Metazoa; phylum Chordata; class Amphibia; order Anura; family Limnodynastidae; genus Mixophyes; species Mixophyes australis. The sequence continues at coordinate 178,009,633 of JAVHZZ010000002.1, read as the reverse complement.
TTCATGATTCATCATTTATGATTCAATTCATGATTCATGATTCGATTCATGATTCATGATTCATGATTATATTCATGATTCATGATTCATGATTAAATTCATGATTTATGAATCATGATTCGATTCATGATTCATGTTTCAATTCATGATTCTATTCCTGATTCAATTCATAATTCAATCCATGATTCAATTCATAATTCAATTCATGATTCATGATTCATGATTCAATGCATGATTCATGATTCATGATTCAATGCATGATTCTTGATTCATGATTCAATTCATGATTCATGATTCAATTCATGATTTATGATTTATGATTCAATACATGATTCATGATTTATTTTATGATTCTTGATTTATGATTCAATTCATGATTCAATTCATGATTTATGATTCAATTCATAATTCATTATTCATGATTCATGATTCGATTCATGATTCATGATTCATGATTCAATTCGTGATTCATGATTCATTTCATGATTTATGATTCATGATTCAATTCATGATTCATGAATCATTGTTCGATTCATGATTCATGTTTCAATTCATTATTAAATTCATGATTCATGCTTCAATTCATGATTCAATTCTTGATTCAATTCATAATTCAATTCATGATTCATGATTCAATTCATGATTTATAATTCATGATTCAATGCATGATTCATAATTCATGATTCGATTCATGATTCATGTTTGAATTCATGATTTAATTCATGATTCATTTCATGATTCATGATTCGATTCATGATTCAATTCATTATTCATCATTCAATTCATGATTCATGATTTATGATTCAATTCATGATTCATGATTCGATTCATGATTCATGATTCAATTCATGATTCATGATTCATGTTTCAATTCATGATTCAATTCCTGATTCAATTCATAATTCAATTCTTGATTCAATTCATAATTCAATTCATGATTCATGACTCAATTCATGATTCATGATTCATGATTCAATGCATGATTCATGATTCATTTCATGATTCATTTCATGATTTATGATTCAATTCATGATTCATAATTCATGATTCAATTCATGATTCATGATTCATAATTCAATTCATGATTCATCATTTATGATTCAATTCATGATTCATGATTCGATTCATGATTCATGATTCATGATTATATTCATGATTCATGATTCATGATTAAAGTCATGATTTATGAATCATGATTCGATTCATGATTCATGTTTCAATTCATGATTCTATTCCTGATTCAATTCATAATTCAATCCAAGATTCAATTCATAATTCAATTCATGATTCATGATTCATGATTCAATGCATGATTCATGATTCATGATTCAATGCATGATTCTTGATTCATGATTCAATTCATGATTCATTTCATGATTCATGATTCAATTCTCAATTTATGATTCAATTCATGATTCATGATTCATGATTCCGTTAATGATTCATGATTCAATTCATGATTCATGATTCATTTTTCAGTTCATGATTCATGATTCAATTCATGATTCATAAATTAAATTCATAATTCAGTTCATGATTCAATATGTCCAGGTTCGGGTTAGGGTTAGGGTTAGGGGTTAGGGTTAGGGTTAGTGGTTAGGGATAGGGTGAGGGTTAGGGTTTGGGGTTAGGGGGTTAGGGTTAGGGTTAGGGGGTTAGGGTTAGGGTTAGGGGGTTAGGGTTAGGGTTAGGGTTAGGGGGTTAGGGTTATGGTTAGGGTTAGGGTTAGGGTTAGAGTTAAGGGGTTAGGGTTAGGGTTAGGGTTAGGGGTTAGGTTTAGGGTTAGGGTTAGGGGTTATGGTTAGGGTTAGGTGGTTAGGGTTAGGGTTAGGGTTAGGTGGTTAGGGTTAGGGTTAGGGTTAGGATTAGGGGTTAGGGTTAGGGTTAGGGGTTAGGGTTAGGTTAGGGTTAGGGTTAGGGTTAAGGGGTTAGGGTTAGGGTTAAGGTTAGGGATAGGGGTTAGGGTTAGGGTTAGGGTAAGGGGTTAGGGTTAGGTTTAGGGTTAGGGTTAGATTTAGGGTTATAGTTAGGGTTAGGATTAGGGGTTTAGGGTTAGAATTAGGGTTAGGGGGTTAAGGTTAGGGTTAGGGTTAGGGGTTAGTTTTAGGGTTAGGGTTAGGGTTAGGGGTTAGGGTTAGAGTTATGGTTAGGGTTAGAGTTAGGGGGTTAGGGTTAGGGTTAGGGTTAGGGGGTTAGGGTTAGGGGTTAGGGTTAGGGTTAGGGGTTAGGATTTGTGTTAGGGTTAGGGGTTAGAGGTTTGAATTAGGGTTAGGGTTAGGGTTAGGGTTAGGGGGTTAGGGTTAGGGTTAGGGGTTAGGGTTAGGGTTAGGGTTAGGGTTAGGGGTTAGGGTTAGGGTTAGGGTTAGGGTTCATGATTCAATTCTTGATTCATGATTCATGATTCGATTCATGATTCATGATTAAATTCATGATTCATGATTTATGATTCAATTAATGATTCATGATTTATTTCATGATTCAATTCATGGTTCACGAATCTTGATTAAATTCATGATTTATTTCATGATTCATGTTTGGATTCATGATTCATAATTCAATTCATAAGTCATGATTCATGATTCGATTTATGATTCATGAATCATGATTCAATTCATGATTCATGAATCATGATTCGATTCATGATTCATGTTTGAAATCATGATTTAATTCTTGATTCAATTCATAATTCAATTAATGATTCATGATTCAATTCATGATTCATGATTCAATTCATGATTTATGATTCATTTCATGATTCATTTCATGATTTATGATTCAATTCATGATTCATGATTCATGATTCCATTCATGATTCATGATTCATTTTATGATTCATGATTCATGATTCAATTCATGATTTGTGATTCATGATTCAATTCATGATTCATGATTCATAATTCAATTCATGATTCATGATTCGATTCATGATTTAATTCTTGATTCAATTCATAATTCAATTCATGATTCATGATTCATGATTCAATGCATGATTCATGATTCATTTCATGATTCATGCTTCAAATCATGATTCATGATTTATGATTCAATTCATGATTCATGATTCGATTCATGATTCATGATACAATTCATGATTCATGATTCATGATTCAATTTATGATTCAATTCATAATACAATTAATGATTAAATTCATAATTCAATTCATGATTCATGATTCAATTCATGATTCAAGATTCATGATTCAATGCATGATTCATGATTCATGATTCAATGCATGATTCATGATTCGATTCATGATTCATGTTTGAATTCATGATTCAATTCATGATTCATTTTATGATTCATGATTCAATTCATGATTCATGATTAAATTCATGATTCATGATTCATGATTGAATTCATGATTCATGATTCGATTCATGATTTATGATTTAATTCAAGATTCATGATTCAATTCATGATTCATGATTCATGATTCAGTTCATGATTCATGATTCAATTCATGATTTATGATTCATTTCATGATTCATTTCATGATTTATGATTAAATTCATAATTCATGATTCATGATTCCATTCATGAGTCATGATTCATTTTAGGATTCATGACTCATGATTCAATTAATGATTTGTGATTCATGATTCAATTCATGATTCATAATTCAATTCATGATTTGCGATTCATGATTCAAGATTCAAATTATGATTCATGATTCATGATTCAATTCATAATTCATTTTTTAAATCATGATTCAATTCATGATTCATGTTTTAATTCATGATTCAAGATTCAATTCATGATTCAATTTATGATTCATGATTCTTTATTCATGATTCAATACATGATTTATGATTCGATTCATGATTCATGATTTATTTCATGATTCAATTCATGGTTCATAAATCTTGATTCAATTCATGATTTTTTTCATGATTCATGATTCGATTCATGATTCATGATTCATGATTCAATTCATGAGTCATGATTCATGATTTGATTCATGATTCATGATTCGATTCATGATGCATGATTCAATTCATAATTCAATTCATGATTCAATATGTCCGGGTTAGGGTTAGGGTTAGGGTTAGGGTTAGGGTTAGAGTTAGGGTAAGGGTTAGGGTTAGGGGTTAGGGGTTAGGGGTTAGGGTTAGGGTTAGGGTTAAGTGGTTAGGGTTAGGGTTAGAGGTGAGGGTTAGGGTTAGGGTTAGGGTTAGGGTTAGGGTTAGGGGTTAGGGTTAGGGTTAGGGTTAGGGGGTTAGGGTTAGCGTTAGGGTTGGGTGTTAGGGATAGGGTTAGGGTTAGGGTTAGGGTTAGGGTTTGGGGTTAGGGTTATGGTTAGGGTTAGAATTAGGGGGTTACGGTTAGGGTTAGGGGGTTAGGGTTAGGTTTAGGGTTAGGGGTTAGGGTTAGTGTTAGAGTTAGGGTTAGGGTTAGGGGTTAGGGTTAGGGTTAGAGTTAGGGTTAGGGTTAGGGTTAGGGTTAGGTTTAGGGGTTAGGGTTAGGGTTAGGGGTTAGGGTTAGGGTTAGGGTTAGGGTTAGGGGGTTAGGTTTAGGGTTAGGGTTATCGGTTAGGGTTAGGGTTTGGGTTAGGGTTAGGGTTAGGGTTAGGGTTAGGATTAGGATTAGCATTAGGGTTAGGGTTCATGACTCAATTCTTGATTCATGATTCGATTCATAATTCATGATTAAATTCATGATTCATGATTTATGATTCAATTCATGATTCTTGATTTATGACTCAATTCACGATTCATGATTTATTTCATGATTCAATTCATGGTTCATGAATCTTGATTCAATTCATGACTCATTTCATGATTCATGATTCGATTCATGATTCATGAATCATATTTCAATTCATGATTCAATTCTTGATTCAATTCATAATTCAATTCATGATTCATGATTCAATTCATGATTTATGATTTATGATTCAATGCATGATTCATGATTCATGATTCAATGCATGATTCATGATTCATGATTCCATTCATGATTCATGATTCATTTTATGATTCATGATTCATGATTCAATTCATGATTTGTGATTAATGATTCAATTCATGATTCATGATTCATAATTCAATTCATCATTCATCATTCATGATTCTATTCATGATTCATGCTTCAATTCATGATTCATGATTCGATTCATGATTCATGATTCAATTCATGATTCATGATTCAATTCATGATTCATGATTCAATTCATGATTCATGTTTCAATTCATGATTCAATTCCTGATTCAAATCATAATTCAATTCTTGATTCAATTCATAATTTAATTCATGATTCATGATTCAATTCATGATTCGATTCATGATGCATGATTCAATTCATAATTCAATTCATGATTCAATATGTCCGGGTTAGGGTTATGGTTAGGGTAAGGGTTAGGGTAAGGGTTAGGGTTAGGGTTAGGGTTAGTGGTTAGGGGTTACGGTTAGGGTTAGGGTTAGGGTTAAGGGGTTAGGGTTAGGGTTAGGGTTAGGGGTTAGGGTTAGGGTTAGGGTTAGGGTTAGGGTTAGGGGTTAGGGTTAGGGTTAGGGTTAGGGTTAGAGTTTGGGGGGTTAGGGTTAGCGTTAGGGTTAGTGGGTTAGGGTTAGGGTTAAGGTTAGGGGTAAGGGTTAGGGTTAGGGTTAGGGGTTAGGGTTAGGGTTAGAGTTAGGGTTATGATTAGGGTTAGGTTTAGGGGTTAGGGTTAGGGTTAGGGTTAGGGATTAGGGTTAGGGTTATGGTTAGGGGGTTAGGGGGTTAGGGTTAGGGTTAGGGGTTAGGGTTTGGGTTAGGGTTAGGGTTAGGGTTAGCATTAGGGTTAGGGTTAGTGTTAGGGTTCTTGATTCAATTCTTGATTCATGATTCATGATTCGATTCATGACTTATTTCATGATTCATGATTCGATTCATGATTCATGATTCGATTCATGATTCATGATTCAATTCATGAGTCATGATTCATAATTTGATTCATGATTCATGAATTATGATTCAATTCATAATTCATGAATCATGTTTCAATTCATGATTCAATTCTTGATTCAATTCATAATTCAATTCATGATTCATGATTCAATTCATGATTTATGATTCATGATTTAATGCATGATTCATGATTCATGATTCAATGCATGAATTGTGATTCATGATTCAATTCATGATTCATGATTCATAATTCAATTCATGATTCATGATTTGATTCGTGATTCATGCTTCAATTCATGATTCATGATTCAATTCATGATTCATGATTCGATTCATGATTCAATTCATGATTCATGATTCATGTTTCATTTCATGATTCAATTCCTGATTTAATTCATAATTCAATTCTTGATTCAATTCATAATTCAATTCATGATTCATGATTCAATTCATGATTCATGATTCATGATTCAATGCATGATTCATGATTCAATGTATGATTCATGATTCAATTTTTAAATCATGATTCATGATTCGATTCATGATTCATGATTCATGATTCAATTCATGACTTATGATTTATGATTCAATTCATGATTCATGATTTATTTTATGATTCTTGATTTATGATTCAATTCATGATTCAATTCATGATTTATGATTCAATTCATAATTCATTATTCATGATTCATGATTCGATTCATGTTTCATGATTCATGATTCAATTCGTGATTCATGATTAAATTCATGATTCATGATTCATTTCATGATTTATGATTCATGATTCAATTCATGAGTCATGATTCATGAGTCAATTCATGATTCATGAATCATTGTTCGATTCATGATTCATGTTTCAATTCATGATTAAATTCATGATTCATGTTTCAATTCATGATTCAAATCTTGATTCAATTCATAATTCAATTCATGATTCATGATTCAATTCATGATTCATAATTCATGATTCAATGCATGATTCATAATTTCATGATTCGATTCATGATTCATGTTTGAATTCATGATTTAATTCATGATTCATTTCATGATTCATGATTCAATTCATGATTCATGATTCGATTCATGATTCATGATTCAATTCATGATTCATCATTCAATTCATGATTCATGATTTATGATTCAATTAATGATTCATGATTCGATTCATGATTCATGATTCAATTCATGATTCATGATTCATGTTTCAATTCATGATTCAATTCCTGATTCAATTCATAATTCAATTCTTGATTCAATTCATAATTCAATTCATGATTCATGATTCAATTCATGTTTCATGATTCATGATTCAATGCATGATTCAAGATTCATTTAATGATTCATTTCATGATTTATGATTCAATTCATGATTCATAATTCAATTCATGATTTATGAATCATTATTCAATTCATGATTCATGATTCATATTTCAATTCATGATTCATGATTCATGATTTGATTCATGATTCATGCTTCAATTAATGATTGATGATTTATGATTCAATTCATGATTCATGATTCGATTCATGATTCATGGTTCATGATTATATTCATGATTCATGATTCATGATTCAATTCATGATTAATGAATCATGATTCGATTCATGATTCATGTTTCAATTCATGATTCAATTCCTGATTCAATTCATAATTTAATTCATAATTCAATTCATAATTCAATTCATGATTCATGATTCAATTCATGATTCATGATTCATAATTCAATGCATGATTCATGATTCATGATTCAATGCATGATTCATGATTCGATTCATGATTCATGTTTGAATTCATGATTCAATTCATGATTCATTTCATGATTCATGATTCAATTCATGATTAATGATTGAATTCATGATTCATGATCAAATTCATGATTCAGTTAATGATTCATGATTCATTTCATGATTTATGATTCAATTCATAATTCATGATTCATGATTCCATTCATGATTCATGATTCCATTCATGATTCATGATTCGATTCATGATTCATGATTCAATTCATGATTCATGATTCAATTCATGATTTATGATTCAGTTCATGATTCATGATTTAATTCATGATTCATTTCATGATTTATGATTTAATTCATGATTCATGATTCATGATTCAATTCATGAGTCATGATTCATTATTCAATTCATGATTCATGATTTGATTCATGATTCAATTCATGATTCATGATTCATGATTCAATTCATGATTCTTGATTCATGATTCAATTCATGATTCATGATTCGATGTATGATTCATGATTCAATTTTTAAATCATGATTCATGATTTGATTCATGATTCATGATTCATGATTCAATTCATGATTTATGATTTAAGATTCAATTCATGATTCATGATTCAATTCATGATTTATGATTCAACAATAATTCATTATTCATGATTCATGATTCAATTCGTGATTCATGATTCAATTCATGATTCATGATTCATTTCATGATTTATGATTCATGATTCAATTCATGAGTCATGATTCATGATTTGATTCATGATTCATGAATCATGATTCAATTCATGATTCAATTCTTGATTCAATTCATAATTCAATTCATGATTCATGATTCAATTCATGATTTATTTCATGAATCATGATTCAATTCATGATTCATGATTCAATTCATGATTCATGATTCATGATTCATGATTCAATTTATGATTCATGATTCGATTCATGATTCGATTCATGATTCATGATTTAATTCATGATTCATGATTCAATTCATGATTCATGATTCATGATTCAATTCATGATTCATGATTCAATTCATGATTCATGATTCATGATTCAATTCATGATTTGTGATTCATGATTCAATTCATGATTCATAATTCAATTCATGATTTGTGATTTATGATTCGATTCATGATTCATGATTTGATTCATGATTTAAAATTCAATTCATGATTCATGATTGAATTCATAATTCATGTTTTAAATCATGATTCAATTCATGATTCAAGTTTTAATTCATGATTCATGATTCAATTCATGATTCATGATTCAATTCATGATTCATGATTCGATTCATGATTCAATTGATGATTCATGATTTAATTCATAATTCATGTTTTAAATCATGATTCATGTTTTAATTCATGATTCATGATTCAATTCATGATTCAATTCATGATTCATGATTCAATTCATGATTCATGATTCGATTCATGATTTAATTCATAATTCATGTTTTAAATCATGATTCATGTTTTAATTCATGATTCATGATTCAATTCATGATTCAATTGATGATTCATGATTCAATTTATGATTCATGATTCGATTCAAGATTTAATTCATGATTCATGATTCATGATTCAATTCATGATTCATGATTCAATTCATGATTCATGATTCAATTCATGATTCAATTCATGATTCATGATTTATTTCATGATTCTTGATTTATGATTCAATTCATGATTCAATTCATGATTCATGATTCAATTCGTGATTCATGATTCAATTCATGATTCATGATTCATTTCATGATTTATGATTCATGATTCAATTCATGAGTCATGATTCATGATTTGATTCATGATTCATGAATCATGATTTGATTCATGATTCATGAATCATGATTCAATTCACGATTCATAAATCATGTTTCAATTCATGATTCAATTCTTGATTCAATTCATAATTCAATTCATGATTCATGATTCAATTCATGATTTATTTCATGAATCATGATTCAATTCATGATTCACGATTCAATTCATGATTCATGATTCATGATTCATGATTCAATTTATGATTCATGATTCAATTCATGATTCGATTCATGATTCATGATTCATGATTTAATTCATGATTCATGATTCAATTCATGATTCATGATTCATGATTCAATTCATGATTCATGATTCAATTCATGATTCTTAATTCAATTCATGATTTGTGATTTATGATTCGATTCATGATTCATGATTTGATTCATGATTTAAGATTCAATTCATGATTCATGATTTGATTCATGATTTAAGATTCAATTCATGATTCATGATTGAATTCATAATTAATGTTTTAAATCATGATTCAATTCATGATTCATGTTTTAATTCATGATTCATGATTCAATTCATAATTCAATTCTTGATTCATGATTCAATTCATGATTCATGTTTCGATTCATGATTCAATTGATGATTCATGATTTAATTCATAATTCATGTTTTAAATCATGATTCATGTTTTAATTCATGATTCATGATTTAATTCATGATTCAATTCATGATTCATGATTCAATTCATGATTCGATTCAAGATTTAATTCATGATTCATGATTCATGATTCAATTCATGATTCAATTCATGATTCATGATTCAATTCATGATTCATGATTCGATTCTAGATTTAATTCATGATTCATGATTCATGATTCAATTCATGATTCATGATTCAATTCATGATTCATGATTCGATTCATGATTCAATTCATGATTCATGATTCATGATTCAATTCATGATTCATGATTTGATGTATGATTCATGATTTATGATTCAATTCATGATTCATGATTCATTTCATTATTCATGATTCATGATTCGATTCATGATTCATGATTCAATTCGTGATTCATGATTCAATTCATGAATCATGATTCATTTCATGATTTATGATTCTATTCTTGATTGAATTCATGATTCATGATTTATTTCATGATTCATTTCATGATTCATGATTGATGATTCAATTCATGATTTAGATCATGATTCATTTTATGATTCATAATTCATGATTCAATGCATGATTCATTTCATGATTCATGATTCATGATTGAATTCATGATTCGTGATTCATGATTCAATTCATGATTCAGGATTCATTTCATGATTCAAGATTTATGATTCAATTCATGATTCAATTTATGATTCATAATTCATAATTCAATTCATGATTCATGATTCATGATTCAATTCATGATTCATGATTCATGAATCAATTCAAGATTCATGATTCATGATTCAATTCATGATTCATGATTCATGATTCAATTCATGATTTATGATTCATGATTCGATTCATGATTCAATTCATGATTCATGATTTATGATTCAATTCATGATTCATGATTTATGATTCGATTCATGATAAATGATTCATGATTCAATTCATGATTCATGATTCAATTCATGATTCATGATTCAATTCATGATCCATAATTCATGATTCAATTCATGATTCATGAATCATGATTCGATTCATTATTCATGTTTCAATTCATGATTCAATTCTTGATTCAATTCATAATTCAATTAATGATTCATGATTTAATGCATGATTCATAATTCATGATTCAATGCATGATTCATGATTCATGATTGAATTCATGATAAATGATTGAATTCATGATTCAATTCATGATTCAGTTCATGATTCAATTCATGATTCATGATTCAATTAGTGATTCATGATTCATGATTCAATTCATGATTCATGATTCAATTCATGATTCATGATTCAATTCATGATTCATGATTCAATTCATGATTCATGATTCATTTCATGATTCATTTCATGATTTATGATTAAATTTATGTTTCATGATTCAATTCATGATTTGTGATTCATGATGCAATTCATGATTAATGATTCATAATTAAATTCATGATTCATGATTCGATTCATGATTCATGATTCGATTCATGATTCATGATTCAATTCATGATTCATGATTCGATTCATGATTCATGATTCAATTCATGATTCATGATACAATTCATGATTAATGATTCATTATTCAATTCATGATTCATGAATCATGATTCGATTCATGAGTCATGATTCATGATTTGATTCATGATTCATGAATCATGATTCAATTTATGATTCATGAATCATGTTTCAATTCATGATTCATGATTTGATTCGTGATTCATGCTTCAATTCATGATTCATGATTCAATTCATGATTCATGATTCGATTCATGATTCAATTCATGATTCATGATTCATGTTTCAATTCATGATTCAATTCCTGATTTAATTCATAATTCAATTCTTGATTCAATTCATAATTCAATTCATGATTCATGATTCAATTCATGATTCATGATTCATGATTCAATGCATGATTCATGATTCAATGTATGATTCATGATTCAATTTTTAAATCATGATTCATGATTCGATTCATGATTCATGATTCATGATTCAATTCATGACTTATGATTTATGATTCAATTCATGATTCATGATTTATTTTATGATTCTTGATTTATGATTCAATTCATGATTCAATTCATGATTTATGATTCAATTCATAATTCATTATTCATGATTCATGATTCGATTCATGTTTCATGATTCATGATTCAATTCGTGATTCATGATTAAATTCATGATTCATGATTCATTTCATGATTTATGATTCATGATTCAATTCATGAGTCATGATTCATGAGTCAATTCATGATTCATGAATCATTGTTCGATTCATGATTCATGTTTCAATTCATGATTAAATTCATGATTCATGTTTCAATTCATGATTCAAATCTTGATTCAATTCATAATTCAATTCATGATTCATGATTCAATTCATGATTCATAATTCATGATTCAATGCATGATTCATAATTTCATGATTCGATTCATGATTCATGTTTGAATTCATGATTTAATTCATGATTCATTTCATGATTCATGATTCAATTCATGATTCATGATTCGATTCATGATTCATGATTCAATTCATGATTCATCATTCAATTCATGATTCATGATTTATGATTCAATTAATGATTCATGATTCGATTCATGATTCATGATTCAATTCATGATTCATGATTCATGTTTCAATTCATGATTCAATTCCTGATTCAATTCATAATTCAATTCTTGATTCAATTCATAATTCAATTCATGATTCATGATTCAATTCATGTTTCATGATTCATGATTCAATGCATGATTCAAGATTCATTTAATGATTCATTTCATGATTTATGATTCAATTCATGATTCATAATTCAATTCATGATTTATGAATAATTATTCAATTCATGATTCATGATTCATATTTCAATTCATGATTCATGATTCATGATTTGATTCATGATTCATGCTTCAATTAATGATTGATGATTTATGATTCAATTCATGATTCATGATTCGATTCATGATTCATGGTTCATGATTATATTCATGATTCATGATTCATGATTCAATTCATGATTAATGAATCATGATTCGATTCATGATTCATGTTTCAATTCATGATTCAATTCCTGATTCAATTCATAATTTAATTCATAATTCAATTCATAATTCAATTCATGATTCATGATTCAATTCATGATTCATGATTCATAATTCAATGCATGATTCATGATTCATGATTCAATGCATGATTCATGATTCGATTCATGATTCATGTTTGAATTCATGATTCAATTCATGATTCATTTCATGATTCATGATTCAATTCATGATTAATGATTGAATTCATGATTCATGATCAAATTCATGATTCAGTTAATGATTCATGATTCATTTCATGATTTATGATTCAATTCATAATTCATGATTCATGATTCCATTCATGATTCATGATTCCATTCATGATTCATGATTCGATTCATGATTCATGATTCAATTCATGATTCATGATTCAATTCATGATTTATGATTCAGTTCATGATTCATGATTTAATTCATGATTCATTTCATGATTTATGATTTAATTCATGATTCATGATTCATGATTCAATTCATGAGTCATGATTCATTATTCAATTCATGATTCATGATTTGATTCATGATTCAATTCATGATTCATGATTCATGATTCAATTCATGATTCTTGATTCATGATTCAATTCATGATTCATGATTCGATGTATGATTCATGATTCAATTTTTAAATCATGATTCATGATTTTATTCATGATTCATGATTCATGATTCAATTCATGATTTATGATTTAAGATTCAATTCATGATTCATGATTCAATTCATGATTTATGATTCAACAATAATTCATTATTCATGATTCATGATTCAATTCGTGATTCATGATTCAATTCATGATTCATGATTCATTTCATGATTTATGATTCATGATTCAATTCATGAGTCATGATTCATGATTTGATTCATGATTCATGAATCATGATTCAATTCATGATTCAATTCTTGATTCAATTCATAATTCAATTCATGATTCATGATTCAATTCATGATTTATTTCATGAATCATGATTCAATTCATGATTCATGATTCAATTCATGATTCATGATTCATGATTCATGATTCATGATTCATGATTCAATTTATGATTCATGATTCGATTCATGATTCGATTCATGATTCATGATTTAATTCATGATTCATGATTCAATTCATGATTCATGATTCATGATTCAATTCATGATTCATGATTCAATTCATGATTCATGATTCATGATTCAATTCATGATTTGTGATTCATGATTCAATTCATGATTCATAATTCAATTCATGATTTGTGATTTATGATTCGATTCATGATTCATGATTTGATTCATGATTTAAGATTCAATTCATGATTCATGATTGAATTCATAATTCATGTTTTAAATCATGATTCAATTCATGATTCAAGTTTTAATTCATGATTCATGATTCAATTCATGATTCTTGATTCATGATTCAATTCATGATTCATGATTCGATGTATGATTCATGATTCAATTTTTAAATCATGATTCATGATTTGATTCATGATTCATGATTCATGATTCAATTCATGATTTATGATTTAAGATTCAATTCATGATTCATGATTCAATTCATGATTTATGATTCAACAATAATTCATTATTCATGATTCATGATTCAATTCGTGATTCATGATTCAATTCATGATTCATGATTCATTTCATGATTTATGATTCATGATTCAATTCATGAGTCATGATTCATGATTTGATTCATGATTCATGAATCATGATTCAATTCATGATTCAATTCTTGATTCAATTCATAATTCAATTCATGATTCATGATTCAATTCATGATTTATTTCATGAATCATGATTCAATTCATGATTCATGATTCAATTCATGATTCATGATTCATGATTCATGATTCATGATTCATGATTCAATTTATGATTCATGATTCGATTCATGATTCGATTCATGATTCATGATTTAATTCATGATTCATGATTCAATTCATGATTCATGATTCATGATTCAATTCATGATTCATGATTCAATTCATGATTCATGATTCATGATTCAATTCATGATTTGTGATTCATGATTCAATTCATGATTCATAATTCAATTCATGATTTGTGATTTATGATTCGATTCATGATTCATGATTTGATTCATGATTTAAGATTCAATTCATGATTCATGATTGAATTCATAATTCATGTTTTAAATCATGATTCAATTCATGATTCAAGTTTTAATTCATGATTCATGATTCAATTCATGATTCATGATTCGATTCATGATTCAATTGATGATTCATGATTTAATTCATAATTCATGTTTTAAATCATGATTCATGTTTTAATTCATGATTCATGATTCAATTCATGATTCAATTCATGATTCATGATTCAATTCATGATTCATGATTCGATTCATGATTTAATTCATAATTCATGTTTTAAATCATGATTCATGTTTTAATTCATGATTCATGATTCAATTCATGATTCAATTGATGATTCATGATTCAATTTATGATTCATGATTCGATTCAAGATTTAATTCATGATTCATGATTCATGATTCAATTCATGATTCATGATTCAATTCATGATTCATGATTCAATTCATGATTCAATTCATGATTCATGATTTATTTCATGATTCTTGATTTATGATTCAATTCATGATTCAATTCATGATTTATGATTCAATTCATAATTCATTATTCATGATTCATGATTCAATTCGTGATTCATGATTCAATTCATGATTCATGATTCATTTCATGATTTATGATTCATGATTCAATTCATGAGTCATGATTCATGATTTGATTCATGATTCATGAATCATGATTTGATTCATGATTCATGAATCATGATTCAATTCACGATTCATAAATCATGTTTCAATTCATGATTCAATTCTTGATTCAATTCATAATTCAATTCATGATTCATGATTCAATTCATGATTTATTTCATGAATCATGATTCAATTCATGATTCACGATTCAATTCATGATTCATGATTCATGATTCATGATTCAATTTATGATTCATGATTCAATTCATGATTCGATTCATGATTCATGATTCATGATTTAATTCATGATTCATGATTCAATTCATGATTCATGATTCATGATTCAATTCATGATTCATGATTCAATTCATGATTCATGATTCAATTCATGATTTGTGATTCATGATTCAATTCATGATTCTTAATTCAATTCATGATTTGTGATTTATGATTCGATTCATGATTCATGATTTGATTCATGATTTAAGATTCAATTCATGATTCATGATTTGATTCATGATTTAAGATTCAATTCATGATTCATGATTGAATTCATAATTAATGTTTTAAATCATGATTCAATTCATGATTCATGTTTTAATTCATGATTCATGATTCAATTCATAATTCAATTCTTGATTCATGATTCAATTCATGATTCATGTTTCGATTCATGATTCAATTGATGATTCATGATTTAATTCATAATTCATGTTTTAAATCATGATTCATGTTTTAATTCATGATTCATGATTTAATTCATGATTCAATTCATGATTCATGATTCAATTCATGATTCGATTCAAGATTTAATTCATGATTCATGATTCATGATTCAATTCATGATTCAATTCATGATTCATGATTCAATTCATGATTCATGATTCGATTCTAGATTTAATTCATGATTCATGATTCATGATTCAATTCATGATTCATGATTCAATTCATGATTCATGATTCGATTCATGATTCAATTCATGATTCATGATTCATGATTCAATTCATGATTCATGATTTGATGTATGATTCATGATTTATGATTCAATTCATGATTCATGATTCATTTCATTATTCATGATTCATGATTCGATTCATGATTCATGATTCAATTCGTGATTCATGATTCAATTCATGAATCATGATTCATTTCATGATTTATGATTCTATTCTTGATTGAATTCATGATTCATGATTTATTTCATGATTCATTTCATGATTCATGATTGATGATTCAATTCATGATTTAGATCATGATTCATTTTATGATTCATAATTCATGATTCAATGCATGATTCATTTCATGATTCATGATTCATGATTGAATTCATGATTCGTGATTCATGATTCAATTCATGATTCAGGATTCATTTCATGATTCATGATTTATGATTCAATTCATGATTCAATTTATGATTCATAATTCATAATTCAATTCATGATTCATGATTAATGATTCAATTCATGATTCATGATTCATGAATCAATTCAAGATTCATGATTCATGATTCAATTCATGATTCATGATTCATGATTCAATTCATGATTTATGATTCATGATTCGATTCATGATTCAATTCATGATTCATGATTTATGATTCAATTCATGATTCATGATTTATGATTCGATTCATGATAAATGATTCATGATTCAATTCATGATTCATGATTCAATTCATGATTCATGATTCAATTCATGATCCATAATTCATGATTCAATTCATGATTCATGAATCATGATTCGATTCATTATTCATGTTTCAATTCATGATTCAATTCTTGATTCAATTCATAATTCAATTAATGATTCATGATTTAATGCATGATTCATAATTCATGATTCTATGCATGATTCATGATTCATGATTGAATTCATGATAAATGATTGAATTCATGATTCAATTCATGATTCAGTTCATGATTCAATTCATGATTCATGATTCAATTAGTGATTCATGATTCATGATTCAATTCATGATTCATGATTCAATTCATGATTCATGATTCAATTCATGATTCATGATTCAATTCATGATTCATGATTCATTTCATGATTCATTTCATGATTTATGATTAAATTTATGTTTCATGATTCAATTCATGATTTGTGATTCATGATGCAATTCATGATTAATGATTCATAATTAAATTCATGATTCATGATTCGATTCATGATTCATGATTCGATTCATGATTCATGATTCAATTCATGATTCATGATTCGATTCATGATTCATGATTCAATTCATGATTCATGATACAATTCATGATTAATGATTCATTATTCAATTCATGATTCATGAATCATGATTCGATTCATGAGTCATGATTCATGATTTGATTCATGATTCATGAATCATGATTCAATTTATGATTCATGAATCATGTTTCAATTCATGATTCAATTCTTGATTCAATTCATAATTCAATTCATGATTCATGATTCAATTCATGATTTATGATTCATGATTCAATATATGATTCATGATTCATGATTCAATGCATGATTCATGATTCCATTCATGATTCATATTTGAATTCAAGATTCAATTCATGATTTATTTCATGAATCATGATTCAATTCATGATTCACGATTCAATTCATGATTCATGATTCATGATTCATGATTCAATTTATGATTCATGATTTGATTCATGATTCGATTCATGATTCATGATTCATGATTTAATTCATGATTCATGATTCAATTCATGATTCATGATTCATGATTCAATTCATGATTCATGATCCAATTCATGATTCATGATTCATGATTCAATTCATGATTTGTATTTCAATATTTCAATTCATGATTCATAATTCAAATCATGATTTTTGATTTATGATTCGATTCATGATTCATGATTTGATTCATGATTCAAGATTCAATTCATGATTCATGATTGAATTCATAATTCATGTTTTAAATCATGATTCAATTCATGATTCATGTTTTAATTCATGATTCATGATTCAATTCATGATTCATGATTCAATTCATGATTTATGATTCGATTCATGATTCAATTGATGATTCATGATTTAATTCATAATTCATGTTTTAAATCATGATTCATGTTTTAATTCATGATTCAATTCATGATTCAATTCATGATTCATGATTCAATTCATGATTCATGATTCGATTTAAGATTTAATTCATGATTCATGATTCATGATTCAATTCATGATTCATGATTCAATTCATGATTTATGATTCGATTCATGATTCAATTCATGATTTAATTCATGATTCATGATTCAATTCATGATTCATGATTCAATTCATGATTCATGATTCGATTAATGATTCAATTCATGATTCATGATTCATGATTCAATTCATGATTTATGATTCGATGTATGATTCATGATTTATGATTCAATTCATGATTCATGATTTATTTCATTATTCTTGATTCATGATTCAATTCATGATTCAATTCATGATTTATGATTCTATTCATAATTCATTATTCATGATTCATGATTCGATTCATGATTCATGATTCAATTCGTGATTCATGATTCAATTCATGAATCATGATTCATTTCATGATTTATGATTCTATTCTTGATTCAATTCATGATTCATGATTTATTTCATGATTCAATTCATGATTCATGATTCAATTAGTGATTCATGATTCATGATTCAATTCATGATACATGATTCAATGCATGATTCATGATTCATGATTCAATGCATGATTCATGATTCATGATTCAATTCATGATTCATGATTCAATTCATGATTCATGATTCAATTCATGATTCATGATTCAATTCATGATTCATGATTCATTTCATGATTTATTTCATGATTTATGATTAAATTTATGTTTCATGATTAATTCATGATTTCTGATTCATGATTCGATTCATGATTCATGATTCAATTCATGATTTATGATTCAATTCATGATTCATGATTCGATTCATGATTCATGATTCAATTCATGATTCATGATTCAATGCATGATTCATGATTCAATTTATGATTCATGATTCAATTCATGATTCATGATTCAATTCATGATTCATGATTCATTTCATGATTTATGATTAAATTTATGTTTCATGATTCAATTCATGATTTGTGATTCATGATGCAATTCATGATTAATGATTCATAATTAAATTCATGATTCATGATTCGATTCATGATTCATGATTCGATTCATGATTCATGATTCAATTCATGATTCATGATTCGATTCATGATTCATGATTCAATTCATGATTCATGATACAATTCATGATTAATGATTCATTATTCAATTCATGATTCATGAATCATGATTCGATTCATTATTCATGTTTCAATTCATGATTCAATTCTTGATTCAATTCATAATTCAAAGCATGATTCAATTCATAATTCAATTCATGATTCATGATTCAATGCATGATTCATGATTCGATTCATGATTCATGTTTGAATTCATGATTCAATTCATGATTCATTTCATGATTCATAATTCAATTCATGTTTCATGATTCAATTCATGATTCATGATTCATGATTCGATTCATGATTCATGATTCAATTCATGATTCATGATTCAATGTATGATTCATGATTCAATTTTTAAATCATGATTCATGATTCGATTTATGATTCATGATTCATGATTCAATTCATGATTTATGATTCATGATTCAATTCATAATTTATTATTCATGATTCATGATTCGATTCATGATTGAATTCATGATTCATGATTGAATTCATGATTCATGATTGAATTTATGATTCATGATTGAATTCATGATTCAATTCATGATTCAGTTCATGATTCAATTCATGATTCATGATTCAATTAGTGATTCATGATTCATGATTCGTGATTCAATTCATGATTTATGATTCAATGCATGATTCATGATTCATGATTCAATTATGATTCATGATTCAATTCATGATTCATGATTCATTTCATGATTCATTTCATGATTTATGATTAAATTTATGATTCATGATTCAATTCATGTTTTGTGATTCATGATTCAATTCATGATTCATGATTCATAATTCAATTCATGATTCATGATTCATGATTCGATTCATGATTCATGATTCAATTCATGATTCATGATTCAATTCATGATTCATGATTCGATTCATGATTCATGATTTAATTCATGATTCATGATACAATTCATGATTAATGATTCATTATTCAATTCATGATTCATGAATCATGATTCGATTCATTATTCATGTTTCAATTCATGATTCAATTCTTGATTCAATTCATAATTCAATTCATGATTCAATTCATAATTCAATTCATGATTCATGATTCAATGCATGATTCATGATTCGATTCATGATTCATGTTTGAATTCATGAATCAATTCATGATTCATTTCATGATTCATAATTCAATTCATGTTTCATGATTCAATTCATGATTAATGATTCATGATTCAATTCATGAT
Source organism: Mixophyes australis (assembly GCA_036250195.1). Lineage (NCBI taxonomy): Eukaryota > Metazoa > Chordata > Amphibia > Anura > Limnodynastidae > Mixophyes > Mixophyes australis. The sequence continues at coordinate 177,988,315 of JAVHZZ010000002.1, read as the reverse complement.
TCATGATTCAATTCATGATTCAATTCAATTCATGATTCATGATTCAATTCATGATTCATGATTCAATTCATGATTCATGATTCATGATTCAATTCATGATTCATGATTGAATTCATGATTCATGATTCATGATTCAATTTATGATTCATGATTCAATTCATGATTCATGATTCAATTCATGATTCATGATTCATGATTCAATTCATGATTCATGATTGAATTCATGATTCATGATTCATGATTCAATTTATGATTCATGATTCAATTCATGATTCATAATTCAATTCATGATTTGTGATTCATGATTCGATTCATGTTTCATGATTCGATTCATGATTCAAGATTCAATTCATGATTCATGATTCAATTCATAATTCATGTTTTAAATCATGATTCAATTTATGATTCATGTTTTAATTCATGATTCATTATTTAATTCATGATTCAATTCATGATTCATGATTCAATTCATGATTCAATTCATGATTCATGATTCAATTCATGATTCAATTCAAGATTTAATTCATGATTCATGATTCATGATTCAATTCATGATTCAATTCATGATTCATGATTCAATTCATGATTCATGATTCGATTCTAGATTTAATTCATGATTCATGATTCATGATTCAATTCATGATTCATGATTCAATTCATGATTCATGATTCGATTCATGATTCAATTCATGATTCATGATTCATGATTCAATTCATGATTCATGATTTGATGTATGATTCATGATTTATGATTCAATTCATGATTCATGATTCATTTCATTATTCATGATTCATGATTCGATTCATGATTCATGATTCAATTCGTGATTCATGATTCAATTCATGAATCATGATTCATTTCATGATTTATGATTCTATTCTTGATTGAATTCATGATTCATGATTTATTTCATGATTCATTTCATGATTCATGATTGATGATTCAATTCATGATTTAGATCATGATTCATTTTATGATTCATAATTCATGATTCAATGCATGATTCATTTCATGATTCATGATTCATGATTGAATTCATGATTCGTGATTCATGATTCAATTCATGATTCAGGATTCATTTCATGATTCAAGATTTATGATTCAATTCATGATTCAATTTATGATTCATAATTCATAATTCAATTCATGATTCATGATTCATGATTCAATTCATGATTCATGATTCATGAATCAATTCAAGATTCATGATTCATGATTCAATTCATGATTCATGATTCATGATTCAATTCATGATTTATGATTCATGATTCGATTCATGATTCAATTCATGATTCATGATTTATGATTCAATTCATGATTCATGATTTATGATTCGATTCATGATAAATGATTCATGATTCAATTCATGATTCATGATTCAATTCATGATTCATGATTCAATTCATGATCCATAATTCATGATTCAATTCATGATTCATGAATCATGATTCGATTCATTATTCATGTTTCAATTCATGATTCAATTCTTGATTCAATTCATAATTCAATTAATGATTCATGATTTAATGCATGATTCATAATTCATGATTCAATGCATGATTCATGATTCATGATTGAATTCATGATAAATGATTGAATTCATGATTCAATTCATGATTCAGTTCATGATTCAATTCATGATTCATGATTCAATTAGTGATTCATGATTCATGATTCAATTCATGATTCATGATTCAATTCATGATTCATGATTCAATTCATGATTCATGATTCAATTCATGATTCATGATTCATTTCATGATTCATTTCATGATTTATGATTAAATTTATGTTTCATGATTCAATTCATGATTTGTGATTCATGATGCAATTCATGATTAATGATTCATAATTAAATTCATGATTCATGATTCGATTCATGATTCATGATTCGATTCATGATTCATGATTCAATTCATGATTCATGATTCGATTCATGATTCATGATTCAATTCATGATTCATGATACAATTCATGATTAATGATTCATTATTCAATTCATGATTCATGAATCATGATTCGATTCATGAGTCATGATTCATGATTTGATTCATGATTCATGAATCATGATTCAATTTATGATTCATGAATCATGTTTCAATTCATGATTCATGATTTGATTCGTGATTCATGCTTCAATTCATGATTCATGATTCAATTCATGATTCATGATTCGATTCATGATTCAATTCATGATTCATGATTCATGTTTCAATTCATGATTCAATTCCTGATTTAATTCATAATTCAATTCTTGATTCAATTCATAATTCAATTCATGATTCATGATTCAATTCATGATTCATGATTCATGATTCAATGCATGATTCATGATTCAATGTATGATTCATGATTCAATTTTTAAATCATGATTCATGATTCGATTCATGATTCATGATTCATGATTCAATTCATGACTTATGATTTATGATTCAATTCATGATTCATGATTTATTTTATGATTCTTGATTTATGATTCAATTCATGATTCAATTCATGATTTATGATTCAATTCATAATTCATTATTCATGATTCATGATTCGATTCATGTTTCATGATTCATGATTCAATTCGTGATTCATGATTAAATTCATGATTCATGATTCATTTCATGATTTATGATTCATGATTCAATTCATGAGTCATGATTCATGAGTCAATTCATGATTCATGAATCATTGTTCGATTCATGATTCATGTTTCAATTCATGATTAAATTCATGATTCATGTTTCAATTCATGATTCAAATCTTGATTCAATTCATAATTCAATTCATGATTCATGATTCAATTCATGATTCATAATTCATGATTCAATGCATGATTCATAATTTCATGATTCGATTCATGATTCATGTTTGAATTCATGATTTAATTCATGATTCATTTCATGATTCATGATTCAATTCATGATTCATGATTCGATTCATGATTCATGATTCAATTCATGATTCATCATTCAATTCATGATTCATGATTTATGATTCAATTAATGATTCATGATTCGATTCATGATTCATGATTCAATTCATGATTCATGATTCATGTTTCAATTCATGATTCAATTCCTGATTCAATTCATAATTCAATTCTTGATTCAATTCATAATTCAATTCATGATTCATGATTCAATTCATGTTTCATGATTCATGATTCAATGCATGATTCAAGATTCATTTAATGATTCATTTCATGATTTATGATTCAATTCATGATTCATAATTCAATTCATGATTTATGAATAATTATTCAATTCATGATTCATGATTCATATTTCAATTCATGATTCATGATTCATGATTTGATTCATGATTCATGCTTCAATTAATGATTGATGATTTATGATTCAATTCATGATTCATGATTCGATTCATGATTCATGGTTCATGATTATATTCATGATTCATGATTCATGATTCAATTCATGATTAATGAATCATGATTCGATTCATGATTCATGTTTCAATTCATGATTCAATTCCTGATTCAATTCATAATTTAATTCATAATTCAATTCATAATTCAATTCATGATTCATGATTCAATTCATGATTCATGATTCATAATTCAATGCATGATTCATGATTCATGATTCAATGCATGATTCATGATTCGATTCATGATTCATGTTTGAATTCATGATTCAATTCATGATTCATTTCATGATTCATGATTCAATTCATGATTAATGATTGAATTCATGATTCATGATCAAATTCATGATTCAGTTAATGATTCATGATTCATTTCATGATTTATGATTCAATTCATAATTCATGATTCATGATTCCATTCATGATTCATGATTCCATTCATGATTCATGATTCGATTCATGATTCATGATTCAATTCATGATTCATGATTCAATTCATGATTTATGATTCAGTTCATGATTCATGATTTAATTCATGATTCATTTCATGATTTATGATTTAATTCATGATTCATGATTCATGATTCAATTCATGAGTCATGATTCATTATTCAATTCATGATTCATGATTTGATTCATGATTCAATTCATGATTCATGATTCATGATTCAATTCATGATTCTTGATTCATGATTCAATTCATGATTCATGATTCGATGTATGATTCATGATTCAATTTTTAAATCATGATTCATGATTTGATTCATGATTCATGATTCATGATTCAATTCATGATTTATGATTTAAGATTCAATTCATGATTCATGATTCAATTCATGATTTATGATTCAACAATAATTCATTATTCATGATTCATGATTCAATTCGTGATTCATGATTCAATTCATGATTCATGATTCATTTCATGATTTATGATTCATGATTCAATTCATGAGTCATGATTCATGATTTGATTCATGATTCATGAATCATGATTCAATTCATGATTCAATTCTTGATTCAATTCATAATTCAATTCATGATTCATGATTCAATTCATGATTTATTTCATGAATCATGATTCAATTCATGATTCATGATTCAATTCATGATTCATGATTCATGATTCATGATTCATGATTCATGATTCAATTTATGATTCATGATTCGATTCATGATTCGATTCATGATTCATGATTTAATTCATGATTCATGATTCAATTCATGATTCATGATTCATGATTCAATTCATGATTCATGATTCAATTCATGATTCATGATTCATGATTCAATTCATGATTTGTGATTCATGATTCAATTCATGATTCATAATTCAATTCATGATTTGTGATTTATGATTCGATTCATGATTCATGATTTGATTCATGATTTAAGATTCAATTCATGATTCATGATTGAATTCATAATTCATGTTTTAAATCATGATTCAATTCATGATTCAAGTTTTAATTCATGATTCATGATTCAATTCATGATTCTTGATTCATGATTCAATTCATGATTCATGATTCGATGTATGATTCATGATTCAATTTTTAAATCATGATTCATGATTTGATTCATGATTCATGATTCATGATTCAATTCATGATTTATGATTTAAGATTCAATTCATGATTCATGATTCAATTCATGATTTATGATTCAACAATAATTCATTATTCATGATTCATGATTCAATTCGTGATTCATGATTCAATTCATGATTCATGATTCATTTCATGATTTATGATTCATGATTCAATTCATGAGTCATGATTCATGATTTGATTCATGATTCATGAATCATGATTCAATTCATGATTCAATTCTTGATTCAATTCATAATTCAATTCATGATTCATGATTCAATTCATGATTTATTTCATGAATCATGATTCAATTCATGATTCATGATTCAATTCATGATTCATGATTCATGATTCATGATTCATGATTCATGATTCAATTTATGATTCATGATTCGATTCATGATTCGATTCATGATTCATGATTTAATTCATGATTCATGATTCAATTCATGATTCATGATTCATGATTCAATTCATGATTCATGATTCAATTCATGATTCATGATTCATGATTCAATTCATGATTTGTGATTCATGATTCAATTCATGATTCATAATTCAATTCATGATTTGTGATTTATGATTCGATTCATGATTCATGATTTGATTCATGATTTAAGATTCAATTCATGATTCATGATTGAATTCATAATTCATGTTTTAAATCATGATTCAATTCATGATTCAAGTTTTAATTCATGATTCATGATTCAATTCATGATTCATGATTCGATTCATGATTCAATTGATGATTCATGATTTAATTCATAATTCATGTTTTAAATCATGATTCATGTTTTAATTCATGATTCATGATTCAATTCATGATTCAATTCATGATTCATGATTCAATTCATGATTCATGATTCGATTCATGATTTAATTCATAATTCATGTTTTAAATCATGATTCATGTTTTAATTCATGATTCATGATTCAATTCATGATTCAATTGATGATTCATGATTCAATTTATGATTCATGATTCGATTCAAGATTTAATTCATGATTCATGATTCATGATTCAATTCATGATTCATGATTCAATTCATGATTCATGATTCAATTCATGATTCAATTCATGATTCATGATTTATTTCATGATTCTTGATTTATGATTCAATTCATGATTCAATTCATGATTTATGATTCAATTCATAATTCATTATTCATGATTCATGATTCAATTCGTGATTCATGATTCAATTCATGATTCATGATTCATTTCATGATTTATGATTCATGATTCAATTCATGAGTCATGATTCATGATTTGATTCATGATTCATGAATCATGATTTGATTCATGATTCATGAATCATGATTCAATTCACGATTCATAAATCATGTTTCAATTCATGATTCAATTCTTGATTCAATTCATAATTCAATTCATGATTCATGATTCAATTCATGATTTATTTCATGAATCATGATTCAATTCATGATTCACGATTCAATTCATGATTCATGATTCATGATTCATGATTCAATTTATGATTCATGATTCAATTCATGATTCGATTCATGATTCATGATTCATGATTTAATTCATGATTCATGATTCAATTCATGATTCATGATTCATGATTCAATTCATGATTCATGATTCAATTCATGATTCATGATTCAATTCATGATTTGTGATTCATGATTCAATTCATGATTCTTAATTCAATTCATGATTTGTGATTTATGATTCGATTCATGATTCATGATTTGATTCATGATTTAAGATTCAATTCATGATTCATGATTTGATTCATGATTTAAGATTCAATTCATGATTCATGATTGAATTCATAATTAATGTTTTAAATCATGATTCAATTCATGATTCATGTTTTAATTCATGATTCATGATTCAATTCATAATTCAATTCTTGATTCATGATTCAATTCATGATTCATGTTTCGATTCATGATTCAATTGATGATTCATGATTTAATTCATAATTCATGTTTTAAATCATGATTCATGTTTTAATTCATGATTCATGATTTAATTCATGATTCAATTCATGATTCATGATTCAATTCATGATTCGATTCAAGATTTAATTCATGATTCATGATTCATGATTCAATTCATGATTCAATTCATGATTCATGATTCAATTCATGATTCATGATTCGATTCTAGATTTAATTCATGATTCATGATTCATGATTCAATTCATGATTCATGATTCAATTCATGATTCATGATTCGATTCATGATTCAATTCATGATTCATGATTCATGATTCAATTCATGATTCATGATTTGATGTATGATTCATGATTTATGATTCAATTCATGATTCATGATTCATTTCATTATTCATGATTCATGATTCGATTCATGATTCATGATTCAATTCGTGATTCATGATTCAATTCATGAATCATGATTCATTTCATGATTTATGATTCTATTCTTGATTGAATTCATGATTCATGATTTATTTCATGATTCATTTCATGATTCATGATTGATGATTCAATTCATGATTTAGATCATGATTCATTTTATGATTCATAATTCATGATTCAATGCATGATTCATTTCATGATTCATGATTCATGATTGAATTCATGATTCGTGATTCATGATTCAATTCATGATTCAGGATTCATTTCATGATTCATGATTTATGATTCAATTCATGATTCAATTTATGATTCATAATTCATAATTCAATTCATGATTCATGATTAATGATTCAATTCATGATTCATGATTCATGAATCAATTCAAGATTCATGATTCATGATTCAATTCATGATTCATGATTCATGATTCAATTCATGATTTATGATTCATGATTCGATTCATGATTCAATTCATGATTCATGATTTATGATTCAATTCATGATTCATGATTTATGATTCGATTCATGATAAATGATTCATGATTCAATTCATGATTCATGATTCAATTCATGATTCATGATTCAATTCATGATCCATAATTCATGATTCAATTCATGATTCATGAATCATGATTCGATTCATTATTCATGTTTCAATTCATGATTCAATTCTTGATTCAATTCATAATTCAATTAATGATTCATGATTTAATGCATGATTCATAATTCATGATTCTATGCATGATTCATGATTCATGATTGAATTCATGATAAATGATTGAATTCATGATTCAATTCATGATTCAGTTCATGATTCAATTCATGATTCATGATTCAATTAGTGATTCATGATTCATGATTCAATTCATGATTCATGATTCAATTCATGATTCATGATTCAATTCATGATTCATGATTCAATTCATGATTCATGATTCATTTCATGATTCATTTCATGATTTATGATTAAATTTATGTTTCATGATTCAATTCATGATTTGTGATTCATGATGCAATTCATGATTAATGATTCATAATTAAATTCATGATTCATGATTCGATTCATGATTCATGATTCGATTCATGATTCATGATTCAATTCATGATTCATGATTCGATTCATGATTCATGATTCAATTCATGATTCATGATACAATTCATGATTAATGATTCATTATTCAATTCATGATTCATGAATCATGATTCGATTCATGAGTCATGATTCATGATTTGATTCATGATTCATGAATCATGATTCAATTTATGATTCATGAATCATGTTTCAATTCATGATTCAATTCTTGATTCAATTCATAATTCAATTCATGATTCATGATTCAATTCATGATTTATGATTCATGATTCAATATATGATTCATGATTCATGATTCAATGCATGATTCATGATTCCATTCATGATTCATATTTGAATTCAAGATTCAATTCATGATTTATTTCATGAATCATGATTCAATTCATGATTCACGATTCAATTCATGATTCATGATTCATGATTCATGATTCAATTTATGATTCATGATTTGATTCATGATTCGATTCATGATTCATGATTCATGATTTAATTCATGATTCATGATTCAATTCATGATTCATGATTCATGATTCAATTCATGATTCATGATCCAATTCATGATTCATGATTCATGATTCAATTCATGATTTGTATTTCAATATTTCAATTCATGATTCATAATTCAAATCATGATTTTTGATTTATGATTCGATTCATGATTCATGATTTGATTCATGATTCAAGATTCAATTCATGATTCATGATTGAATTCATAATTCATGTTTTAAATCATGATTCAATTCATGATTCATGTTTTAATTCATGATTCATGATTCAATTCATGATTCATGATTCAATTCATGATTTATGATTCGATTCATGATTCAATTGATGATTCATGATTTAATTCATAATTCATGTTTTAAATCATGATTCATGTTTTAATTCATGATTCAATTCATGATTCAATTCATGATTCATGATTCAATTCATGATTCATGATTCGATTTAAGATTTAATTCATGATTCATGATTCATGATTCAATTCATGATTCATGATTCAATTCATGATTTATGATTCGATTCATGATTCAATTCATGATTTAATTCATGATTCATGATTCAATTCATGATTCATGATTCAATTCATGATTCATGATTCGATTAATGATTCAATTCATGATTCATGATTCATGATTCAATTCATGATTTATGATTCGATGTATGATTCATGATTTATGATTCAATTCATGATTCATGATTTATTTCATTATTCTTGATTCATGATTCAATTCATGATTCAATTCATGATTTATGATTCTATTCATAATTCATTATTCATGATTCATGATTCGATTCATGATTCATGATTCAATTCGTGATTCATGATTCAATTCATGAATCATGATTCATTTCATGATTTATGATTCTATTCTTGATTCAATTCATGATTCATGATTTATTTCATGATTCAATTCATGATTCATGATTCAATTAGTGATTCATGATTCATGATTCAATTCATGATACATGATTCAATGCATGATTCATGATTCATGATTCAATGCATGATTCATGATTCATGATTCAATTCATGATTCATGATTCAATTCATGATTCATGATTCAATTCATGATTCATGATTCAATTCATGATTCATGATTCATTTCATGATTTATTTCATGATTTATGATTAAATTTATGTTTCATGATTAATTCATGATTTCTGATTCATGATTCGATTCATGATTCATGATTCAATTCATGATTTATGATTCAATTCATGATTCATGATTCGATTCATGATTCATGATTCAATTCATGATTCATGATTCAATGCATGATTCATGATTCAATTTATGATTCATGATTCAATTCATGATTCATGATTCAATTCATGATTCATGATTCATTTCATGATTTATGATTAAATTTATGTTTCATGATTCAATTCATGATTTGTGATTCATGATGCAATTCATGATTAATGATTCATAATTAAATTCATGATTCATGATTCGATTCATGATTCATGATTCGATTCATGATTCATGATTCAATTCATGATTCATGATTCGATTCATGATTCATGATTCAATTCATGATTCATGATACAATTCATGATTAATGATTCATTATTCAATTCATGATTCATGAATCATGATTCGATTCATTATTCATGTTTCAATTCATGATTCAATTCTTGATTCAATTCATAATTCAAAGCATGATTCAATTCATAATTCAATTCATGATTCATGATTCAATGCATGATTCATGATTCGATTCATGATTCATGTTTGAATTCATGATTCAATTCATGATTCATTTCATGATTCATAATTCAATTCATGTTTCATGATTCAATTCATGATTCATGATTCATGATTCGATTCATGATTCATGATTCAATTCATGATTCATGATTCAATGTATGATTCATGATTCAATTTTTAAATCATGATTCATGATTCGATTTATGATTCATGATTCATGATTCAATTCATGATTTATGATTCATGATTCAATTCATAATTTATTATTCATGATTCATGATTCGATTCATGATTGAATTCATGATTCATGATTGAATTCATGATTCATGATTGAATTTATGATTCATGATTGAATTCATGATTCAATTCATGATTCAGTTCATGATTCAATTCATGATTCATGATTCAATTAGTGATTCATGATTCATGATTCGTGATTCAATTCATGATTTATGATTCAATGCATGATTCATGATTCATGATTCAATTATGATTCATGATTCAATTCATGATTCATGATTCATTTCATGATTCATTTCATGATTTATGATTAAATTTATGATTCATGATTCAATTCATGTTTTGTGATTCATGATTCAATTCATGATTCATGATTCATAATTCAATTCATGATTCATGATTCATGATTCGATTCATGATTCATGATTCAATTCATGATTCATGATTCAATTCATGATTCATGATTCGATTCATGATTCATGATTTAATTCATGATTCATGATACAATTCATGATTAATGATTCATTATTCAATTCATGATTCATGAATCATGATTCGATTCATTATTCATGTTTCAATTCATGATTCAATTCTTGATTCAATTCATAATTCAATTCATGATTCAATTCATAATTCAATTCATGATTCATGATTCAATGCATGATTCATGATTCGATTCATGATTCATGTTTGAATTCATGAATCAATTCATGATTCATTTCATAATTCATAATTCAATTCATGTTTCATGATTCAATTCATGATTAATGATTCATGATTCAATTCATGATTCATGATTCAATTCATGATTCAATTCAATTCATGATTCATGATTCAATTCATGATTCATGATTCAATTCATGATTCATGATTCATGATTCAATTCATGATTCATGATTGAATTCATGATTCATGATTCATGATTCAATTTATGATTCATGATTCAATTCATGATTCATGATTCAATTCATGATTCATGATTCATGATTCAATTCATGATTCATGATTGAATTCATGATTCATGATTCATGATTCAATTTATGATTCATGATTCAATTCATGATTCATAATTCAATTCATGATTTGTGATTCATGATTCGATTCATGTTTCATGATTCGATTCATGATTCAAGATTCAATTCATGATTCATGATTCAATTCATAATTCATGTTTTAAATCATGATTCAATTTATGATTCATGTTTTAATTCATGATTCATTATTTAATTCATGATTCAATTCATGATTCATGATTCAATTCATGATTCATGATTCTTAATTCATGACTTAATTAATGATTCATGATTTGATTCATGATTCATGATTCAATTCATGATTCAATTCATGATTCATGATTCTTGATTCATGATTCATGATTCGATTCATGATTCATGATTCAATTCATGATTCATGATTTATGATTCAATTCAAGATTTATTTCATGATTCTTGATTCATGATTCAATTCATGATTCATGATTCATGATTCAATTAATGATTCATGATTCAAGATTCGATTCATGATTCATGATTCAATTCATGATTCGTTTCATTAATCATGATTCATGATTCAATTCATGAATCATGATTCGATTCATGATTCATGTTTCAATTCATGATTCGATTTATGGTTCATGATTCAATTCATGATTCATGATTCATGATTCTATTTGTGATTCATGATTCATGATTCATGATTCATTTCATGACTCATTTCTTGATTCATGATTCAATTCATGATTCATGATTCAATTCATGATTCATGATTCAATTCATGATTCAATTTATGATTCAAAATTCATGATTCAATTCATGATTTATGATACATGATTCAATACATGATTCATGATTCGATTCATGATTCATGTTTGAATTCATTATTCAATTCTTGATTCAATTCATAATTCAATTCATGATTCATGATTCAATTCATGATTCATGACTCATGATTCAATGCATTAATTCATGATTCATGATTCAATGCATGATTCATGATTACATTCATGATTCATGATTCATTTTATGATTCATGATTCATGATTCAATTCATGATTTGTGATTCATGATTCAATTCATAATTCAATTCATGATTTGTGATTCATGATTCGATTCAGGTTTCATGATTCGATTCATGATTCAAGATTCAATTCATGATTTATGATTCAATTCATGATTCATGTTTTAATTCTTGATTCATGATTCAATTCATGATTCAATTCATGATTCATGATTTAATTCATGATTCATGATTCTTAATTCATGATTCAATTCATGATTCATGATTCGATTCATGATTCAATTCATGATTCATGATTCATCATTCAATTCATGATTCATGATTCGATTCATGATTCATGATTCAATTCTTGATTCATGATTCATGATTCGATTCATGATTCATGATTCATGATTCAATTCATGATTCATGATTTATGATTCAATTCATGATTCATGATTTATTTCATGATTCAATTCATGGTTCATGAATCTTGATTAAATTCAGGATTTATTTTATGATTCTTGATTCATGATTCAATTCATGATTCAATTCATGATTCATGATTCAATTCATGATTCATGATTCATGATTCAATTCATGATTCATTATTGAATTCATGATTCATGATTCATGATTCAATTTATGATTCATGATTTAATTCATGATTTATGATTCATTTCATGATTCATTTTATTATTCATGATTCAATACATGATTTGTGATTCATGATTCAATTCATGATTCATAATTCAATTCATGAATTGTGATTCATGATTCGATTCATGTTTCATGATTCGATTCATGATTCAAGATTCAATTCATGATTCATGATTCAATTCATAATTCATGTTTTAAATCATGATTCAATTTATGATTCATGTTTTAATTCATGATTCATTATTTAATTCATGATTCAATTCATGATTCATGATTCAATTCATGATTCATGATTCTTAATTCATGACTTAATTCATGATTCATGATTTGATTCATGATTCATGATTCAATTCATGATTCAATTCATGATTCATGATTCATGATTCATGATTCATGATTCTATTTGTGATTCATGATTCATGATTCATGATTCATTTCATGACTCATTTCTTGATTCATGATTCAATTCATGATTCATGATTCAATTCATGATTCATGATTCAATTCATGATTCATGATTCATTTAATGATTCATGATTTATGATTCAATTCATGATTCAATTCATGATTCAATTTATGATTCAAAATTCATGATTCAATTCATGATTTATGATACATGATTCAATACATGATTCATGATTCATGATTCAATTCACGATTTATGATTCATGATTCAATTCATGATTCATGATTCGATTCATGATTCATGTTTGAATTCATTATTCAATTCTTGATTCAATTCATAATTCAATTCATGATTCATGATTCAATTCATGATTCATGACTCATGATTCAATGCATTAATTCATGATTCATGATTCAATGCATGATTCATGATTCCATTCATGATTCATGATTCATTTTATGATTCATGATTCATGATTCAATTCATGATTTGTGATTCATGATTCAATTCATAATTCAATTCATGATTTGTGATTCATGATTCGATTCATGTTTCATGATTCGATTCATGATTCAAGATTCAATTCATGATTTATGATTCAATTCATGATTCATGTTTTAATTCTTGATTCATGATTCAATTCATGATTCAATTCATGATTCATGATTTAATTCATGATTCATGATTCTTAATTCATGATTCAATTTATGATTCATGATTCGATTCATGATTGAATTCATGATTCATGATTCATCATTCAATTCATGATTCATGATTCGATTCATTATTCATGATTCAATTCTTGATTCATGATTCATGATTCGATTCATGATTCATGATTCATGATTCAATTCATGATTCATGATTTATGATTCAATTCATGATTCATGATTTATTTCATGATTCAATTCATGGTTCATGAATCTTGATTAAATTCAGGATTTATTTTATGATTCTTGATTCATGATTCAATTCATGATTCAATTCATGATTCATGATTCAATTCATGATTCATGATTCATGATTCAATTCATGATTCATTATTGAATTCATGATTCATGATTCATGATTCAATTTATGATTCATGATTTAATTCATGATTCATGATTCTTAATTTATGACTTAATTCATGATTCATGATTTGATTCATGATTCATGATTCAATTCATGATTCAATTCATGATTCATGATTCTTGATTCATGATTCATGATTCGATTCATGATTCATGATTCAATTCATGATTCATGATTTATGATTCAATTCAAGATTTATTTCATGATTCTTGATTCATGATTCAATTCATGATTTATGATTCATGATTCAATTAATGATTCATGATTCAAGATTCGATTCATGATTCATGATTTTATTCATGATTCATGATTAAATTCTTGATTCATGATTCATGATTTAATTAATGATTCATGATTCAAGATTCGATTCATGATTCATGATTCAATTCATGATTCGTTTTATTATTCATGATTCATGATTCATGATTCGATTCATGATTCATGATTCATTAATCATGATTCATGATTCAATTCATGAATCATGATTCGATTCATGATTCATGTTTCAATTCATGATTCGATTTATGGTTCATGATTCAATTCATGATTCATGATTCATGATTCTATTTGTGATTCATGATTCATGATTCATTTCATGACTTATTTCTTGATTCATGATTCAATTCATGATTCATGATTCAATTCATGATTCATGATTCAATTCATGATTCATGATTCATTTAATGATTCATGATTTATGATTCAATTCATGATTTAATTCATGATTCGATTCATGATTCATGATTCATGATTCAATTCGTGATTCATGATTCAATTCATGATTCATGATTCATTTCATGATTTATGATTCCATTATTGATTCAATTCATGATTCATGATTCAATTCATGATTTATGATTCAATTCGTGATTCATGATTCAATTCATGATTCATGATTCGATTCATGATTCAATTCATGATTCATGATTCATCATTCAATTCATGATTCATGATTCGATTCATGATTCATGATTCAATTCTTGATTCATGATTCATGATTCGATTCATGATTCATGATTCATGATTCAATTCATGATTCATGATTTATGATTCAATTCATGATTCATGATTTATTTCATGATTCAATTCATGGTTCATGAATCTTGATTAAATTCAGGATTTATTTTATGATTCTTGATTCATGATTCAATTCATGATTCAATTCATGATTCAGGATTCAATTCATGATTCATGATTCATGATTCAATTCATGATTCATTATTGAATTCATGATTCATGATTCATGGTTCAATTTATGATTCATGATTTAATTCATGATTCATGATTCATTTCATGATTCATTTTATTATTCATGATTCAATACATGATTTGTGATTCATGATTCAATTCATGATTCATAATTCAATTCATGAATTGTGATTCATGATTCGAATCATGTTTCATGATTCGATTCATGATTCAAGATTCAATTCATGATTCATGATTCAATTCATAATTCATGTTTTAAATCATGATTCAATTTATGATTCATGTTTTAATTCATGATTCATTATTTAATTCATGATTCAATTCATGATTCATGATTCAATTCATGATTCATGATTCTTAATTCATGACTTAATTCATGATTCATGATTTGATTCATGATTCATGATTCAATTCATGATTCAATTCATGATTCATGATTCATGATTCATGATTCATGATTCTATTTGTGATTCATGATTCATGATTCATGATTCATTTCATGACTCATTTCTTGATTCATGATTCAATTCATGATTCATGATTCAATTCATGATTCATGATTGAATTCATGATTCATGATTCATTTAATGATTCATGATTTATGATTCAATTCATGATTCAATTCATGATTCAATTTATGATTCAAAATTCATGATTCAATTCATGATTTATGATACATGATTCAATACATGATTCATGATTCATGATTCAATTCACGATTTATGATTCATGATTCAATTCATGATTCATGATTCGATTCATGATTCATGTTTGAATTCATTATTCAATTCTTGATTCAATTCATAATTCAATTCATGATTCATGATTCAATTCATGATTCATGACTCATGATTCAATGCATTAATTCATGATTCATGATTCAATGCATGATTCATGATTCCATTCATGATTCATGATTCATTTTATGATTCATGATTCATGATTCAATTCATGATTTGTGATTCATGATTCAATTCATAATTCAATTCATGATTTGTGATTCATGATTCGATTCATGTTTCATGATTCGATTCATGATTCAAGATTCAATTCATGATTTATGATTCAATTCATGATTCATGTTTTAATTCTTGATTTATGATTCAATTCATGATTCAATTCATGATTCATGATTTAATTCATGATTCATGATTCTTAATTCATGATTCAATTTATGATTCATGATTCGATTCATGATTGAATTCATGATTCATGATTCATCATTCAATTCATGATTCATGATTCGATTCATTATTCATGATTCAATTCTTGATTCATGATTCATGATTCGATTCATGATTCATGATTCATGATTCAATTCATGATTCATGATTTATGATTCAATTCATGATTCATGATTTATTTCATGATTCAATTCATGGTTCATGAATCTTGATTAAATTCAGGATTTATTTTATGATTCTTGATTCATGATTCAATTCATGATTCAATTCATGATTCATGATTCAATTCATGATTCATGATTCATGATTCAATTCATGATTCATTATTGAATTCATGATTCATGATTCATGATTCAATTTATGATTCATGATTCAATTCATGATTCATGATTCTTAATTTATGACTTAATTCATGATTCATGATTTGATTCATGATTCATGATTCAATTCATGATTCAATTCATGATTCATGATTCTTGATTCATGATTCATGATTCGATTCATGATTCATGATTCAATTCATGATTCATGATTTATGATTCAATTCAAGATTTATTTCATGATTCTTGATTCATGATTCAATTCATGATTTATGATTCATGATTCAATTAATGATTCATGATTCAAGATTCGATTCATGATTCATGATTTTATTCATGATTCATGATTAAATTCTTGATTCATGATTCATGATTTAATTAATGATTCATGATTCAAGATTCGATTCATGATTTATGATTCAATTCATGATTCGTTTTATTATTCATGATTCATGATTCATGATTCGATTCATGATTCATGATTCATTAATCATGATTCATGATTCAATTCATGAATCATGATTCGATTCATGATTCATGTTTCAATTCATGATTCGATTTATGGTTCATGATTCAATTCATGATTCATGATTCATGATTCTATTTGTGATTCATGATTCATGATTCATTTCATGACTCATTTCTTGATTCATGATTCAATTCATGATTCATGATTCAATTCATGATTCATGATTCAATTCATGATTCATGATTCATTTAATGATTCATGATTTATGATTCAATTCATGATTTAATTCATGATTCGATTCATGATTCATGATTCATGATTCAATTCGTGATTCATGATTCAATTCATGATTCATGATTCATTTCATGATTTATGATTCCATTATTGATTCAATTCATGATTCATGATTCAATTCGTGATTCATGATTCAATTCATGATTCATGATTCATTTCATGATTTATGATTCAATTATTGATTCAATTCATGATTCATGATTCGATTCATGATTCATGATTGAATTCGTGATTCATAATTCAATTCATGATTCATGATTCATGATTCAATTCATGATTCAGATCATGATTCATTTTATGATTCATAATTCATGATTCAATTCATGATTCATGATTCAAATCATGATTCATGATTCATGATTTAATTAATGATTCATGATTCATGATTCTATTTGTGATTCATGATTCATGATTCATGATTCATTTCATGACTCATTTCTTGATTCATGATTCAATTCATGATTCATGATTCAATTCATGATTCATGATTCATTTAATGATTCATGATTTATGATTCAATTCATGATTCAATTCATGATTCAATTTATGATTCATAATTCATGATTCAATTCATGATTTATGATACATGATTCAATACATGATTCATGACTCATGATTCAATTCATGATTTATGATACATGATTCAATTCATGATTCGATTCATGATTCATGTTTGAATTAATTATTCAATTCTTGATTCAATTTATAATTCAATTCATGATTCATGATTCAATTCATGATTCATGATTCATGATTCAATGCATTAATTCATGATTCATGATTCAATGCATGAATCATGATTCCATTCATGATTCATGATTCATTTTATGATTCATGATTCATGATTCAATTCATGATTTGTGATTCATGATTCAATTCATAATTCAATTCATGATTTTTGATTCATGATTCGATTCATGTTTCATAATTCGATTCATGATGAAAGATTCAATTCATGATTTATGATTCAATTCATGATTCATGTTTTAATTCTTGATTCATGATTCAATTCATGATTCAATTCATGATTCATGATTTAATTCATGATTCATGATTCTTAATTCATGATTCAATTCATGAATCATGATTCGATTCATGATTCAATTCATGATTCATGATTCATCATTCAATTAATGATTCATGATTCAAGATTCGATTCATGATTCATGATTTTATTCATGATTCATGATTAAATTCTTGATTCATGATTCATGATTTAATTAATGATTCATGATTCAAGATTCGATTCATGATTCATGATTCAATTCATGATTCGTTTTATTATTCATGATTCATGATTCATGATTCGATTCATGATTCATGATTCATTAATCATGATTCATGATTCAATTCATGAATCATGATTCGATTCATGATTCATGTTTCAATTCATGATTCGATTTATGGTTCATGATTCAATTCATGATTCATGATTCATGATTCTATTTGTGATTCATGATTCATGATTCATTTCATGACTCATTTCTTGATTCATGATTCAATTCATGATTCATGATTCAATTCATGATTCATGATTCAATTCATGATTCATGATTCATTTAATGATTCATGATTTATGATTCAATTCATGATTTAATTCATGATTCGATTCATGATTCATGATTCATGATTCAATTCGTGATTCATGATTCAATTCATGATTCATGATTCATTTCATGATTTATGATTCCATTATTGATTCAATTCATGATTCATGATTCAATTCATGATTCATGATTCAATTCGTGATTCATGATTCAATTTATGATTCATGATTCGATTCATGATTCAATTCATGATTCATGATTCATCATTCAATTCATGATTCATGATTCGATTCATGATTCATGATTCAATTCTTGATTCATGATTCATGATTCGATTCATGATTCATGATTCATGATTCAATTCATGATTCATGATTTATGATTCAATTCATGATTCATGATTTATTTCATGATTCAATTCATGGTTCATGAATCTTGATTAAATTCAGGATTTATTTTATGATTCTTGATTCATGATTCAATTCATGATTCAATTCATGATTCAGGATTCAATTCATGATTCATGATTCATGATTCAATTCATGATTCATTATTGAATTCATGATTCATGATTCATGATTCAATTTATGATTCATGATTTAATTCATGATTCATGATTCATTTCATGATTCATTTTATTATTCATGATTCAATACATGATTTGTGATTCATGATTCAATTCATGATTCATAATTCAATTCATGAATTGTGATTCATGATTCGAATCATGTTTC
Source organism: Mixophyes australis (assembly GCA_036250195.1). Classification (NCBI taxonomy): domain Eukaryota; kingdom Metazoa; phylum Chordata; class Amphibia; order Anura; family Limnodynastidae; genus Mixophyes; species Mixophyes australis. The sequence goes on along the minus strand of JAVHZZ010000002.1, from coordinate 177,967,551 downwards.
ATGATTCGATTCATGATTCAAGATTCAATTCATGATTCATGATTCAATTCATAATTCATGTTTTAAATCATGATTCAATTTATGATTCATGTTTTAATTCATGATTCATTATTTAATTCATGATTCAATTCATGATTCATGATTCAATTCATGATTCATGATTCTTAATTCATGACTTAATTCATGATTCATGATTTGATTCATGATTCATGATTCAATTCATGATTCAATTCATGATTCATGATTCATGATTCATGATTCTATTTGTGATTCATGATTCATGATTCATGATTCATTTCATGACTCATTTCTTGATTCATGATTCAATTCATGATTCATGATTCAATTCATGATTCATGATTGAATTCATGATTCATGATTCATTTAATGATTCATGATTTATGATTCAATTCATGATTCAATTCATGATTCAATTTATGATTCAAAATTCATGATTCAATTCATGATTTATGATACATGATTCAATACATGATTCATGATTCATGATTCAATTCACGATTTATGATTCATGATTCAATTCATGATTCATGATTCGATTCATGATTCATGTTTGAATTCATTATTCAATTCTTGATTCAATTCATAATTCAATTCATGATTCATGATTCAATTCATGATTCATGACTCATGATTCAATGCATTAATTCATGATTCATGATTCAATGCATGATTCATGATTCCATTCATGATTCATGATTCATTTTATGATTCATGATTCATGATTCAATTCATGATTTGTGATTCATGATTCAATTCATAATTCAATTCATGATTTGTGATTCATGATTCGATTCATGTTTCATGATTCGATTCATGATTCAAGATTCAATTCATGATTTATGATTCAATTCATGATTCATGTTTTAATTCTTGATTTATGATTCAATTCATGATTCAATTCATGATTCATGATTTAATTCATGATTCATGATTCTTAATTCATGATTCAATTTATGATTCATGATTCGATTCATGATTGAATTCATGATTCATGATTCATCATTCAATTCATGATTCATGATTCGATTCATTATTCATGATTCAATTCTTGATTCATGATTCATGATTCGATTCATGATTCATGATTCATGATTCAATTCATGATTCATGATTTATGATTCAATTCATGATTCATGATTTATTTCATGATTCAATTCATGGTTCATGAATCTTGATTAAATTCAGGATTTATTTTATGATTCTTGATTCATGATTCAATTCATGATTCAATTCATGATTCATGATTCAATTCATGATTCATGATTCATGATTCAATTCATGATTCATTATTGAATTCATGATTCATGATTCATGATTCAATTTATGATTCATGATTCAATTCATGATTCATGATTCTTAATTTATGACTTAATTCATGATTCATGATTTGATTCATGATTCATGATTCAATTCATGATTCAATTCATGATTCATGATTCTTGATTCATGATTCATGATTCGATTCTTGATTCATGATTCAATTCATGATTTATGATTCATGATTCAATTAATGATTCATGATTCAAGATTCGATTCATGATTCATGATTTTATTCATGATTCATGATTAAATTCTTGATTCATGATTCATGATTTAATTAATGATTCATGATTCAAGATTCGATTCATGATTCATGATTCAATTCATGATTCGTTTTATTATTCATGATTCATGATTCATGATTCGATTCATGATTCATGATTCATTAATCATGATTCATGATTCAATTCATGAATCATGATTCGATTCATGATTCATGTTTCAATTCATGATTCGATTTATGGTTCATGATTCAATTCATGATTCATGATTCATGATTCTATTTGTGATTCATGATTCATGATTCATTTCATGACCCATTTCTTGATTCATGATTCAATTCATGATTCATGATTCAATTCATGATTCATGATTCAATTCATGATTCATGATTCATTTAATGATTCATGATTTATGATTCAATTCATGATTTAATTCATGATTCGATTCATGATTCATGATTCATGATTCAATTCGTGATTCATGATTCAATTCATGATTCATGATTCATTTCATGATTTATGATTCCATTATTGATTCAATTCATGATTCATGATTCAATTCGTGATTCATGATTCAATTCATGATTCATGATTCATTTCATGATTTATGATTCAATTATTGATTCAATTCATGATTCATGATTCGATTCATGATTCATGATTCAATTCGTGATTCATAATTCAATTCATGATTCATGATTCAATTCATGATTCAGATCATGATTCATTTTATGATTCATAATTCATGATTCAATTCATGATTCATGATTCAAATCATGATTCATGATTCATGATTTAATTAATGATTCATGATTCATGATTCTATTTGTGATTCATGATTCATGATTCATGATTCATTTCATGACTCATTTCTTGATTCATGATTCAATTCATGATTCATGATTCAATTCATGATTCATGATTCATTTAATGATTCATGATTTATGATTCAATTCATGATTCAATTCATGATTCAATTTATGATTCATAATTCATGATTCAATTCATGATTTATGATACATGATTCAATTCATGATTCATGATTCATGATTCAATTCATGATTTATGATACATGATTCAATTCATGATTCGATTCATGATTCATGTTTGAATTAATTATTCAATTCTTGATTCAATTTATAATTCAATTCATGATTCATGATTCAATTCATGATTCATGATTCATGATTCAATGCATTAATTCATGATTCATGATTCAATGCATGAATCATGATTCCATTCATGATTCATGATTCATTTTATGATTCATGATTCATGATTCAATTCATGATTTGTGATTCATGATTCAATTCATAATTCAATTCATGATTTTTGATTCATGATTCGATTCATGTTTCATAATTCGATTCATGATGAAAGATTCAATTCATGATTTATGATTCAATTCATGATTCATGTTTTAATTCTTGATTCATGATTCAATTCATGATTCAATTCATGATTCATGATTTAATTCATGATTCATGATTCTTAATTCATGATTCAATTCATGATTCATGATTCGATTCATGATTCAATTCATGATTCATGATTCATCATTCAATTAATGATTCATGATTCAAGATTCGATTCATGATTCATGATTTTATTCATGATTCATGATTAAATTCTTGATTCATGATTCATGATTTAATTAATGATTCATGATTCAAGATTCGATTCATGATTCATGATTCAATTCATGATTCGTTTTATTATTCATGATTCATGATTCATGATTCGATTCATGATTCATGATTCATTAATCATGATTCATGATTCAATTCATGAATCATGATTCGATTCATGATTCATGTTTCAATTCATGATTCGATTTATGGTTCATGATTCAATTCATGATTCATGATTCTATTTGTGATTCATGATTCATGATTCATTTCATGACTCATTTCTTGATTCATGATTCAATTCATGATTCATGATTCAATTCATGATTCATGATTCAATTCATGATTCATGATTCATTTAATGATTCATGATTTATGATTCAATTCATGATTTAATTCATGATTCGATTCATGATTCATGATTCATGATTCAATTCGTGATTCATGATTCAATTCATGATTCATGATTCATTTCATGATTTATGATTCCATTATTGATTCAATTCATGATTCATGATTCAATTCATGATTCATGATTCAATTCGTGATTCATGATTCAATTCATGATTCATGATTCATTTCATGATTTATGATTCAATTATTGATTCAATTCATGATTCATGATTCGATTCATGATTCATGATTGAATTCGTGATTCATAATTCAATTCATGATTCGTGATTCATGATTCAATTCATGATTCAGATCATGATTCATTTTATGATTCATAATTCATGATTCAATTCATGATTCATGATTCAAATCATGATTCATGATTCATGATTTAATTAATGATTCATGATACAAGATTCGAATCATGATTCATGATTCATGATTCAATTCATGATTCATGATTCATGATTCTATTTGTGATTCATGATTCATGATTCATGATTCATTTCATGACTCATTTCTTGATTCATGATTCAATTCATGATTCATGATTCAATTCATGATTCATGATTCATTTAATGATTCATGATTTATGATTCAATTCATGATTCAATTCATGATTCAATTTATGATTCATAATTCATGATTCAATTCATGATTTATGATACATGATTCAATACATGATTCATGATTCAATTCATGATTTATGATACATGATTCAATTCATGATTCGATTCATGATTCATGTTTGAATTAATTATTCAATTCTTGATTCAATTTATAATTCAATTCATGATTCATGATTCAATTCATGATTCATGATTCATGATTCAATGCATTAATTCATGATTCATGATTCAATGCATGAATCATGATTCCATTCATGATTCATGATTCATTTTATGATTCATGATTCATGATTCAATTCATGATTTGTGATTCATGATTCAATTCATAATTCAATTCATGATTTTTGATTCATGATTCGATTCATGTTTCATGATTCGATTCATGATGAAAGATTCAATTCATGATTTATGATTCAATTCATGATTCATGTTTTAATTCTTGATTCATGATTCAATTCATGATTCAATTCATGATTCATGATTTAATTCATGATTCATGATTTTTAATTCATGATTCAATTCATGATTCATGATTCATCATTCAATTCATGATTCATGATTCGATTCATGATTCAATTCTTGATTCATGATTCATGATTCGATTCATGATTCATCATTCAATTCATGATTTATGATTCAATTCATGATTCAAGATTCGATTCATGATTCATGATTTAATTCATGATTCATGATTAAATTCTTGATTCATGATTCATGATTTAATTAATGATTCATGATTCAAGATTCGATTCATGATTCATGATTCAATTCATGATTCGTTTCATTATTCATGATTCATGATTCATGATTCGATTCATGATTCATGATTCATTAATCATGATTCATGATTCAATTCATGAATCATGATTCGATTCATGATTCATGTTTCAATTAATGATTCGATTTATGGGTCATGATTCAATTCATGATTCATGATTCATGATTCTATTTGTGATTCATGATTCATGATTCATTATTCATTTCATGACTCATTTCTTGATTCATGATTCAATTCATGATTCATGATTCAATTCATGATTCATGATTCAATTCATGATTCATTATTCATGATTCATGATTCGATTCATGATTCATGATTCAATTCGTGATTCATAATTCAATTCATGATTCATGATTCATGATTCAATTCATGATTCAGATCATGATTCATTTTATGATTCATAATTCATGATTCAATTCTTGATTCATGATTCATTTCATGATTCATTTCATGATTTATGATTCAATTCATGATTCATGATTCATGATTTATGATTCCATTCATGATTCATGATTCATTTTATGATTCATGATTTATGATTCAATTCATGATTCATGATTTATTTCATGATTCTTGATTCATGATTCAATTCATGATTCAATTCATGATTCATGATTCATAATTCAATTCATGATTTGTGATTCATGATTCGATTCATGATTCATGATTCGATTCATGATTCTTGATTCGAATCATGATTCATGATTCAATTCATGATTCATGATTCGATTCATGATTCATGATTCGATTCAGGATTCATGATTCATGAATCAATTCATGATTCATGATTTAATTCATGATTAATGATTCATGATTCATGATCCTCCCACGCGCGTATCCAAGACTTCGCCTGCGCTGCCCCCCTCCACTGGAACAAGCTCCCTCCCTCCATCAGAACTTCCCCTAATCTGTCAAGTTTTAAACGGGCTTTAAAAACCCACCTTTTTCTTAAAGCCTTTCAGTCTCCTACTTAACTCCCTACTTTTTCTGCTGCCTCTCCTCCTTCTTTCCCCTTCCCCGCCCCTGTCCCCCTATTCTCCCTCTCTCCCCTGCGTCTCTTTGTCTGTCCACCCCTTCCCTTAGATTGTACGCTCCTCTGAGCAGGGCCACCTCTCTTCCTGTTTCCACCACTTCTAACTCTGCTCTCCAGCTACTTTGCCCTCCTCCTCGACGACCCTCATCCTCCCGTCCCCTCTGGGGGTCTGATGTCTTCCGCCCCCTCCTTCTTGGGCTCCGTTGTTTGCCAATCCTCCCTCCCCCTTTCCCCACCCTCTCTAGCTGTGCATTGAGCTTACTGAGTTACTGTGCTTACTGTTTACTGTACTGTGCTGTCTCACCTTGTTTTGTAATTCGTTTTGTCCCTGTACGGCGCCACGGACACCTTGTGGCGCCCTATAAATAAAAATTAATAATAATAATAATAAAATTCATGATTCAATTCATGATTCATGATTCAATTAATGATTCATGATTCATTTCATGATTCATTTCATGATTTATGATTCAATTCAATATTCATGATTCATGATTTATGATTCCATTCATGATTCATGATTCATTTTATGATTCATGATTCATGATTCAATTCATGATTGTAATTCATGATTCGATTCATTATTCATGATTCATAATTCAATTCATGATTTGTGATTCATGATTCGATTCATGATTCATGATTCGATTCATGATTCTTAAATCGAATCATGATTCATGATTTGATTCATAATTCATAATTCTATTCATAATTCATGATTCATGATTCGATTCATGATTCAAGATTCAATTCATGATTCATGATTCATGATTCAATTCATGATTCATGATTCATTTCATGATTCATGATTCAATTCATGATTCAATTCATGATTCAATTTATGATTCATAATTCAGGATTCAATTCATGATTTATGATTCATGATTCATTTCATGATTTATGATTCATGATTCATTTCATGATTCATGATTCATGATTCGTTTCATGATTTATGATTCGATTCATGATTCATGTATCGATTCATGATTTGTGATTCAATTCATGATTAATGATTCATTTCATGATTCATAATTCATGATTCAATTCATGATTCATGATTTAATTCATGATTCATGATTCATGATTCATGATTCATGATTCATGATTCAATTCATGATTCATGATTCATGATTCAATTCATGATTCATGATTCATGATTCAATTCATGATTCATGATTCATGATTCGATTCATGATTCATGTTTGAATTCATGATTCAATTCATGATTCATTTCATGATTCATGTTTGAATTCATGATTCAATTCATGATTCATTTCATGATTCATGATTCAATTCATGATTCATGATTCAAGTCATGATTCATGATTCATAATTCATTATTCATGATTCAAGTCATGATTCATGATTCAATTCATGATTCATGATTCATGATTCAATTCATGATTCATGATTCAATTCATGATTCTTGGATCATGATTCAATTCATGATTCATGATTCATTTCATGATTTATGATTCAATTCATGATTCATGATGCATGATTCCATTCATGATTCATGATTCATTTTATGATTCATGATTCATGATACAATTCATGATTTGTGATTCATAATTCGATTCATAATTCATAATTCATAATTCAATTCATGATTTGTGATTCATGATTCATGATTCGATTCATGATTCATGATTCGATTCATGATTCTTGATTCGAAACATGATTCATGATTCGATTCATAATTCATGATTCATGATTCGATTCATGATTCATGATTCAATTCATAATTCATGTTTTAAATCATGATTCAATTCATGATTCATGTTTTAATTCATGATTCCTGATTCAATTCATGATTCATGATTCAATTCATGATTCATGATTCTTAATTCAATTCATGATTTATTTCATGATTCTTGATTTATGATTCAATTCATGATTCAATTCATGATTCATGATTCAGTTCATGATTCATTATTCATGATTTATGATTCGATTCATGATTCATGATTCATGATTCAATTCGTGATTCATGATTCAATTCATGATTCATGATTTATTTCATGATTCATTTCATGATTCATGATTGATGATTCAATTCATTATTCAGATCATGATTAATTATATGATTCATAATTCATGATTCAATTCATGATTCAATTCATGATTCATGATTCATGATTCAATTCATGATTCATGATTCATGATTCAATTAATGATTCATGATTCAAGATTCGATTCATGATTCATGATTCAATTCATGATTCATGATTCATGATTCAAGTCATGATTGGATTTATGATTCATGATTCATGATTCATGATTCGATTCATGATTCATGATTCATGATTCATAATTCAATTAATGATTTGTGATTCATGATTCATGATTCATGATTCGATTCATAATTCATGATTCATGATTCGATTCATGATTCAAGATTCAATTCATGATTCATGATTCATGATTCTATTCATAATTCATGTTTTAAATCATAATTCAATTCATAATTCATGTTTTAATTCAAGATTCATGATTCAATTCATGATTTAATTTATGATTCATGATTCAATTCATGATTCATGATTCGATTCATGATTCATGATTCATGATTCATGATTCGATTCATGATTCATGATTCATGATTCAATTCGTGATTCAATTCATGATTCATTATTCATGATTCATGATTCGATTCATGATTCATGATTCATGATTCAATTCGTGATTCATGATTCAATTCATGATTCATGATTCATTTCATGATTTATGATTCAATTCTTAATTCAATTCATGATTCATGATATATTTCATGATTCATTTCATGATTCATGATTGATGATTCAATTCATTATTCAGATCATGATTAATAATATGATTCATAATTCATGATTCAATTCATGATTCAATTCATGATTCATGATTCATGATTCAATTCATGATTCATGATTCATGATTCAATTAATGATTTATGATTCAAGATTCGATTCATGATTCATGATTCAATTCATGATTCATGATTCATGATTCAAGTCATGATTGGATTTATGATTCATGATTCATGATTCATGATTCGATTCATGATTTATGATTCATGATTCATAATTCAATTAATGATTTGTGATTCATGATTCATGATTCATGATTCGATTCATAATTCATGATTCATAATTCAATTCATGATTTGTGATTCATGATTCGATTCATGATTCATGATTCGATTCATGATTCTTGATTCGAAACATGATTCATGATTCGATTCATAATTCATGATTCATGATTCGATTCATGATTTATGATTCAATTCATAATTCTTGTTTTAAATCATGATTCAATTCATGATTCATGTTTTAATTCATGATTCCTGATTCAATTCATGATTCATGATTCAATTCATGATTCATGATTCTTAATTCAATTCATGATTTATTTCATGATTCTTGATTTATGATTCAATTCATGATTCAATTCATGATTCATGATTCAATTCATGATTCATTATTCATGATTCATGATTCGATTCATGATTCATGATTCATGATTCAATTCGTGATTCATGATTCAATTCATGATTCATGATTAATTTCATGATTTATGATTCAATTCTTAATTCAATTCATGATTCATGATTTATTTCATGATTCATGATTGATGATTTAATTCATTATTCAGATCATGATTAATTATATGATTCATAATTCATGATTCAATTCATGATTCAATTCATGATTCATGATTTATGATTCAATTCATGATTCATGATTCATAATTCAATTCATGATTTGTGATTCATGATTCGATTCATGATTCATGATTCGATTCATGATTCTTGATTCGAATCATGATTCATGATTCAATTCATGATTCATGATTCGATTCATGATTCATGATTCGATTCAGGATTCATGATTCATGAATCAATTCATGATTCATGATTTAATTCATGATTAATGATTCATGAATCATGATCCTCCCACGCGCGTATCCAAGACTTCGCCTGCGCTGCCCCCCTCCACTGGAACAAGCTCCCTCCCTCCATCAGAACTTCCCCTAATCTGTCAAGTTTTAAACGGGCTTTAAAAACCCACCTTTTTCTTAAAGCCTTTCAGTCTCCTACTTAACTCCCTACTTTTTCTGCTGCCTCTCCTCCTTCTTTCCCCTTCCCCGCCCCTGTCCCCCTATTCTCCCTCTCTCCCCTGCGTCTCTTTGTCTGTCCACCCCTTCCCTTAGATTGTACGCTCCTCTGAGCAGGGCCACCTCTCTTCCTGTTTCCACCACTTCTAACTCTGCTCTCCAGCTACTTTGCCCTCCTCCTCGACGACCCTCATCCTCCCGTCCCCTCTGGGGGTCTGATGTCTTCCGCCCCCTCCTTCTTGGGCTCCGTTGTTTGCCAATCCTCCCTCCCCCTTTCCCCACCCTCTCTAGCTGTGCATTGAGCTTACTGAGTTACTGTGCTTACTGTTTACTGTACTGTGCTGTCTCACCTTGTTTTGTAATTCGTTTTGTCCCTGTACGGCGCCACGGACACCTTGTGGCGCCCTATAAATAAAAATTAATAATAATAATAATAAAATTCATGATTCAATTCATGATTCATGATTCAATTAATGATTCATGATTCATTTCATGATTTATGATTCAATTCAATATTCATGATTCATGATTTATGATTCCATTCATGATTCATGATTCATTTTATGATTCATGATTCATGATTCAATTCATGATTGTAATTCATGATTCGATTCATTATTCATGATTCATAATTCAATTCATGATTTGTGATTCATGATTCGATTCATGATTCATGATTCGATTCATGATTCTTAAATCGAATCATGATTCATGATTTGATTCATAATTCATAATTCTATTCATAATTCATGATTCATGATTCGATTCATGATTCAAGATTCAATTCATGATTCATGATTCATGATTCAATTCATGATTCATGATTCATTTCATGATTCATGATTCAATTCATGATTCAATTTATGATTCATAATTCAGGATTCAATTCATGATTTATGATTCATGATTCATTTCATGATTTATGATTCATGATTCATTTCATGATTCATGATTCATGATTCGTTTCATGATTTATGATTCGATTCATGATTCATGTATCGATTCATGATTTGTGATTCAATTCATGATTAATGATTCATTTCATGATTCATAATTCATGATTCAAGATTTAATTCATGATTCATGATTCATGATTCATGATTCATGATTCATGATTCAATTCATGATTCATGATTCATGATTCAATTCATGATTCATGATTCATGATTCAATTCATGATTCATGATTCATGATTCGATTCATGATTCATGTTTGAATTCATGATTCAATTCATGATTCATTTCATGATTCATGTTTGAATTCATGATTCAATTCATGATTCATTTCATGATTCATGATTCAATTCATGATTCATGATTCAAGTCATGATTCATGATTCATAATTCATTATTCATGATTCAAGTCATGATTCATGATTCAATTCATGATTCATGATTCATGATTCAATTCATGATTCATGATTCAATTCATGATTCTTGGATCATGATTCAATTCATGATTCATGATTCATTTCATGATTTATGATTCAATTCATGATTCATGATGCATGATTCCATTCATGATTCATGATTCATTTTATGATTCATGATTCATGATACAATTCATGATTTGTGATTCATAATTCGATTCATAATTCATAATTCATAATTCAATTCATGATTTGTGATTCATGATTCATGATTCGATTCATGATTCATGATTCGATTCATGATTCTTGATTCGAAACATGATTCATGATTCGATTCATAATTCATGATTCATGATTCGATTCATGATTCATGATTCAATTCATAATTCATGTTTTAAATCATGATTCAATTCATGATTCATGTTTTAATTCATGATTCCTGATTCAATTCATGATTCATGATTCAATTCATGATTCATGATTCTTAATTCAATTCATGATTTATTTCATGATTCTTGATTTATGATTCAATTCATGATTCAATTCATGATTCATGATTCAATTCATGATTCATTATTCATGATTTATGATTCGATTCATGATTCATGATTCATGATTCAATTCGTGATTCATGATTCAATTCATGATTCATGATTTATTTCATGATTCATTTCATGATTCATGATTGATGATTCAATTCATTATTCAGATCATGATTAATTATATGATTCATAATTCATGATTCAATTCATGATTCAATTCATGATTCATGATTCATGATTCAATTCATGATTCATGATTCAATTAATGATTCATGATTCAAGATTCGATTCATGATTCATGATTCAATTCATGATTCATGATTCATGATTCAAGTCATGATTGGATTTATGATTCATGATTCATGATTCATGATTCGATTCATGATTCATGATTCATGATTCATAATTCAATTAATGATTTGTGATTCATGATTCATGATTCATGATTCGATTCATAATTCATGATTCATGATTCGATTCATGATTCAAGATTCAATTCATGATTCATGATTCATGATTCTATTCATAATTCATGTTTTAAATCATAATTCAATTCATAATTCATGTTTTAATTCAAGATTCATGATTCAATTCATGATTTAATTTATGATTCATGATTCAATTCATGATTCATGATTCGATTCATGATTCATGATTCATGATTCATGATTCGATTCATGATTCATGATTCATGATTCAATTCGTGATTCAATTCATGATTCATTATTCATGATTCATGATTCGATTCATGATTCATGATTCATGATTCAATTCGTGATTCATGATTCAATTCATGATTCATGATTCATTTCATGATTTATGATTCAATTCTTAATTCAATTCATGATTCATGATTTATTTCATGATTCATTTCATGATTCATGATTGATGATTCAATTCATTATTCAGATCATGATTAATTATATGATTCATAATTCATGATTCAATTCATGATTCAATTCATGATTCATGATTCAATTCATGATTCATGATTCATGATTCAATTAATGATTTATGATTCAAGATTCGATTCATGATTCATGATTCAATTCATGATTCATGATTCATGATTCAAGTCATGATTGGATTTATGATTCATAATTCAATTCATGATTTGTGATTCATGATTTATGATTCATGATTCATAATTCAATTAATGATTTGTGATTCATGATTCATGATTCATGATTCGATTCATAATTCATGATTCATAATTCAATTCATGATTTGTGATTCATGATTCGATTCATGATTCATGATTCGATTCATGATTCTTGATTCGAAACATGATTCATGATTCGATTCATAATTCATGATTCATGATTCGATTCATGATTTATGATTCAATTCATAATTCTTGTTTTAAATCATGATTCAATTCATGATTCATGTTTTAATTCATGATTCCTGATTCAATTCATGATTCATGATTCAATTCATGATTCATGATTCTTAATTCAATTCATGATTTATTTCATGATTCTTGATTTATGATTCAATTCATGATTCAATTCATGATTCATGATTCAATTCATGATTCATTATTCATGATTCATGATTCGATTCATGATTCATGATTCATGATTCAATTCGTGATTCATGATTCAATTCATGATTCATGATTCATTTCATGATTTATGATTCAATTCTTAATTCAATTCATGATTCATGATTTATTTCATGATTCATGATTGATGATTTAATTCATTATTCAGATCATGATTAATTATATGATTCATAATTCATGATTCAATTCATGATTCAATTCATGATTCATGATTCATGATTCAATTCATGATTCATGATTCATGATTCAATTAATGATTCATGATTCAAGATTCGATTCATGATTCATGATTCAATTCATGATTCATGATTCATGATTCAAGTCATGATTGGATTTATGATTCATGATTCATGATTCGATTCATGATTCATGATACATGATTCATAATTCAATTAATGATTTGTGATTCATGATTCATGATTCATGATTCGATTCATAATTCATGATTCATGATTCGATTCATGATTCAAGATTCAATTCATGATTCATGATTCATGATTCTATTCATAATTCATGTTTTAAATCATAATTCAATTCATAATTCATGTTTTAATTCAAGATTCATGATTCAATTCATGATTTAATTTATGATTCATGATTCAATTCATGATTCATGATTCGATTCATGATTCATGATTCATGATTCATGATTCGATTCATGATTCATGATTCATGATTCAATTCGTGATTCAATTCATGATTCATTATTCATGATTCATGATTCGATTCATGATTCATGATTCATGATTCAATTCGTGATTCATGATTCAATTCATGATTCATGATTCATTTCATGATTTATGATTCAATTCTTAATTCAATTCATGATTCATGATTTATTTCATGATTCATTTCATGATTCATGATTGATGATTCAATTCATTATTCAGATCATGATTAATTATATGATTCATAATTCATGATTCAATTCATGATTCAATTCATGATTCATGATTCATGATTCAATTCATGATTCATGATTCATGATTCAATTAATGATTTATGATTCAAGATTCGATTCATGATTCATGATTCAATTCATGATTCATGATTCATGATTCATGATTCGATTCATGATTTATGATTCATGATTCATAATTCAATTAATGATTTGTGATTCATGATTCATGATTCATGATTCGATTCATAATTCATGATTCATGATTCGATTCATGATTCAAGATTCAATTCATGATTCATGATTCATGATTCAATTCATAATTCATGTTTTAAATCATAATTCAATTCATAATTCATGTTTTAATTCAAGATTCATGATTCAATTCATGATTTAATTTATGATTCATGATTCAATTCATGATTCATGATTCGATTCATGATTCATGATTCATGATTCATGATTCGATTCATGATTCATGATTCATGATTCAATTCATGATTCAATTCATGATTCATGATTCAATTCATGATTCATTATTCATGATTCATGATTCAATTCATGATTCATGATTCGATTCATGATTCATGTTTGAATTCATGATTCATGTTTGAATTCATGATTCAATTCATGATTCATTTCATGATTCATGTTTGAATTCATGATTCAATTCATGATTCATTTCATGATTCATGATTCAATTCATGATTCATAAATCAATTCATGATTCATGATTCATAATTCATTATTCATGATTCAAGTCATGATTCATGATTCAATTCATGATTCATGATTCATGATTCAATTCATGATTCATGATTCAATTCATGATTCTTGGATCATGATTCAATTCATGATTCATGATTCATTTCATGATTTATGATTCAATTCATGATTCATGATGCATGATTCCATTCATGATTCATGATTCATTTTATGATTCATGATTCATGATACAACTCATGATTTGTGATTCATAATTCGATTCATAATTCATGATTCATAATTCAATTCATGATTTGTGATTCATGATTCGATTCATGATTCATGATTCGATTCATGATTCTTGATTCGAAACATGATTCATGATTCGATTCATAATTCATGATTCATGATTCGATTCATGATTCATGATTCAATTCATAATTCATGTTTTAAATCATGATTCAATTCATGATTCATGTTTTAATTCATGATTCCTGATTCAATTCATGATTCATGATTCAATTCATGATTCATGATTCTTAATTCAAGTCATGATTTATTTCATGATTCTTGATTTATGATTCAATTCATGATTCAATTCATGATTCAATTCATGATTCATGATTCAATTCATGATTCATTATTCATGATTCATGATTCGATTCATGATTCATGATTCAATTCGTGATTCATGATTCAATTCATGATTCATGATTCATTTCATGATTTATGATTCAATTCTTAATTCAATTCATGATTCATGATTTATTTCATGATTCATTTCATGATTCATGATTGATGATTCAATTCATTATTCAGATCATGATTAATTATATGATTCATAATTCATGATTCAATTCATGATTCAATTCATGATTCATGATTCATGATTCAATTCATGATTCATGATTCATGATTCAATTAATGATTCATGATTCAAGATTCGATTCATGATTCATGATTCAATTCATGATTCATGATTCATGATTCAAGTCATGATTGGATTTATGATTCATGATTCATGATTCATGATTCGATTCATGATTCATGATTCATGATTCATAATTCAATTAATGATTTGTGATTCATGATTCATGATTCATGATTCGATTCATAATTCATGATTCATGATTCGATTCATGATTCAAGATTCAATTCATGATTCATGATTCATGATTCAATTCATAATTCATGTTTTAAATCATAATTCAATTCATAATTCATTTTTTAATTCAAGATTCGTGATTCAATTCATGATTTAATTTATGATTCATGATTCAATTCATGATTCATGATTCGATTCATGATTCATGATTCATGGTTCATGATTCGATTCATGATTCATGATTCATGATTCAATTCGTGATTCAATTCATGATTCATGATTCAATTCATGATTCATTATTCATGATTCATGATTCAATTCATGATTCATGATTCATTTCATGATTCATGATTCAATTCATGATTCATGATTCAATTCATGATTCATGATTCGATTCAGGATTCATGATTCATGATTCAATTCATGATTCATGATTTAATTCATGATTCATGAATCATGATTCAATTCATGATTCATGATTCAATTAATGATTTATGATTCATTTCATGATTTATGATTCAATTCATGATTCATGATTCATGATTTATGATTCCATTCATGATTCATGATTCATTTTATGATTCATGATTCATGATTCAATTCATGATTGTAATTCATGATTCGATTCATAATTCATGATTCATAATTCAATTCATGAATTGTGATTCATGATTCGATTCATGATTCATGATTCGATTCATGATCCTTGATTCGAATCATGATTCATGATTCGATTCATAATTCATGATTCTATTCATAATTCATGATTCATGATACGATTCATGATTCAAGATTCAATTCATGATTCATGATTCATGATTCAATTTATGATTCATGATTCATTTCATGATTCATGATTCAATTCATGATTCAATTCATGATTCAATTTATGATTCATAATTCATGATTCAATTCATGATTTATGATTCATGATTCATGATTCGATTCATGATTCATGATTCGATTCATGATTCATGATTCATGATTCAATTCGTGATTCAATTCATGATTCATTATTCATGGTTCATGATTCGATTCATGATTCATGATTCATGATTCAATTCGTGATTCATGATTCAATTCATGATTCATGATTCATTTCATGATTTATGATTCAATTCTTAATTCAATTCATGATTCATGATTTATTTCATGATTCATTTCATGATTCATGATTGATGATTCAATTCATTATTCAGATCATGATTAATTATATGATTCATAATTCATGATTCAATTCATGATTCAATTCATGATTCATGATTCATGATTCAATTCATGATTCATGATTCATGATTCAATTAATGATTCATGATTCAAGATTCGATTCATGATTCATGATTCAATTCATGATTCATGATTCATGATTCAAGTCATGATTGGATTTATGATTCATGATTCATGATTCATGATTCGATTCATGATTCATGATTCATGATTCATAATTCAATTAATGATTTGTGCTTCATGATTCATGATTCATGATTCGATTCATAATTCATGATTCATGATTCGATTCATGATTCAAGATTCAATTCATGATTCATGATTCAATTCATAATTCATGTTTTAAATCATAATTCAATTCATAATTCATGTTTTAATTCAAGATTCATGATTCAATTCATGATTTAATTTATGATTCATGATTCAATTCATGATTCATGATTCGCTTCATGATTCATGATTCATGATTCGATTCATGATTCATTATTCATGATTCATGATTCAATTCATGATTCATGATTCATTTCATGATTCATATTTCAATTCATGATTCATGATTCAATTCATGATTTATGATTCGATTCAGGATTCATGATTCATGATTCAATTCATGATTCATGATTTAATTCGTGATTCATGAATCATGATTCAATTCATGATTCATGATTCAATTAATGATTTATGATTCATTTCATGATTTATGATTCAATTCATGATTCATGATTCATGATTTATGATTCCATTCATGATTCATGATTCATTTTATGATTCATGATTCATGATTCAATTCATGATTGTAATTCATGATTCGATTCATAATTCATGATTCATAATTCAATTCATGATTTGTGATTCATGATTTGATTCATGATTCATGATTCGATTCATGATTCTTGATTCGAATCATGATTCATGATTCGATTCATAATTCATGATTCTATTCATAATTCATGATTCATGATTCGATTCATGATTCAAGATTCAATTCATGATTCATGATTCATGATTCAATTTATGATTCATGATTCATTTCATGATTCATGATTCAATTCATGATTCAATTCATGATTCAATTTATGATTCATAATTCATGATTCAATTCTTGATTTATGATTCATGATTCATGATTCGATTCATGATTCATGATTCGATTCATGATTCATGATTCAATTCATGATTAATGATTCTTGATTCAATTTATGATTCATGATTTAATTCATAATTCAGGATTCATGATTCAATTTATGATTCATGATTCATGATTCAATTCATGATTCATGATTCAATTCATGATTCATGATTCATGATTCAATTCATGATTTGTGATTCATGATTCAATTCATGATTCATAATTCAATTCATGATTTGTGATTTATGATTCGATTCATGATTCATGATTTGATTCATGATTTAAAATTCAATTCATGATTCATGATTGAATTCATAATTCATGTTTTAAATCATGATTCAATTCATGATTCAAGTTTTAATTCATGATTCATGATTCAATTCATGATTCATGATTCAATTCATGATTCATGATTCGATTCATGATTCAATTGATGATTCATGATTTAATTCATAATTCATGTTTTAAATCATGATTCATGTTTTAATTCATGATTCATGATTCAATTCATGATTCAATTCATGATTCATGATTCAATTCATGATTCATGATTCGATTCATGATTTAATTCATAATTCATGTTTTAAATCATGATTCATGTTTTAATTCATGATTCATGATTCAATTCATGATTCAATTGATGATTCATGATTCAATTTATGATTCATGATTCGATTCAAGATTTAATTCATGATTCATGATTCATGATTCAATTCATGATTCATGATTCAATTCATGATTCATGATTCAATTCATGATTCAATTCATGATTCATGATTTATTTCATGATTCTTGATTTATGATTCAATTCATGATTCAATTCATGATTCATGATTCAATTCGTGATTCATGATTCAATTCATGATTCATGATTCATTTCATGATTTATGATTCATGATTCAATTCATGAGTCATGATTCATGATTTGATTCATGATTCATGAATCATGATTTGATTCATGATTCATGAATCATGATTCAATTCACGATTCATAAATCATGTTTCAATTCATGATTCAATTCTTGATTCAATTCATAATTCAATTCATGATTCATGATTCAATTCATGATTTATTTCATGAATCATGATTCAATTCATGATTCACGATTCAATTCATGATTCATGATTCATGATTCATGATTCAATTTATGATTCATGATTCAATTCATGATTCGATTCATGATTCATGATTCATGATTTAATTCATGATTCATGATTCAATTCATGATTCATGATTCATGATTCAACTCATGATTCATGATTCAATTCATGATTCATGATTCAATTCATGATTTGTGATTCATGATTCAATTCATGATTCTTAATTCAATTCATGATTTGTGATTTATGATTCGATTCATGATTCATGATTTGATTCATGATTTAAGATTCAATTCATGATTCATGATTTGATTCATGATTTAAGATTCAATTCATGATTCATGATTGAATTCATAATTAATGTTTTAAATCATGATTCAATTCATGATTCATGTTTTAATTCATGATTCATGATTCAATTCATAATTCAATTCTTGATTCATGATTCAATTCATGATTCATGTTTCGATTCATGATTCAATTGATGATTCATGATTTAATTCATAATTCATGTTTTAAATCATGATTCATGTTTTAATTCATGATTCATGATTTAATTCATGATTCAATTCATGATTCATGATTCAATTCATGATTCGATTCAAGATTTAATTCATGATTCATGATTCATGATTCAATTCATGATTCAATTCATGATTCATGATTCAATTCATGATTCATGATTCGATTCTAGATTTAATTCATGATTCATGATTCATGATTCAATTCATGATTCATGATTCAATTCATGATTCATGATTCGATTCATGATTCAATTCATGATTCATGATTCATGATTCAATTCATGATTCATGATTTGATGTATGATTCATGATTTATGATTCAATTCATGATTCATGATTCATTTCATTATTCATGATTCATGATTCGATTCATGATTCATGATTCAATTCGTGATTCATGATTCAATTCATGAATCATGATTCATTTCATGATTTATGATTCTATTCTTGATTGAATTCATGATTCATGATTTATTTCATGATTCATTTCATGATTCATGATTGATGATTCAATTCATGATTTAGATCATGATTCATTTTATGATTCATAATTCATGATTCAATGCATGATTCATTTCATGATTCATGATTCATGATTGAATTCATGATTCGTGATTCATGATTCAATTCATGATTCAGGATTCATTTCATGATTCAAGATTTATGATTCAATTCATGATTCAATTTATGATTCATAATTCATAATTCAATTCATGATTCATGATTCATGATTCAATTCATGATTCATGATTCATGAATCAATTCAAGATTCATGATTCATGATTCAATTCATGATTCATGATTCATGATTCAATTCATGATTTATGATTCATGATTCGATTCATGATTCAATTCATGATTCATGATTTATGATTCAATTCATGATTCATGATTTATGATTCGATTCATGATAAATGATTCATGATTCAATTCATGATTCATGATTCAATTCATGATTCATGATTCAATTCATGATCCATAATTCATGATTCAATTCATGATTCATGAATCATGATTCGATTCATTATTCATGTTTCAATTCATGATTCAATTCTTGATTCAATTCATAATTCAATTAATGATTCATGATTTAATGCATGATTCATAATTCATGATTCAATGCATGATTCATGATTCATGATTGAATTCATGATAAATGATTGAATTCATGATTCAATTCATGATTCAGTTCATGATTCAATTCATGATTCATGATTCAATTAGTGATTCATGATTCATGATTCAATTCATGATTCATGATTCAATTCATGATTCATGATTCAATTCATGATTCATGATTCAATTCATGATTCATGATTCATTTCATGATTCATTTCATGATTTATGATTAAATTTATGTTTCATGATTCAATTCATGATTTGTGATTCATGATGCAATTCATGATTAATGATTCATAATTAAATTCATGATTCATGATTCGATTCATGATTCATGATTCGATTCATGATTCATGATTCAATTCATGATTCATGATTCGATTCATGATTCATGATTCAATTCATGATTCATGATACAATTCATGATTAATGATTCATTATTCAATTCATGATTCATGAATCATGATTCGATTCATGAGTCATGATTCATGATTTGATTCATGATTCATGAATCATGATTCAATTTATGATTCATGAATCATGTTTCAATTCATGATTCATGATTTGATTCGTGATTCATGCTTCAATTCATGATTCATGATTCAATTCATGATTCATGATTCGATTCATGATTCAATTCATGATTCATGATTCATGTTTCAATTCATGATTCAATTCCTGATTTAATTCATAATTCAATTCTTGATTCAATTCATAATTCAATTCATGATTCATGATTCAATTCATGATTCATGATTCATGATTCAATGCATGATTCATGATTCAATGTATGATTCATGATTCAATTTTTAAATCATGATTCATGATTCGATTCATGATTCATGATTCATGATTCAATTCATGACTTATGATTTATGATTCAATTCATGATTCATGATTTATTTTATGATTCTTGATTTATGATTCAATTCATGATTCAATTCATGATTTATGATTCAATTCATAATTCATTATTCATGATTCATGATTCGATTCATGTTTCATGATTCATGATTCAATTCGTGATTCATGATTAAATTCATGATTCATGATTCATTTCATGATTTATGATTCATGATTCAATTCATGAGTCATGATTCATGAGTCAATTCATGATTCATGAATCATTGTTCGATTCATGATTCATGTTTCAATTCATGATTAAATTCATGATTCATGTTTCAATTCATGATTCAAATCTTGATTCAATTCATAATTCAATTCATGATTCATGATTCAATTCATGATTCATAATTCATGATTCAATGCATGATTCATAATTTCATGATTCGATTCATGATTCATGTTTGAATTCATGATTTAATTCATGATTCATTTCATGATTCATGATTCAATTCATGATTCATGATTCGATTCATGATTCATGATTCAATTCATGATTCATCATTCAATTCATGATTCATGATTTATGATTCAATTAATGATTCATGATTCGATTCATGATTCATGATTCAATTCATGATTCATGATTCATGTTTCAATTCATGATTCAATTCCTGATTCAATTCATAATTCAATTCTTGATTCAATTCATAATTCAATTCATGATTCATGATTCAATTCATGTTTCATGATTCATGATTCAATGCATGATTCAAGATTCATTTAATGATTCATTTCATGATTTATGATTCAATTCATGATTCATAATTCAATTCATGATTTATGAATCATTATTCAATTCATGATTCATGATTCATATTTCAATTCATGATTCATGATTCATGATTTGATTCATGATTCATGCTTCAATTAATGATTGATGATTTATGATTCAATTCATGATTCATGATTCGATTCATGATTCATGGTTCATGATTATATTCATGATTCATGATTCATGATTCAATTCATGATTAATGAATCATGATTCGATTCATGATTCATGTTTCAATTCATGATTCAATTCCTGATTCAATTCATAATTTAATTCATAATTCAATTCATAATTCAATTCATGATTCATGATTCAATTCATGATTCATGATTCATAATTCAATGCATGATTCATGATTCATGATTCAATGCATGATTCATGATTCGATTCATGATTCATGTTTGAATTCATGATTCAATTCATGATTCATTTCATGATTCATGATTCAATTCATGATTAATGATTGAATTCATGATTCATGATCAAATTCATGATTCAGTTAATGATTCATGATTCATTTCATGATTTATGATTCAATTCATAATTCATGATTCATGATTCCATTCATGATTCATGATTCCATTCATGATTCATGATTCGATTCATGATTCATGATTCAATTCATGATTCATGATTCAATTCATGATTTATGATTCAGTTCATGATTCATGATTTAATTCATGATTCATTTCATGATTTATGATTTAATTCATGATTCATGATTAATGATTCAATTCATGAGTCATGATTCATTATTCAATTCATGATTCATGATTTGATTCATGATTCAATTCATGATTCATGATTCATGATTCAATTCATGATTCTTGATTCATGATTCAATTCATGATTCATGATTCGATGTATGATTCATGATTCAATTTTTAAATCATGATTCATGATTTGATTCATGATTCATGATTCATGATTCAATTCATGATTTATGATTTAAGATTCAATTCATGATTCATGATTCAATTCATGATTTATGATTCAACAATAATTCATTATTCATGATTCATGATTCAATTCGTGATTCATGATTCAATTCATGATTCATGATTCATTTCATGATTTATGATTCATGATTCAATTCATGAGTCATGATTCATGATTTGATTCATGATTCATGAATCATGATTCAATTCATGATTCAATTCTTGATTCAATTCATAATTCAATTCATGATTCATGATTCAATTCATGATTTATTTCATGAATCATGATTCAATTCATGATTCATGATTCAATTCATGATTCATGATTCATGATTCATGATTCAATTTATGATTCATGATTCGATTCATGATTCGATTCATGATTCATGATTTAATTCATGATTCATGATTCAATTCATGATTCATGATTCATGATTCAATTCATGATTCATGATTCAATTCATGATTCATGATTCATGATTCAATTCATGATTTGTGATTCATGATTCAATTCATGATTCATAATTCAATTCATGATTTGTGATTTATGATTCGATTCATGATTCATGATTTGATTCATGATTTAAGATTCAATTCATGATTCATGATTGAATTCATAATTCATGTTTTAAATCATGATTCAATTCATGATTCAAGTTTTAATTCATGATTCATGATTCAATTCATGATTCATGATTCGATTCATGATTCAATTGATGATTCATGATTTAATTCATAATTCATGTTTTAAATCATGATTCATGTTTTAATTCATGATTCATGATTCAATTCATGATTCAATTCATGATTCATGATTCAATTCATGATTCATGATTCGATTCATGATTTAATTCATAATTCATGTTTTAAATCATGATTCATGTTTTAATTCATGATTCATGATTCAATTCATGATTCAATTGATGATTCATGATTCAATTTATGATTCATGATTCGATTCAAGATTTAATTCATGATTCATGATTCATGATTCAATTCATGATTCATGATTCAATTCATGATTCATGATTCAATTCATGATTCAATTCATGATTCATGATTTATTTCATGATTCTTGATTTATGATTCAATTCATGATTCAATTCATGATTTATGATTCAATTCATAATTCATTATTCATGATTCATGATTCAATTCGTGATTCATGATTCAATTCATGATTCATGATTCATTTCATGATTTATGATTCATGATTCAATTCATGAGTCATGATTCATGATTTGATTCATGATTCATGAATCATGATTTGATTCATGATTCATGAATCATGATTCAATTCACGATTCATAAATCATGTTTCAATTCATGATTCAATTCTTGATTCAATTCATAATTCAATTCATGATTCATGATTCAATTCATGATTTATTTCATGAATCATGATTCAATTCATGATTCACGATTCAATTCATGATTCATGATTCAATTCTTGATTCAATTCATGATTCAATTCGTGATTCATGATTCAATTCATGATTCATGATTCATTTCATGATTTATGATTCATGATTCAATTCATGAGTCATGATTCATGATTTGATTCATGATTCATGAATCATGATTCAATTCATGATTCAATTCTTGATTCAATTCATAATTCAATTCATGATTCATGATTCAATTCATGATTTATTTCATGAATCATGATTCAATTCATGATTCATGATTCAATTCATGATTCATGATTCATGATTCATGATTCAATTTATGATTCATGATTCGATTCATGATTCGATTCATGATTCATGATTTAATTCATGATTCATGATTCAATTCATGATTCATGATTCATGATTCAATTCATGATTCATGATTCAATTCATGATTCATGATTCATGATTCAATTCATGATTTGTGATTCATGATTCAATTCATGATTCATAATTCAATTCATGATTTGTGATTTATGATTCGATTCATGATTCATGATTTGATTCATGATTTAAGATTCAATTCATGATTCATGATTGAATTCATAATTCATGTTTTAAATCATGATTCAATTCATGATTCAAGTTTTAATTCATGATTCATGATTCAATTCATGATTCATGATTCGATTCATGATTCAATTGATGATTCATGATTTAATTCATAATTCATGTTTTAAATCATGATTCATGTTTTAATTCATGATTCATGATTCAATTCATGATTCAATTCATGATTCATGATTCAATTCATGATTCATGATTCGATTCATGATTTAATTCATAATTCATGTTTTAAATCATGATTCATGTTTTAATTCATGATTCATGATTCAATTCATGATTTGTGATTCATGATTCAATTCATGATTCTTAATTCAATTCATGATTTGTGATTTATGATTCGATTCATGATTCATGATTTGATTCATGATTTAAGATTCAATTCATGATTCATGATTTGATTCATGATTTAAGATTCAATTCATGATTCATGATTGAATTCATAATTAATGTTTTAAATCATGATTCAATTCATGATTCATGTTTTAATTCATGATTCATGATTCAATTCATAATTCAATTCTTGATTCATGATTCAATTCATGATTCATGTTTCGATTCATGATTCAATTGATGATTCATGATTTAATTCATAATTCATGTTTTAAATCATGATTCATGTTTTAATTCATGATTCATGATTTAATTCATGATTCAATTCATGATTCATGATTCAATTCATGATTCGATTCAAGATTTAATTCATGATTCATGATTCATGATTCAATTCATGATTCAATTCATGATTCATGATTCAATTCATGATTCATGATTCGATTCTAGATTTAATTCATGATTCATGATTCATGATTCAATTCATGATTCATGATTCAATTCATGATTCATGATTCGATTCATGATTCAATTCATGATTCATGATTCATGATTCAATTCATGATTCATGATTTGATGTATGATTCATGATTTATGATTCAATTCATGATTCATGATTCATTTCATTATTCATGATTCATGATTCGATTCATGATTCATGATTCAATTCGTGATTCATGATTCAATTCATGAATCATGATTCATTTCATGATTTATGATTCTATTCTTGATTGAATTCATGATTCATGATTTATTTCATGATTCATTTCATGATTCATGATTGATGATTCAATTCATGATTTAGATCATGATTCATTTTATGATTCATAATTCATGATTCAATGCATGATTCATTTCATGATTCATGATTCATGATTGAATTCATGATTCGTGATTCATGATTCAATTCATGATTCAGGATTCATTTCATGATTCAAGATTTATGATTCAATTCATGATTCAATTTATGATTCATAATTCATAATTCAATTCATGATTCATGATTCATGATTCAATTCATGATTCATGATTCATGAATCAATTCAAGATTCATGATTCATGATTCAATTCATGATTCATGATTCATGATTCAATTCATGATTTATGATTCATGATTCGATTCATGATTCAATTCATGATTCATGATTTATGATTCAATTCATGATTCATGATTTATGATTCGATTCATGATAAATGATTCATGATTCAATTCATGATTCATGATTCAATTCATGATTCATGATTCAATTCATGATCCATAATTCATGATTCAATTCATGATTCATGAATCATGATTCGATTCATTATTCATGTTTCAATTCATGATTCAATTCTTGATTCAATTCATAATTCAATTAATGATTCATGATTTAATGCATGATTCATAATTCATGATTCAATGCATGATTCATGATTCATGATTGAATTCATGATAAATGATTGAATTCATGATTCAATTCATGATTCAGTTCATGATTCAATTCATGATTCATGATTCAATTAGTGATTCATGATTCATGATTCAATTCATGATTCATGATTCAATTCATGATTCATGATTCAATTCATGATTCATGATTCAATTCATGATTCATGATTCATTTCATGATTCATTTCATGATTTATGATTAAATTTATGTTTCATGATTCAATTCATGATTTGTGATTCATGATGCAATTCATGATTAATGATTCATAATTAAATTCATGATTCATGATTCGATTCATGATTCATGATTCGATTCATGATTCATGATTCAATTCATGATTCATGATTCGATTCATGATTCATGTTTTAAATCATGATTCAATTCATGATTCATGATTCAATTCATGATTCATGATTCAATTCATGATTCATGATTCATTTCATGATTCATTTCATGATTTATGATTAAATTTATGTTTCATGATTCAATTCATGATTTGTGATTCATGATGCAATTCATGATTAATGATTCATAATTAAATTCATGATTCATGATTCGATTCATGATTCATGATTCGATTCATGATTCATGATTCAATTCATGATTCATGATTCGATTCATGATTCATGATTTAAGATTCAATTCATGATTCATGATTGAATTCATAATTCATGTTTTAAATCATGATTCAATTCATGATTCAAGTTTTAATTCATGATTCATGATTCAATTCATGATTCATGATTCGATTCATGATTCAATTGATGATTCATGATTTAATTCATAATTCATGTTTTAAATCATGATTCATGTTTTAATTCATGATTCATGATTCAATTCATGATTCAATTCATGATTCATGATTCAATTCATGATTCATGATTCAATTCATGATTCATGATTCGATTCATGATTTAATTCATAATTCATGTTTTAAATCATGATTCATGTTTTAATTCATGATTCATGATTCAATTCATGATTCAATTGATGATTCATGATTCAATTTATGATTCATGATTCGATTCAAGATTTAATTCATGATTCATGATTCATGATTCAATTCATGATTCATGATTCAATTCATGATTCATGATTCAATTCATGATTCAATTCATGATTCATGATTTATTTCATGATTCTTGATTTATGATTCAATTCATGATTCAATTCATGATTTATGATTCAATTCATAATTCATTATTCATGATTCATGATTCAATTCGTGATTCATGATTCAATTCATGATTCATGATTCATTTCATGATTTATGATTCATGATTCAATTCATGAGTCATGATTCATGATTTGATTCATGATTCATGAATCATGATTTGATTCATGATTCATGAATCATGATTCAATTCACGATTCATAAATCATGTTTCAATTCATGATTCAATTCTTGATTCAATTCATAATTCAATTCATGATTCATGATTCAATTCATGATTTATTTCATGAATCATGATTCAATTCATGATTCACGATTCAATTCATGATTCATGATTCATGATTCATGATTCAATTTATGATTCATGATTCAATTCATGATTCGATTCATGATTCATGATTCATGATTTAATTCATGATTCATGATTCAATTCATGATTCATGATTCATGATTCAATTCATGATTCATGATTCAATTCATGATTCATGATTCAATTCATGATTTGTGATTCATGATTCAATTCATGATTCTTAATTCAATTCATGATTTGTGATTTATGATTCGATTCATGATTCATGATTTGATTCATGATTTAAGATTCAATTCATGATTCATGATTTGATTCATGATTTAAGATTCAATTCATGATTCATGATTGAATTCATAATTAATGTTTTAAATCATGATTCAATTCATGATTCATGTTTTAATTCATGATTCATGATTCAATTCATAATTCAATTCTTGATTCATGATTCATGTTTCGATTCATGATTCAATTGATGATTCATGATTTAATTCATAATTCATGTTTTAAATCATGATTCATGTTTTAATTCATGATTCATGATTTAATTCATGATTCAATTCATGATTCATGATTCAATTCATGATTCGATTCAAGATTTAATTCATGATTCATGATTCATGATTCAATTCATGATTCAATTCATGATTCATGATTCAATTCATGATTCATGATTCGATTCTAGATTTAATTCATGATTCATGATTCATGATTCAATTCATGATTCATGATTCAATTCATGATTCATGATTCGATTCATGATTCAATTCATGATTCATGATTCATGATTCAATTCATGATTCATGATTTGATGTATGATTCATGATTTATGATTCAATTCATGATTCATGATTCATTTCATTATTCATGATTCATGATTCGATTCATGATTCATGATTCAATTCGTGATTCATGATTCAATTCATGAATCATGATTCATTTCATGATTTATGATTCTATTCTTGATTGAATTCATGATTCATGATTTATTTCATGATTCATTTCATGATTCATGATTGATGATTCAATTCATGATTTAGATCATGATTCATTTTATGATTCATAATTCATGATTCAATGCATGATTCATTTCATGATTCATGATTCATGATTGAATTCATGATTCGTGATTCATGATTCAATTCATGATTCAGGATTCATTTCATGATTCATGATTTATGATTCAATTCATGATTCAATTTATGATTCATAATTCATAATTCAATTCATGATTCATGATTAATGATTCAATTCATGATTCATGATTCATGAATCAATTCAAGATTCATGATTCATGATTCAATTCATGATTCATGATTCATGATTCAATTCATGATTTATGATTCATGATTCGATTCATGATTCAATTCATGATTCATGATTTATGATTCAATTCATGATTCATGATTTATGATTCGATTCATGATAAATGATTCATGATTCAATTCATGATTCATGATTCAATTCATGATTCATGATTCAATTCATGATCCATAATTCATGATTCAATTCATGATTCATGAATCATGATTCGATTCATTATTCATGTTTCAATTCATGATTCAATTCTTGATTCAATTCATAATTCAATTAATGATTCATGATTTAATGCATGATTCATAATTCATGATTCAATGCATGATTCATGATTCATGATTGAATTCATGATAAATGATTGAATTCATGATTCAATTCATGATTCAGTTCATGATTCAATTCATGATTCATGATTCAATTAGTGATTCATGATTCATGATTCAATTCATGATTCATGATTCAATTCATGATTCATGATTCAATTCATGATTCATGATTCAATTCATGATTCATGATTCATTTCATGATTCATTTCATGATTTATGATTAAATTTATGTTTCATGATTCAATTCATGATTTGTGATTCATGATGCAATACATGATTAATGATTCATAATTAAATTCATGATTCATGATTCGATTCATGATTCATGATTCGATTCATGATTCATGATTCAATTCATGATTCATGATTCGATTCATGATTCATGATTCAATTCATGATTCATGATACAATTCATGATTAATGATTCATTATTCAATTCATGATTCATGAATCATGATTCGATTCATGAGTCATGATTCATGATTTGATTCATGATTCATGAATCATGATTCAATTTATGATTCATGAATCATGTTTCAATTCATGATTCAATTCTTGATTCAATTCATAATTCAATTCATGATTCATGATTCAATTCATGATTTATGATTCATGATTCAATATATGATTCATGATTCATGATTCAATGCATGATTCATGATTCCATTCATGATTCATATTTGAATTCAAGATTCAATTCATGATTTATTTCATGAATCATGATTCAATTCATGATTCACGATTCAATTCTTGATTCATGATTCATGATTCATGATTCAATTTATGATTCATGATTTGATTCATGATTCGATTCATGATTCATGATTCATGATTTAATTCATGATTCATGATTCAATTCATGATTCATGATTCATGATTCAATTCATGATTCATGATCCAATTCATGATTCATGATTCATGATTCAATTCATGATTTGTATTTCAATATTTCAATTCATGATTCATAAATCAAATCATGATTTTTGATTTATGATTCGATTCATGATTCATGATTTGATTCATGATTCAAGATTCAATTCATGATTCATGATTGAATTCATAATTCATGTTTTAAATCATGATTCAATTCATGATTCATGTTTTAATTCATGATTCATGATTCAATTCATGATTCATGATTCAATTCATGATTTATGATTCGATTCATGATTCAATTGATGATTCATGATTTAATTCATAATTCATGTTTTAAATCATGATTCATGTTTTAATTCATGATTCATGATTCAATTCATGATTCAATTCATGATTCATGATTCAATTCATGATTCATGATTCGATTTAAGATTTAATTCATGATTCATGATTCATGATTCAATTCATGATTCATGATTCAATTCATGATTTATGATTCGATTCATGATTCAATTCATGATTTAATTCATGATTCATGATTCAATTCATGATTCATGATTCAATTCATGATTCATGATTCGATTCATGATTCAATTCATGATTCATGATTCATGATTCAATTCATGATTTATGATTCGATGTATGATTCATGATTTATGATTCAATTCATGATTCATGATTTATTTCATTATTCTTGATTCATGATTCAATTCATGATTCAATTCATGATTTATGATTCTATTCATAATTCATTATTCATGATTCATGATTCGATTCATGATTCATGATTCAATTCGTGATTCATGATTCAATTCATGAATCATGATTCATTTCATGATTTATGATTCTTTTCTTGATTCAATTCATGATTCATGATTTATTTCATGATTCAATTCATGATTCATGATTCAATTAGTGATTCATGATTCATGATTCAATTCATGATTCATGATTCAATGCATGATTCATGATTCATGATTCAATGCATGATTCATGATTCATGATTCAATTCATGATTCATGATTCAATTCATGATTCATGATTCAATTCATGATTCATGATTCATTTCATGATTTATTTCATGATTTATGATTAAATTTATGTTTCATGATTAATTCATGATTTCTGATTCATGATTCGATTCATGATTCATGATTCAATTCATGATTTATGATTCAATTCATGATTCATGATTCGATTCATGATTCATGATTCAATTCATGATTCATGATTCAATGCATGATTCATGATTCAATTTATGATTCATGATTCAATTCATGATTCATGATTCAATTCATGATTCATGATTCATTTCATGATTTATGATTAAATTTATGTTTCATGATTCAATTCATGATTTGTGATTCATGATGCAATTCATGATTAATGATTCATAATTAAATTCATGATTCATGATTCGATTCATGATTCATGATTCGATTCATGATTCATGATTCAATTCATGATTCATGATTCGATTCATGATTCATGATTCAATTCATGATTCATGATACAATTCATGATTAATGATTCATTATTCAATTCATGATTCATGAATCATGATTCGATTCATTATTCATGTTTCAATTCATGATTCAATTCTTGATTCAATTCATAATTCAAAGCATGATTCAATTCATAATTCAATTCATGATTCATGATTCAATGCATGATTCATGATTCGATTCATGATTCATGTTTGAATTCATGATTCAATTCATGATTCATTTCATGATTCATAATTCAATTCATGTTTCATGATTCAATTCATGATTCATGATTCATGATTCGATTCATGATTCATGATTCAATTCATGATTCATGATTCAATGTATGATTCATGATTCAATTTTTAAATCATGATTCATGATTCGATTTATGATTCATGATTCATGATTCAATTCATGATTTATGATTCATGATTCAATTCATAATTTATTATTCATGATTCATGATTCGATTCATGATTGAATTCATGATTCATGATTCAATTCATGATTCATGATTGAATTCATGATTCATGATTGAATTCATGATTCAATTCATGATTCAGTTCATGATTCAATTCATGATTCATGATTCAATTAGTGATTCATGATTCATGATTCGTGATTCAATTCATGATTTATGATTCAATGCATGATTCATGATTCATGATTCAATTATGATTCATGATTCAATTCATGATTCATGATTCATTTCATGATTCATTTCATGATTTATGATTAAATTTATGATTCATGATTCAATTCATGTTTTGTGATTCATGATTCAATTCATGATTCATGATTCATAATTCAATTCATGATTCATGATTCATGATTCGATTCATGATTCATGATTCAATTCATGATTCATGATTCAATTCATGATTCATGATTCGATTCATGATTCATGATTTAATTCATGATTCATGATACAATTCATGATTAATGATTCATTATTCAATTCATGATTCATGAATCATGATTCGATTCATTATTCATGTTTCAATTCATGATTCAATTCTTGATTCAATTCATAATTCAATTCATGATTCAATTCATAATTCAATTCATGATTCATGATTCAATGCATGATTCATGATTCGATTCATGATTCATGTTTGAATTCATGAATCAATTCATGATTCATTTCATGATTCATAATTCAATTCATGTTTCATGATTCAATTCATGATTAATGATTCATGATTCAATTCATGATTCATGATTCAATTCATGATTCAATTCAATTCATGATTCATGATTCAATTCATGATTCATGATTCAATTCATGATTTATGATTCATGATTCAATTCATGATTCATGATTGAATTCATGATTCATGATTCATGATTCAATTTATGATTCATGATTCAATTCATGATTCATGATTCAATTCATGATTCATGATTCATGATTCAATTCATGATTCATGATTGAATTCATGATTCATGATTCATGATTCAATTTATGATTCATGATTCAATTCATGATTCATAATTCAATTCATGATTTGTGATTCATGATTCGATTCATGTTTCATGATTCGATTCATGATTCAAGATTCAATTCAT
The DNA here is from genome assembly GCA_036250195.1 of Mixophyes australis. NCBI lineage: Eukaryota > Metazoa > Chordata > Amphibia > Anura > Limnodynastidae > Mixophyes > Mixophyes australis. The sequence goes on along the minus strand of JAVHZZ010000002.1, from coordinate 177,932,694 downwards.
GATTCATGATTCAATTCATAATTCATGTTTTAAATCATGATTCAATTTATGATTCATGTTTTAATTCATGATTCATTATTTAATTCATGATTCAATTCATGATTCATGATTCAATTCATGATTCATGATTCTTAATTCATGACTTAATTCATGATTCATGATTTGATTCATGATTCATGATTCAATTCATGATTCAATTCATGATTCATGATTCTTGATTCATGATTCATGATTCGATTCATGATTCATGATTCAATTCATGATTCATGATTTATGATTCAATTCAAGATTTATTTCATGATTCTTGATTCATGATTCAATTCATGATTCATGATTCATGATTCAATTAATGATTCATGATTCAAGATTCGATTCATGATTCATGATTCAATTCATGATTCGTTTCATTAATCATGATTCATGATTCAATTCATGAATCATGATTCGATTCATGATTCATGTTTCAATTCATGATTCGATTTATGGTTCATGATTCAATTCATGATTCATGATTCATGATTCTATTTGTGATTCATGATTCATGATTCATGATTCATTTCATGACTCATTTCTTGATTCATGATTCAATTCATGATTCATGATTCAATTCATGATTCATGATTCAATTCATGATTCAATTTATGATTCAAAATTCATGATTCAATTCATGATTTATGATACATGATTCAATACATGATTCATGATTCGATTCATGATTCATGTTTGAATTCATTATTCAATTCTTGATTCAATTCATAATTCAATTCATGATTCATGATTCAATTCATGATTCATGACTCATGATTCAATGCATTAATTCATGATTCATGATTCAATGCATGATTCATGATTACATTCATGATTCATGATTCATTTTATGATTCATGATTCATGATTCAATTCATGATTTGTGATTCATGATTCAATTCATAATTCAATTCATGATTTGTGATTCATGATTCGATTCAGGTTTCATGATTCGATTCATGATTCAAGATTCAATTCATGATTTATGATTCAATTCATGATTCATGTTTTAATTCTTGATTCATGATTCAATTCATGATTCAATTCATGATTCATGATTTAATTCATGATTCATGATTCTTAATTCATGATTCAATTCATGATTCATGATTCGATTCATGATTCAATTCATGATTCATGATTCATCATTCAATTCATGATTCATGATTCGATTCATGATTCATGATTCAATTCTTGATTCATGATTCATGATTCGATTCATGATTCATGATTCATGATTCAATTCATGATTCATGATTTATGATTCAATTCATGATTCATGATTTATTTCATGATTCAATTCATGGTTCATGAATCTTGATTAAATTCAGGATTTATTTTATGATTCTTGATTCATGATTCAATTCATGATTCAATTCATGATTCATGATTCAATTCATGATTCATGATTCATGATTCAATTCATGATTCATTATTGAATTCATGATTCATGATTCATGATTCAATTTATGATTCATGATTTAATTCATGATTTATGATTCATTTCATGATTCATTTTATTATTCATGATTCAATACATGATTTGTGATTCATGATTCAATTCATGATTCATAGTTCAATTCATGAATTGTGATTCATGATTCGATTCATGTTTCATGATTCGATTCATGATTCAAGATTCAATTCATGATTCATGATTCAATTCATAATTCATGTTTTAAATCATGATTCAATTTATGATTCATGTTTTAATTCATGATTCATTATTTAATTCATGATTCAATTCATGATTCATGATTCAATTCATGATTCATGATTCTTAATTCATGACTTAATTCATGATTCATGATTTGATTCATGATTCATGATTCAATTCATGATTCAATTCATGATTCATGATTCATGATTCATGATTCATGATTCTATTTGTGATTCATGATTCATGATTCATGATTCATTTCATGACTCATTTCTTGATTCATGATTCAATTCATGATTCATGATTCAATTCATGATTCATGATTGAATTCATGATTCATGATTCATTTAATGATTCATGATTTATGATTCAATTCATGATTCAATTCATGATTCAATTTATGATTCAAAATTCATGATTCAATTCATGATTTATGATACATGATTCAATACATGATTCATGATTCATGATTCAATTCACGATTTATGATTCATGATTCAATTCATGATTCATGATTCGATTCATGATTCATGTTTGAATTCATTATTCAATTCTTGATTCAATTCATAATTCAATTCATGATTCATGATTCAATTCATGATTCATGACTCATGATTCAATGCATTAATTCATGATTCATGATTCAATGCATGATTCATGATTCCATTCATGATTCATGATTCATTTTATGATTCATGATTCATGATTCAATTCATGATTTGTGATTCATGATTCAATTCATAATTCAATTCATGATTTGTGATTCATGATTCGATTCATGTTTCATGATTCGATTCATGATTCAAGATTCAATTCATGATTTATGATTCAATTCATGATTCATGTTTTAATTCTTGATTCATGATTCAATTCATGATTCAATTCATGATTCATGATTTAATTCATGATTCATGATTCTTAATTCATGATTCAATTTATGATTCATGATTCGATTCATGATTGAATTCATGATTCATGATTCATCATTCAATTCATGATTCATGATTCGATTCATTATTCATGATTCAATTCTTGATTCATGATTCATGATTCGATTCATGATTCATGATTCATGATTCAATTCATGATTCATGATTTATGATTCAATTCATGATTCATGATTTATTTTATGATTCAATTCATGGTTCATGAATCTTGATTAAATTCAGGATTTATTTTATGATTCTTGATTCATGATTCAATTCATGATTCATGATTCAATTCATGATTCATGATTCATGATTCAATTCATGATTCATTATTGAATTCATGATTCATGATTCATGATTCAATTTATGATTCATGATTTAATTCATGATTCATGATTCTTAATTTATGACTTAATTCATGATTCATGATTTGATTCATGATTCATGATTCAATTCATGATTCAATTCATGATTCATGATTCTTGATTCATGATTCATGATTCGATTCATGATTCATGATTCAATTCATGATTCATGATTTATGATTCAATTCAAGATTTATTTCATGATTCTTGATTCATGATTCAATTCATGATTTATGATTCATGATTCAATTAATGATTCATGATTCAAGATTCGATTCATGATTCATGATTTTATTCATGATTCATGATTAAATTCTTGATTCATGATTCATGATTTAATTAATGATTCATGATTCAAGATTCGATTCATGATTCATGATTCAATTCATGATTCGTTTTATTATTCATGATTCATGATTCATGATTCGATTCATGATTCATGATTCATTAATCATGATTCATGATTCAATTCATGAATCATGATTCGATTCATGATTCATGTTTCAATTCATGATTCGATTTATGGTTCATGATTCAATTCATGATTCATGATTCATGATTCTATTTGTGATTCATGATTCATGATTCATTTCATGACTTATTTCTTGATTCATGATTCAATTCATGATTCATGATTCAATTCATGATTCATGATTCAATTCATGATTCATGATTCATTTAATGATTCATGATTTATGATTCAATTCATGATTTAATTCATGATTCGATTCATGATTCATGATTCATGATTCAATTCGTGATTCATGATTCAATTCATGATTCATGATTCATTTCATGATTTATGATTCCATTATTGATTCAATTCATGATTCATGATTCAATTCATGATTCATGATTCAATTCGTGATTCATGATTCAATTCATGATTCATGATTCGATTCATGATTCAATTCATGATTCATGATTCATCATTCAATTCATGATTCATGATTCGATTCATGATTCATGATTCAATTCTTGATTCATGATTCATGATTCGATTCATGATTCATGATTCATGATTCAATTCATGATTCATGATTTATGATTCAATTCATGATTCATGATTTATTTCATGATTCAATTCATGGTTCATGAATCTTGATTAAATTCAGGATTTATTTTATGATTCTTGATTCATGATTCAATTCATGATTCAATTCATGATTCAGGATTCAATTCATGATTCATGATTCATGATTCAATTCATGATTCATTATTGAATTCATGATTCATGATTCATGGTTCAATTTATGATTCATGATTTAATTCATGATTCATGATTCATTTCATGATTCATTTTATTATTCATGATTCAATACATGATTTGTGATTCATGATTCAATTCATGATTCATAATTCAATTCATGAATTGTGATTCATGATTCGAATCATGTTTCATGATTCGATTCATGATTCAAGATTCAATTCATGATTCATGATTCAATTCATAATTCATGTTTTAAATCATGATTCAATTTATGATTCATGTTTTAATTCATGATTCATTATTTAATTCATGATTCAATTCATGATTCATGATTCAATTCATGATTCATGATTCTTAATTCATGACTTAATTCATGATTCATGATTTGATTCATGATTCATGATTCAATTCATGATTCAATTCATGATTCATGATTCATGATTCATGATTCATGATTCTATTTGTGATTCATGATTCATGATTCATGATTCATTTCATGACTCATTTCTTGATTCATGATTCAATTCATGATTCATGATTCAATTCATGATTCATGATTGAATTCATGATTCATGATTCATTTAATGATTCATGATTTATGATTCAATTCATGATTCAATTCATGATTCAATTTATGATTCAAAATTCATGATTCAATTCATGATTTATGATACATGATTCAATACATGATTCATGATTCATGATTCAATTCACGATTTATGATTCATGATTCAATTCATGATTCATGATTCGATTCATGATTCATGTTTGAATTCATTATTCAATTCTTGATTCAATTCATAATTCAATTCATGATTCATGATTCAATTCATGATTCATGACTCATGATTCAATGCATTAATTCATGATTCATGATTCAATGCATGATTCATGATTCCATTCATGATTCATGATTCATTTTATGATTCATGATTCATGATTCAATTCATGATTTGTGATTCATGATTCAATTCATAATTCAATTCATGATTTGTGAATCATGATTCGATTCATGTTTCATGATTCGATTCATGATTCAAGATTCAATTCATGATTTATGATTCAATTCATGATTCATGTTTTAATTCTTGATTTATGATTCAATTCATGATTCAATTCATGATTCATGATTTAATTCATGATTCATGATTCTTAATTCATGATTCAATTTATGATTCATGATTCGATTCATGATTGAATTCATGATTCATGATTCATCATTCAATTCATGATTCATGATTCGATTCATTATTCATGATTCAATTCTTGATTCATGATTCATGATTCGATTCATGATTCATGATTCATGATTCAATTCATGATTCATGATTTATGATTCAATTCATGATTCATGATTTATTTCATGATTCAATTCATGGTTCATGAATCTTGATTAAATTCAGGATTTATTTTATGATTCTTGATTCATGATTCAATTCATGATTCAATTCATGATTCATGATTCAATTCATGATTCATGATTCATGATTCAATTCATGATTCATTATTGAATTCATGATTCATGATTCATGGTTCAATTTATGATTCATGATTTAATTCATGATTCATGATTCATTTCATGATTCATTTTATTATTCATGATTCAATACATGATTTGTGATTCATGATTCAATTCATGATTCATAATTCAATTCATGAATTGTGATTCATGATTCGAATCATGTTTCATGATTCGATTCATGATTCAAGATTCAATTCATGATTCATGATTCAATTCATAATTCATGTTTTAAATCATGATTCAATTTATGATTCATGTTTTAATTCATGATTCATTATTTAATTCATGATTCAATTCATGATTCATGATTCAATTCATGATTCATGATTCTTAATTCATGACTTAATTCATGATTCATGATTTGATTCATGATTCATGATTCAATTCATGATTCAATTCATGATTCATGATTCATGATTCATGATTCATGATTCTATTTGTGATTCATGATTCATGATTCATGATTCATTTCATGACTCATTTCTTGATTCATGATTCAATTCATGATTCATGATTCAATTCATGATTCATGATTGAATTCATGATTCATGATTCATTTAATGATTCATGATTTATGATTCAATTCATGATTCAATTCATGATTCAATTTATGATTCAAAATTCATGATTCAATTCATGATTTATGATACATGATTCAATACATGATTCATGATTCATGATTCAATTCACGATTTATGATTCATGATTCAATTCATGATTCATGATTCGATTCATGATTCATGTTTGAATTCATTATTCAATTCTTGATTCAATTCATAATTCAATTCATGATTCATGATTCAATTCATGATTCATGACTCATGATTCAATGCATTAATTCATGATTCATGATTCAATGCATGATTCATGATTCCATTCATGATTCATGATTCATTTTATGATTCATGATTCATGATTCAATTCATGATTTGTGATTCATGATTCAATTCATAATTCAATTCATGATTTGTGAATCATGATTCGATTCATGTTTCATGATTCGATTCATGATTCAAGATTCAATTCATGATTTATGATTCAATTCATGATTCATGTTTTAATTCTTGATTTATGATTCAATTCATGATTCAATTCATGATTCATGATTTAATTCATGATTCATGATTCTTAATTCATGATTCAATTTATGATTCATGATTCGATTCATGATTGAATTCATGATTCATGATTCATCATTCAATTCATGATTCATGATTCGATTCATTATTCATGATTCAATTCTTGATTCATGATTCATGATTCGATTCATGATTCATGATTCATGATTCAATTCATGATTCATGATTTATGATTCAATTCATGATTCATGATTTATTTCATGATTCAATTCATGGTTCATGAATCTTGATTAAATTCAGGATTTATTTTATGATTCTTGATTCATGATTCAATTCATGATTCAATTCATGATTCATGATTCAATTCATGATTCATGATTCATGATTCAATTCATGATTCATTATTGAATTCATGATTCATGATTCATGATTCAATTTATGATTCATGATTCAATTCATGATTCATGATTCTTAATTTATGACTTAATTCATGATTCATGATTTGATTCATGATTCATGATTCAATTCATGATTCATGATTTATGATTCAATTCAAGATTTATTTCATGATTCTTGATTCATGATTCAATTCATGATTTATGATTCATGATTCAATTAATGATTCATGATTCAAGATTCGATTCATGATTCATGATTTTATTCATGATTCATGATTAAATTCTTGATTCATGATTCATGATTTAATTAATGATTCATGATTCAAGATTCGATTCATGATTCATGATTCAATTCATGATTCGTTTTATTATTCATGATTCATGATTCATGATTCGATTCATGATTCATGATTCATTAATCATGATTCATGATTCAATTCATGAATCATGATTCGATTCATGATTCATGTTTCAATTCATGATTCGATTTATGGTTCATGATTCAATTCATGATTCATGATTCATGATTCTATTTGTGATTCATGATTCATGATTCATTTCATGACTCATTTCTTGATTCATGATTCAATTCATGATTCATGATTCAATTCATGATTCATGATTCAATTCATGATTCATGATTCATTTAATGATTCATGATTTATGATTCAATTCATGATTTAATTCATGATTCGATTCATGATTCATGATTCATGATTCAATTCGTGATTCATGATTCAATTCATGATTCATGATTCATTTCATGATTTATGATTCCATTATTGATTCAATTCATGATTCATGATTCAATTCGTGATTCATGATTCAATTCATGATTCATGATTCATTTCATGATTTATGATTCAATTATTGATTCAATTCATGATTCATGATTCGATTCATGATTCATGATTCAATTCGTGATTCATAATTCAATTCATGATTCATGATTCATGATTCAATTCATGATTCAGATCATGATTCATTTTATGATTCATAATTCATGATTCAATTCATGATTCATGATTCAAATCATGATTCATGATTCATGATTTAATTAATGATTCATGATTCATGATTCTATTTGTGATTCATGATTCATGATTCATGATTCATTTCATGACTCATTTCTTGATTCATGATTCAATTCATGATTCATGATTCAATTCATGATTCATGATTCATTTAATGATTCATGATTTATGATTCAATTCATGATTCAATTCATGATTCAATTTATGATTCATAATTCATGATTCAATTCATGATTTATGATACATGATTCAATACATGATTCATGATTCATGATTCAATTCATGATTTATGATACATGATTCAATTCATGATTCGATTCATGATTCATGTTTGAATTAATTATTCAATTCTTGATTCAATTTATAATTCAATTCATGATTCATGATTCAATTCATGATTCATGATTCATGATTCAATGCATTAATTCATGATTCATGATTCAATGCATGAATCATGATTCCATTCATGATTCATGATTCATTTTATGATTCATGATTCATGATTCAATTCATGATTTGTGATTCATGATTCAATTCATAATTCAATTCATGATTTTTGATTCATGATTCGATTCATGTTTCATAATTCGATTCATGATGAAAGATTCAATTCATGATTTATGATTCAATTCATGATTCATGTTTTAATTCTTGATTCATGATTCAATTCATGATTCAATTCATGATTCATGATTTAATTCATGATTCATGATTCTTAATTCATGATTCAATTTATGATTCATGATTCGATTCATGATTCAATTCATGATTCATGATTCATCATTCAATTAATGATTCATGATTCAAGATTCGATTCATGATTCATGATTTTATTCATGATTCATGATTAAATTCTTGATTCATGATTCATGATTAATTAATGATTCATGATTCAAGATTCGATTCATGATTCATGATTCAATTCATGATTCGTTTTATTATTCATGATTCATGATTCATGATTCAATTCATGAATCATGATTCGATTCATGATTCATGTTTCAATTCATGATTCGATTTATGGTTCATGATTCAATTCATGATTCATGATTCATGATTCTATTTGTGATTCATGATTCATGATTCATTTCATGACTCATTTCTTGATTCATGATTCAATTCATGATTCATGATTCAATTCATGATTCATGATTCAATTCATGATTCATGATTCATTTAATGATTCATGATTTATGATTCAATTCATGATTTAATTCATGATTCGATTCATGATTCATGATTCATGATTCAATTCGTGATTCATGATTCAATTCATGATTCATGATTCATTTCATGATTTATGATTCCATTATTGATTCAATTCATGATTCATGATTCAATTCATGATTCATGATTCAATTCGTGATTCATGATTCAATTCATGATTCATGATTCGATTCATGATTCAATTCATGATTCATGATTCATCATTCAATTCATGATTCATGATTCGATTCATGATTCATGATTCAATTCTTGATTCATGATTCATGATTCGATTCATGATTCATGATTCATGATTCAATTCATGATTCATGATTTATGATTCAATTCATGATTCATGATTTATTTCATGATTCAATTCATGGTTCATGAATCTTGATTAAATTCAGGATTTATTTTATGATTCTTGATTCATGATTTAATTCATGATTCAATTCATGATTCAGGATTCAATTCATGATTCATGATTCATGATTCAATTCATGATTCATTATTGAATTCATGATTCATGATTCATGATTCAATTTATGATTCATGATTTAATTCATGATTCATGATTCATTTCATGATTCATTTTATTATTCATGATTCAATACATGATTTGTGATTCATGATTCAATTCATGATTCATAATTCAATTCATGAATTGTGATTCATGATTCGAATCATGTTTCATGATTCGATTCATGATTCAAGATTCAATTCATGATTCATGATTCAATTCATAATTCATGTTTTAAATCATGATTCAATTTATGATTCATGTTTTAATTCATGATTCATTATTTAATTCATGATTCAATTCATGATTCATGATTCAATTCATGATTCAATTTATGGTTCATGATTCAATTCATGATTCATGATTCATGATTCTATTTGTGATTCATGATTCATGATTCATTTCATGACTCATTTCTTGATTCATGATTCAATTCATGATTCATGATTCAATTCATGATTCATGATTCAATTCATGATTCATGATTCATTTAATGATTCATGATTTATGATTCAATTCATGATTTAATTCATGATTCGATTCATGATTCATGATTCATGATTCAATTCGTGATTCATGATTCAATTCATGATTCATGATTCATTTCATGATTTATGATTCCATTATTGATTCAATTCATGATTCATGATTCAATTCGTGATTCATGATTCAATTCATGATTCATGATTCATTTCATGATTTATGATTCAATTATTGATTCAATTCATGATTCATGATTCGATTCATGATTCATGATTCAATTCGTGATTCATAATTCAATTCATGATTCATGATTCATGATTCAATTCATGATTCAGATCATGATTCATTTTATGATTCATAATTCATGATTCAATTCATGATTCATGATTCAAATCATGATTCATGATTCATGATTTAATTAATGATTCATGATTCATGATTCTATTTGTGATTCATGATTCATGATTCATGATTCATTTCATGACTCATTTCTTGATTCATGATTCAATTCATGATTCATGATTCAATTCATGATTCATGATTCATGATTTAATTAATGATTCATGATTCATGATTCTATTTGTGATTCATGATTCATGATTCATGATTCATTTCATGACTCATTTCTTGATTCATGATTCAATTCATGATTCATGATTCAATTCATGATTCATGATTCATTTAATGATTCATGATTTATGATTCAATTCATGATTCAATTCATGATTCAATTTATGATTCATAATTCATGATTCAATTCATGATTTATGATACATGATTCAATACATGATTCATGATTCATGATTCAATTCATGATTTATGATACATGATTCAATTCATGATTCGATTCATGATTCATGTTTGAATTAATTATTCAATTCTTGATTCAATTTATAATTCAATTCATGATTCATGATTCAATTCATGATTCATGATTCAATGCATTAATTCATGATTCATGATTCAATGCATGAATCATGATTCCATTCATGATTCATGATTCATTTTATGATTCATGATTCATGATTCAATTCATGATTTGTGATTCATGATTCAATTCATAATTCAATTCATGATTTTTGATTCATGATTCGATTCATGTTTCATAATTCGATTCATGATGAAAGATTCAATTCATGATTTATGATTCAATTCATGATTCATGTTTTAATTCTTGATTCATGATTCAATTCATGATTCAATTCATGATTCATGATTTAATTCATGATTCATGATTCTTAATTCATGATTCAATTCATGATTCATGATTCGATTCATGATTCAATTCATGATTCATGATTCATCATTCAATTAATGATTCATGATTCAAGATTCGATTCATGATTCATGATTTTATTCATGATTCATGATTAAATTCTTGATTCATGATTCATGATTTAATTAATGATTCATGATTCAAGATTCGATTCATGATTCATGATTCAATTCATGATTCGTTTTATTATTCATGATTCATGATTCATGATTCGATTCATGATTCATGATTCATTAATCATGATTCATGATTCAATTCATGAATCATGATTCGATTCATGATTCATGTTTCAATTCATGATTCGATTTATGGTTCATGATTCAATTCATGATTCATGATTCATGATTCTATTTGTGATTCATGATTCATGATTCATTTCATGACTCATTTCTTGATTCATGATTCAATTCATGATTCATGATTCAATTCATGATTCATGATTCAATTCATGATTCATGATTCATTTAATGATTCATGATTTATGATTCAATTCATGATTTAATTCATGATTCGATTCATGATTCATGATTCATGATTCAATTCGTGATTCATGATTCAATTCATGATTCATGATTCATTTCATGATTTATGATTCCATTATTGATTCAATTCATGATTCATGATTCAATTCATGATTCATGATTCAATTCGTGATTCATGATTCAATTCATGATTCATGATTCGATTCATGATTCAATTCATGATTCATGATTCATCATTCAATTCATGATTCATGATTCGATTCATGATTCATGATTCAATTCTTGATTCATGATTCATGATTCGATTCATGATTCATGATTCATGATTCAATTCATGATTCATGATTTATGATTCAATTCATGATTCATGATTTATTTCATGATTCAATTCATGGTTCATGAATCTTGATTAAATTCAGGATTTATTTTATGATTCTTGATTCATGATTCAATTCTTGATTCAATTCATGATTCAGGATTCAATTCATGATTCATGATTCATGATTCAATTCATGATTCATTATTGAATTCATGATTCATGATTCATGATTCAATTTATGATTCATGATTTAATTCATGATTCATGATTCATTTCATGATTCATTTTATTATTCATGATTCAATACATGATTTGTGATTCATGATTCAATTCATGATTCATAATTCAATTCATGAATTGTGATTCATGATTCGAATCATGTTTCATGATTCGATTCATGATTCAAGATTCAATTCATGATTCATGATTCAATTCATAATTCATGTTTTAAATCATGATTCAATTTATGATTCATGTTTTAATTCATGATTCATTATTTAATTCATGATTCAATTCATGATTCATGATTCAATTCATGATTCATGATTCTTAATTCATGACTTAATTCATGATTCATGATTTGATTCATGATTCATGATTCAATTCATGATTCAATTCATGATTCATGATTCATGATTCATGATTCTATTTGTGATTCATGATTCATGATTCATGATTCATTTCATGACTCATTTCTTGATTCATGATTGAATTCATGATTCATGATTCAATTCATGATTCATGATTGAATTCATGATTCATGATTCATTTAATGATTCATGATTTATGATTCAATTCATGATTCAATTCATGATTCAATTTATGATTCAAAATTCATGATTCAATTCATGATTTATGATACATGATTCAATACATGATTCATGATTCATGATTCAATTCACGATTTATGATTCATGATTCAATTCATGATTCATGATTCGATTCATGATTCATGTTTGAATTCATTATTCAATTCTTGATTCAATTCATAATTCAATTCATGATTCATGATTCAATTCATGATTCATGACTCATGATTCAATGCATTAATTCATGATTCATGATTCAATGCATGATTCATGATTCCATTCATGATTCATGATTCATTTTATGATTCATGATTCATGATTCAATTCATGATTTGTGATTCATGATTCAATTCATAATTCAATTCATGATTTGTGATTCATGATTCGATTCATGTTTCATGATTCGATTCATGATTCAAGATTCAATTCATGATTTATGATTCAATTCATGATTCATGTTTTAATTCTTGATTTATGATTCAATTCATGATTCAATTCATGATTCATGATTTAATTCATGATTCATGATTCTTAATTCATGATTCAATTTATGATTCATGATTCGATTCATGATTGAATTCATGATTCATGATTCATGATTCAATTCATGATTCATGATTCGATTCATTATTCATGATTCAATTCTTGATTCATGATTCATGATTCGATTCATGATTCATGATTCATGATTCAATTCATGATTCATGATTTATGATTCAATTCATGATTCATGATTTATTTCATGATTCAATTCATGGTTCATGAATCTTGATTAAATTCAGGATTTATTTTATGATTCTTGATTCATGATTCAATTCATGATTCAATTCATGATTCATGATTCAATTCATGATTCATGATTCATGATTCAATTCATGATTCATTATTGAATTCATGATTCATGATTCATGATTCAATTTATGATTCATGATTCAATTCATGATTCATGATTCTTAATTTATGACTTAATTCATGATTCATGATTTCATTCATGATTCATGATTCAATTCATGATTCAATTCATGATTCATGATTCTTGATTCATGATTCATGATTCGATTCATGATTCATGATTCAATTCATGATTCATGATTTATGATTCAATTCAAGATTTATTTCATGATTCTTGATTCATGATTCAATTCATGATTTATGATTCATGATTCAATTAATGATTCATGATTCAAGATTCGATTCATGATTCATGATTTTATTCATGATTCATGATTAAATTCTTGATTCATGATTCATGATTTAATTAATGATTCATGATTCAAGATTCGATTCATGATTCATGATTCAATTCATGATTCGTTTTATTATTCATGATTCATGATTCATGATTCGATTCATGATTCATGATTCATTAATCATGATTCATGATTCAATTCATGAATCATGATTCGATTCATGATTCATGTTTCAATTCATGATTCGATTTATGGTTCATGATTCAATTCATGATTCATGATTCATGATTCTATTTGTGATTCATGATTCATGATTCATTTCATGACCCATTTCTTGATTCATGATTCAATTCATGATTCATGATTCAATTCATGATTCATGATTCAATTCATGATTCATGATTCATTTAATGATTCATGATTTATGATTCAATTCATGATTTAATTCATGATTCGATTCATGATTCATGATTCATGATTCAATTCGTGATTCATGATTCAATTCATGATTCATGATTCATTTCATGATTTATGATTCCATTATTGATTCAATTCATGATTCATGATTCAATTCGTGATTCATGATTCAATTCATGATTCATGATTCATTTCATGATTTATGATTCAATTATTGATTCAATTCATGATTCATGATTCGATTCATGATTCATGATTCAATTCGTGATTCATAATTCAATTCATGATTCATGATTCAATTCATGATTCAGATCATGATTCATTTTATGATTCATAATTCATGATTCAATTCATGATTCATGATTCAAATCATGATTCATGATTCATGATTTAATTAATGATTCATGATTCATGATTCTATTTGTGATTCATGATTCATGATTCATGATTCATTTCATGACTCATTTCTTGATTCATGATTCAATTCATGATTCATGATTCAATTCATGATTCATGATTCATTTAATGATTCATGATTTATGATTCAATTCATGATTCAATTCATGATTCAATTTATGATTCATAATTCATGATTCAATTCATGATTTATGATACATGATTCAATACATGATTCATGATTCATGATTCAATTCATGATTTATGTTTGAATTAATTATTCAATTCTTGATTCAATTTATAATTCAATTCATGATTCATGATTCAATTCATGATTCATGATTCATGATTCAATGCATTAATTCATGATTCATGATTCAATGCATGAATCATGATTCCATTCATGATTCATGATTCATTTTATGATTCATGATTCATGATTCAATTCATGATTTGTGATTCATGATTCAATTCATAATTCAATTCATGATTTTTGATTCATGATTCGATTCATGTTTCATAATTCGATTCATGATGAAAGATTCAATTCATGATTTATGATTCAATTCATGATTCATGTTTTAATTCTTGATTCATGATTCAATTCATGATTCAATTCATGATTCATGATTTAATTCATGATTCATGATTCTTAATTCATGATTCAATTCATGATTCATGATTCGATTCATGATTCAATTCATGATTCATGATTCATCATTCAATTAATGATTCATGATTCAAGATTCGATTCATGATTCATGATTTTATTCATGATTCATGATTAAATTCTTGATTCATGATTCATGATTTAATTAATGATTCATGATTCAAGATTCGATTCATGATTCATGATTCAATTCATGATTCGTTTTATTATTCATGATTCATGATTCATGATTCGATTCATGATTCATGATTCATTAATCATGATTCATGATTCAATTCATGAATCATGATTCGATTCATGATTCATGTTTCAATTCATGATTCGATTTATGGTTCATGATTCAATTCATGATTCATGATTCTATTTGTGATTCATGATTCATGATTCATTTCATGACTCATTTCTTGATTCATGATTCAATTCATGATTCATGATTCAATTCATGATTCATGATTCAATTCATGATTCATGATTCATTTAATGATTCATGATTTATGATTCAATTCATGATTTAATTCATGATTCGATTCGTGATTCATGATTCAATTCATGATTCATGATTCATTTCATGATTTATGATTCCATTATTGATTCAATTCATGATTCATGATTCAATTCATGATTCATGATTCAATTCGTGATTCATGATTCAATTCATGATTCATGATTCATTTCATGATTTATGATTCAATTATTGATTCAATTCATGATTCATGATTCGATTCATGATTCATGATTGAATTCGTGATTCATAATTCAATTCATGATTCGTGATTCATGATTCAATTCATGATTCAGATCATGATTCATTTTATGATTCATAATTCATGATTCAATTCATGATTCATGATTCAAATCATGATTCATGATTCATGATTTAATTAATGATTCATGATACAAGATTCGAATCATGATTCATGATTCATGATTCAATTCATGATTCATGATTCATGATTCTATTTGTGATTCATGATTCATGATTCATGATTCATTTCATGACTCATTTCTTGATTCATGATTCAATTCATGATTCATGATTCAATTCATGATTCATGATTCATTTAATGATTTATGATTTATGATTCAATTCATGATTCAATTCATGATTCAATTTATGATTCATAATTCATGATTCAATTCATGATTTATGATACATGATTCAATACATGATTCATGATTCAATTCATGATTTATGATACATGATTCAATTCATGATTCGATTCATGATTCATGTTTGAATTAATTATTCAATTCTTGATTCAATTTATAATTCAATTCATGATTCATGATTCAATTCATGATTCATGATTCATGATTCAATGCATTAATTCATGATTCATGATTCAATGCATGAATCATGATTCCATTCATGATTCATGATTCATTTTATGATTCATGATTCATGATTCAATTCATGATTTGTGATTCATGATTCAATTCATAATTCAATTCATGATTTTTGATTCATGATTCGATTCATGTTTCATGATTCGATTCATGATGAAAGATTCAATTCATGATTTATGATTCAATTCATGATTCATGTTTTAATTCTTGATTCATGATTCAATTCATGATTCAATTCATGATTCATGATTTAATTCATGATTCATGATTTTTAATTCATGATTCAATTCATGATTCATGATTCATCATTCAATTCATGATTCATGATTCGATTCATGATTCAATTCTTGATTCATGATTCATGATTCGATTCATGATTCATCATTCAATTCATGATTTATGATTCAATTCATGATTCAAGATTCGATTCATGATTCATGATTTAATTCATGATTCATGATTAAATTCTTGATTCATGATTCATGATTTAATTAATGATTCATGATTCAAGATTCGATTCATGATTCATGATTCAATTCATGATTCGTTTCATTATTCATGATTCATGATTCATGATTCGATTCATGATTCATGATTCATTAATCATGATTCATGATTCAATTCATGAATCATGATTCGATTCATGATTCATGTTTCAATTAATGATTCGATTTATGGGTCATGATTCAATTCATGATTCATGATTCATGATTCTATTTGTGATTCATGATTCATGATTCATTATTCATTTCATGACTCATTTCTTGATTCATGATTCAATTCATGATTCATGATTCAATTCATGATTCATGATTCAATTCATGATTCATTATTCATGATTCATGATTCGATTCATGATTCATGATTCAATTCGTGATTCATAATTCAATTCATGATTCATGATTCATGATTCAATTCATGATTCAGATCATGATTCATTTTATGATTCATAATTCATGATTCAATTCTTGATTCATGATTCATTTCATGATTCATTTCATGATTTATGATTCAATTCATGATTCATGATTCATGATTTATGATTCCATTCATGATTCATGATTCATTTTATGATTCATGATTTATGATTCAATTCATGATTCATGATTTATTTCATGATTCTTGATTCATGATTCAATTCATGATTCAATTCATGATTCATGATTCATAATTCAATTCATGATTTGTGATTCATGATTCGATTCATGATTCATGATTCGATTCATGATTCTTGATTCGAATCATGATTCATGATTCAATTCATGATTCATGATTCGATTCATGATTCATGATTCGATTCAGGATTCATGATTCATGAATCAATTCATGATTCATGATTTAATTCATGATTAATGATTCATGATTCATGATCCTCCCACGCGCGTATCCAAGACTTCGCCTGCGCTGCCCCCCTCCACTGGAACAAGCTCCCTCCCTCCATCAGAACTTCCCCTAATCTGTCAAGTTTTAAACGGGCTTTAAAAACCCACCTTTTTCTTAAAGCCTTTCAGTCTCCTACTTAACTCCCTACTTTTTCTGCTGCCTCTCCTCCTTCTTTCCCCTTCCCCGCCCCTGTCCCCCTATTCTCCCTCTCTCCCCTGCGTCTCTTTGTCTGTCCACCCCTTCCCTTAGATTGTACGCTCCTCTGAGCAGGGCCACCTCTCTTCCTGTTTCCACCACTTCTAACTCTGCTCTCCAGCTACTTTGCCCTCCTCCTCGACGACCCTCATCCTCCCGTCCCCTCTGGGGGTCTGATGTCTTCCGCCCCCTCCTTCTTGGGCTCCGTTGTTTGCCAATCCTCCCTCCCCCTTTCCCCACCCTCTCTAGCTGTGCATTGAGCTTACTGAGTTACTGTGCTTACTGTTTACTGTACTGTGCTGTCTCACCTTGTTTTGTAATTCGTTTTGTCCCTGTACGGCGCCACGGACACCTTGTGGCGCCCTATAAATAAAAATTAATAATAATAATAATAAAATTCATGATTCAATTCATGATTCATGATTCAATTAATGATTCATGATTCATTTCATGATTCATTTCATGATTTATGATTCAATTCAATATTCATGATTCATGATTTATGATTCCATTCATGATTCATGATTCATTTTATGATTCATGATTCATGATTCAATTCATGATTGTAATTCATGATTCGATTCATTATTCATGATTCATAATTCAATTCATGATTTGTGATTCATGATTCGATTCATGATTCATGATTCGATTCATGATTCTTAAATCGAATCATGATTCATGATTTGATTCATAATTCATAATTCTATTCATAATTCATGATTCATGATTCGATTCATGATTCAAGATTCAATTCATGATTCATGATTCATGATTCAATTCATGATTCATGATTCATTTCATGATTCATGATTCAATTCATGATTCAATTCATGATTCAATTTATGATTCATAATTCAGGATTCAATTCATGATTTATGATTCATGATTCATTTCATGATTTATGATTCATGATTCATTTCATGATTCATGATTCATGATTCGTTTCATGATTTATGATTCGATTCATGATTCATGTATCGATTCATGATTTGTGATTCAATTCATGATTAATGATTCATTTCATGATTCATAATTCATGATTCAATTCATGATTCATGATTTAATTCATGATTCATGATTCATGATTCATGATTCATGATTCATGATTCAATTCATGATTCATGATTCATGATTCAATTCATGATTCATGATTCATGATTCAATTCATGATTCATGATTCATGATTCGATTCATGATTCATGATTCAATTCATGATTCTTGGATCATGATTCAATTCATGATTCATGATTCATTTCATGATTTATGATTCAATTCATGATTCATGATGCATGATTCCATTCATGATTCATGATTCATTTTATGATTCATGATTCATGATACAATTCATGATTTGTGATTCATAATTCGATTCATAATTCATAATTCATAATTCAATTCATGATTTGTGATTCATGATTCATGATTCGATTCATGATTCATGATTCGATTCATGATTCTTGATTCGAAACATGATTCATGATTCGATTCATAATTCATGATTCATGATTCGATTCATGATTCATGATTCAATTCATAATTCATGTTTTAAATCATGATTCAATTCATGATTCATGTTTTAATTCATGATTCCTGATTCAATTCATGATTCATGATTCAATTCATGATTCATGATTCTTAATTCAATTCATGATTTATTTCATGATTCTTGATTTATGATTCAATTCATGATTCAATTCATGATTCATGATTCATGATTCGATTCATGATTCATGATTCATGATTCAATTCGTGATTCAATTCATGATTCATTATTCATGATTCATGATTCGATTCATGATTCATGATTCATGATTCAATTCGTGATTCATGATTCAATTCATGATTCATGATTCATTTCATGATTTATGATTCAATTCTTAATTCAATTCATGATTCATGATATATTTCATGATTCATTTCATGATTCATGATTGATGATTCAATTCATTATTCAGATCATGATTAATTATATGATTCATAATTCATGATTCAATTCATGATTCAATTCATGATTCATGATTCATGATTCAATTCATGATTCATGATTCATGATTCAATTAATGATTTATGATTCAAGATTCGATTCATGATTCATGATTCAATTCATGATTCATGATTCATGATTCAAGTCATGATTGGATTTATGATTCATGATTCATGATTCATGATTCGATTCATGATTTATGATTCATGATTCATAATTCAATTAATGATTTGTGATTCATGATTCATGATTCATGATTCGATTCATAATTCATGATTCATAATTCAATTCATGATTTGTGATTCATGATTCGATTCATGATTCATGATTCGATTCATGATTCTTGATTCGAAACATGATTCATGATTCGATTCATAATTCATGATTCATGATTCGATTCATGATTTATGATTCAATTCATAATTCTTGTTTTAAATCATGATTCAATTCATGATTCATGTTTTAATTCATGATTCCTGATTCAATTCATGATTCATGATTCAATTCATGATTCATGATTCTTAATTCAATTCATGATTTATTTCATGATTCTTGATTTATGATTCAATTCATGATTCAATTCATGATTCATGATTCAATTCATGATTCATTATTCATGATTCATGATTCGATTCATGATTCATGATTCATGATTCAATTCGTGATTCATGATTCAATTCATGATTCATGATTAATTTCATGATTTATGATTCAATTCTTAATTCAATTCATGATTCATGATTTATTTCATGATTCATGATTGATGATTTAATTCATTATTCAGATCATGATTAATTATATGATTCATAATTCATGATTCAATTCATGATTCAATTCATGATTCATGATTTATGATTCAATTCATGATTCATGATTCATAATTCAATTCATGATTTGTGATTCATGATTCGATTCATGATTCATGATTCGATTCATGATTCTTGATTCGAATCATGATTCATGATTCAATTCATGATTCATGATTCGATTCATGATTCATGATTCGATTCAGGATTCATGATTCATGAATCAATTCATGATTCATGATTTAATTCATGATTAATGATTCATGAATCATGATCCTCCCACGCGCGTATCCAAGACTTCGCCTGCGCTGCCCCCCTCCACTGGAACAAGCTCCCTCCCTCCATCAGAACTTCCCCTAATCTGTCAAGTTTTAAACGGGCTTTAAAAACCCACCTTTTTCTTAAAGCCTTTCAGTCTCCTACTTAACTCCCTACTTTTTCTGCTGCCTCTCCTCCTTCTTTCCCCTTCCCCGCCCCTGTCCCCCTATTCTCCCTCTCTCCCCTGCGTCTCTTTGTCTGTCCACCCCTTCCCTTAGATTGTACGCTCCTCTGAGCAGGGCCACCTCTCTTCCTGTTTCCACCACTTCTAACTCTGCTCTCCAGCTACTTTGCCCTCCTCCTCGACGACCCTCATCCTCCCGTCCCCTCTGGGGGTCTGATGTCTTCCGCCCCCTCCTTCTTGGGCTCCGTTGTTTGCCAATCCTCCCTCCCCCTTTCCCCACCCTCTCTAGCTGTGCATTGAGCTTACTGAGTTACTGTGCTTACTGTTTACTGTACTGTGCTGTCTCACCTTGTTTTGTAATTCGTTTTGTCCCTGTACGGCGCCACGGACACCTTGTGGCGCCCTATAAATAAAAATTAATAATAATAATAATAAAATTCATGATTCAATTCATGATTCATGATTCAATTAATGATTCATGATTCATTTCATGATTCATTTCATGATTTATGATTCAATTCAATATTCATGATTCATGATTTATGATTCCATTCATGATTCATGATTCATTTTATGATTCATGATTCATGATTCAATTCATGATTGTAATTCATGATTCGATTCATTATTCATGATTCATAATTCAATTCATGATTTGTGATTCATGATTCGATTCATGATTCATGATTCGATTCATGATTCTTAAATCGAATCATGATTCATGATTTGATTCATAATTCATAATTCTATTCATAATTCATGATTCATGATTCGATTCATGATTCAAGATTCAATTCATGATTCATGATTCATGATTCAATTCATGATTCATGATTCATTTCATGATTCATGATTCAATTCATGATTCAATTTATGATTCATAATTCAGGATTCAATTCATGATTTATGATTCATGATTCATTTCATGATTTATGATTCATGATTCATTTCATGATTCATGATTCATGATTCGTTTCATGATTTATGATTCGATTCATGATTCATGTATCGATTCATGATTTGTGATTCAATTCATGATTAATGATTCATTTCATGATTCATAATTCATGATTCAAGATTTAATTCATGATTCATGATTCATGATTCATGATTCATGATTCAATTCATGATTCATGATTCATGATTCAATTCATGATTCATGATTCATGATTCAATTCATGATTCATGATTCATGATTCGATTCATGATTCATGTTTGAATTCATGATTCAATTCATGATTCATTTCATGATTCATGTTTGAATTCATGATTCAATTCATGATTCATTTCATGATTCATGATTCAATTCATGATTCATGATTCAAGTCATGATTCATGATTCATAATTCATTATTCATGATTCAAGTCATGATTCATGATTCAATTCATGATTCATGATTCATGATTCAATTCATGATTCATGATTCAATTCATGATTCTTGGATCATGATTCAATTCATGATTCATGATTCATTTCATGATTTATGATTCAATTCATGATTCATGATGCATGATTCCATTCATGATTCATGATTCATTTTATGATTCATGATTCATGATACAATTCATGATTTGTGATTCATAATTCGATTCATAATTCATAATTCATAATTCAATTCATGATTTGTGATTCATGATTCATGATTCGATTCATGATTCATGATTCGATTCATGATTCTTGATTCGAAACATGATTCATGATTCGATTCATAATTCATGATTCATGATTCGATTCATGATTCATGATTCAATTCATAATTCATGTTTTAAATCATGATTCAATTCATGATTCATGTTTTAATTCATGATTCCTGATTCAATTCATGATTCATGATTCAATTCATGATTCATGATTCTTAATTCAATTCATGATTTATTTCATGATTCTTGATTTATGATTCAATTCATGATTCAATTCATGATTCATGATTCAATTCATGATTCATTATTCATGATTTATGATTCGATTCATGATTCATGATTCATGATTCAATTCGTGATTCATGATTCAATTCATGATTCATGATTTATTTCATGATTCATTTCATGATTCATGATTGATGATTCAATTCATTATTCAGATCATGATTAATTATATGATTCATAATTCATGATTCAATTCATGATTCAATTCATGATTCATGATTCATGATTCAATTCATGATTCATGATTCATGATTCAATTAATGATTCATGATTCAAGATTCGATTCATGATTCATGATTCAATTCATGATTCATGATTCATGATTCAAGTCATGATTGGATTTATGATTCATGATTCATGATTCATGATTCGATTCATGATTCATGATTCATGATTCATAATTCAATTAATGATTTGTGATTCATGATTCATGATTCATGATTCGATTCATAATTCATGATTCATGATTCGATTCATGATTCAAGATTCAATTCATGATTCATGATTCATGATTCTATTCATAATTCATGTTTTAAATCATAATTCAATTCATAATTCATGTTTTAATTCAAGATTCATGATTCAATTCATGATTTAATTTATGATTCATGATTCAATTCATGATTCATGATTCGATTCATGATTCATGATTCATGATTCATGATTCGATTCATGATTCATGATTCATGATTCAATTCGTGATTCAATTCATGATTCATTATTCATGATTCATGATTCGATTCATGATTCATGATTCATGATTCAATTCGTGATTCATGATTCAATTCATGATTCATGATTCATTTCATGATTTATGATTCAATTCTTAATTCAATTCATGATTCATGATTTATTTCATGATTCATTTCATGATTCATGATTGATGATTCAATTCATTATTCAGATCATGATTAATTATATGATTCATAATTCATGATTCAATTCATGATTCAATTCATGATTCATGATTCAATTCATGATTCATGATTCATGATTCAATTAATGATTTATGATTCAAGATTCGATTCATGATTCATGATTCAATTCATGATTCATGATTCATGATTCAAGTCATGATTGGATTTATGATTCATGATTCATGATTCATGATTCGATTCATGATTTATGATTCATGATTCATAATTCAATTAATGATTTGTGATTCATGATTCATGATTCATGATTCG
Organism: Mixophyes australis; assembly: GCA_036250195.1. Lineage (NCBI taxonomy): Eukaryota > Metazoa > Chordata > Amphibia > Anura > Limnodynastidae > Mixophyes > Mixophyes australis. The sequence goes on along the minus strand of JAVHZZ010000002.1, from coordinate 177,907,429 downwards.
ATTCATAATTCATGATTCATAATTCAATTCATGATTTGTGATTCATGATTCGATTCATGATTCATGATTCGATTCATGATTCTTGATTCGAAACATGATTCATGATTCGATTCATAATTCATGATTCATGATTCGATTCATGATTTATGATTCAATTCATAATTCTTGTTTTAAATCATGATTCAATTCATGATTCATGTTTTAATTCATGATTCCTGATTCAATTCATGATTCATGATTCAATTCATGATTCATGATTCTTAATTCAATTCATGATTTATTTCATGATTCTTGATTTATGATTCAATTCATGATTCAATTCATGATTCATGATTCAATTCATGATTCATTATTCATGATTCATGATTCGATTCATGATTCATGATTCATGATTCAATTCGTGATTCATGATTCAATTCATGATTCATGATTCATTTCATGATTTATGATTCAATTCTTAATTCAATTCATGATTCATGATTTATTTCATGATTCATGATTGATGATTTAATTCATTATTCAGATCATGATTAATTATATGATTCATAATTCATGATTCAATTCATGATTCAATTCATGATTCATGATTCATGATTCAATTCATGATTCATGATTCATGATTCAATTAATGATTCATGATTCAAGATTCGATTCATGATTCATGATTCAATTCATGATTCATGATTCATGATTCAAGTCATGATTGGATTTATGATTCATGATTCATGATTCGATTCATGATTCATGATACATGATTCATAATTCAATTAATGATTTGTGATTCATGATTCATGATTCATGATTCGATTCATAATTCATGATTCATGATTCGATTCATGATTCAAGATTCAATTCATGATTCATGATTCATGATTCTATTCATAATTCATGTTTTAAATCATAATTCAATTCATAATTCATGTTTTAATTCAAGATTCATGATTCAATTCATGATTTAATTTATGATTCATGATTCAATTCATGATTCATGATTCGATTCATGATTCATGATTCATGATTCATGATTCGATTCATGATTCAATTCGTGATTCAATTCATGATTCATTATTCATGATTCATAATTCGATTCATGATTCATGATTCATGATTCAATTCGTGATTCATGATTCAATTCATGATTCATGATTCATTTCATGATTTATGATTCAATTCTTAATTCAATTCATGATTCATGATTTATTTCATGATTCATTTCATGATTCATGATTGATGATTCAATTCATTATTCACATCATGATTAATTATATGATTCATAATTCATGATTCAATTCATGATTCAATTCATGATTCATGATTCATGATTCAATTCATGATTCATGATTCATGATTCAATTAATGATTTATGATTCAAGATTCGATTCATGATTCATGATTCAATTCATGATTCATGATTCATGATTCATGATTCGATTCATGATTTATGATTCATGATTCATAATTCAATTAATGATTTGTGATTCATGATTCATGATTCATGATTCGATTCATAATTCATGATTCATGATTCGATTCATGATTCAAGATTCAATTCATGATTCATGATTCATGATTCAATTCATAATTCATGTTTTAAATCATAATTCAATTCATAATTCATGTTTTAATTCAAGATTCATGATTCAATTCATGATTTAATTTATGATTCATGATTCAATTCATGATTCATGATTCGATTCATGATTCATGATTCATGATTCATGATTCGATTCATGATTCATGATTCAATTCATGATTCAATTCATGATTCATGATTCAATTCATGATTCATTATTCATGATTCATGATTCAATTCATGATTCATGATTCGATTCATGATTCATGTTTGAATTCATGATTCATGTTTGAATTCATGATTCAATTCATGATTCATTTCATGATTCATGTTTGAATTCATGATTCAATTCATGATTCATTTCATGATTCATGATTCAATTCATGATTCATAAATCAATTCATGATTCATGATTCATAATTCATTATTCATGATTCAAGTCATGATTCATGATTCAATTCATGATTCATGATTCATGATTCAATTCATGATTCATGATTCAATTCATGATTCTTGGATCATGATTCAATTCATGATTCATGATTCATTTCATGATTTATGATTCAATTCATGATGCATGATGCATGATTCCATTCATGATTCATGATTCATTTTATGATTCATGATTCATGATACAACTCATGATTTGTGATTCATAATTCGATTCATAATTCATGATTCATAATTCAATTCATGATTTGTGATTCATGATTCGATTCATGATTCATGATTCGATTCATGATTCTTGATTCGAAACATGATTCATGATTCGATTCATAATTCATGATTCATGATTCGATTCATGATTCATGATTCAATTCATAATTCATGTTTTAAATCATGATTCAATTCATGATTCATGTTTTAATTCATGATTCCTGATTCAATTCATGATTCATGATTCAATTCATGATTCATGATTCTTAATTCAAGTCATGATTTATTTCATGATTCTTGATTTATGATTCAATTCATGATTCAATTCATGATTCAATTCATGATTCATGATTCAATTCATGATTCATTATTCATGATTCATGATTCGATTCATGATTCATGATTCAATTCGTGATTCATGATTCAATTCATGATTCATGATTCATTTCATGATTTATGATTCAATTCTTAATTCAATTCATGATTCATGATTTATTTCATGATTCATTTCATGATTCATGATTGATGATTCAATTCATTATTCAGATCATGATTAATTATATGATTCATAATTCATGATTCAATTCATGATTCAATTCATGATTCATGATTCATGATTCAATTCATGATTCATGATTCATGATTCAATTAATGATTCATGATTCAAGATTCGATTCATGATTCATGATTCAATTCATGATTCATGATTCATGATTCAAGTCATGATTGGATTTATGATTCATGATTCATGATTCATGATTCGATTCATGATTCATGATTCATGATTCATAATTCAATTAATGATTTGTGATTCATGATTCATGATTCATGATTCGATTCATAATTCATGATTCATGATTCGATTCATGATTCAAGATTCAATTCATGATTCATGATTCATGATTCAATTCATAATTCATGTTTTAAATCATAATTCAATTCATAATTCATTTTTTAATTCAAGATTCGTGATTCAATTCATGATTTAATTTATGATTCATGATTCAATTCATGATTCATGATTCGATTCATGATTCATGATTCATGGTTCATGATTCGATTCATGATTCATGATTCATGATTCAATTCGTGATTCAATTCATGATTCATGATTCAATTCATGATTCATTATTCATGATTCATGATTCAATTCATGATTCATGATTCATTTCATGATTCATGATTCAATTCGTGATTCATGATTCAATTCATGATTCATGATTCATTTCATGATTTATGATTCAATTCTTAATTCAATTCATGATTCATGATATATTTCATGATTCATTTCATGATTCATGATTGATGATTCAATTCATTATTCAGATCATGATTAATTATATGATTCATAATTCATGATTCAATTCATGATTCAATTCATGATTCATGATTCATGATTCAATTCATGATTCATGATTCATGATTCAATTAATGATTTATGATTCAAGATTCGATTCATGATTCATGATTCAATTCATGATTCATGATTCATGATTCAAGTCATGATTGGATTTATGATTCATGATTCATGATTCATGATTCGATTCATGATTTATGATTCATGATTCATAATTCAATTAATGATTTGTGATTCATGATTCATGATTCATGATTCGATTCATAATTCATGATTCATAATTCAATTCATGATTTGTGATTCATGATTCGATTCATGATTCATGATTCGATTCATGATTCTTGATTCGAAACATGATTCATGATTCGATTCATAATTCATGATTCATGATTCGATTCATGATTTATGATTCAATTCATAATTCTTGTTTTAAATCATGATTCAATTCATGATTCATGTTTTAATTCATGATTCCTGATTCAATTCATGATTCATGATTCAATTCATGATTCATGATTCTTAATTCAATTCATGATTTATTTCATGATTCTTGATTTATGATTCAATTCATGATTCAATTCATGATTCATGATTCAATTCATGATTCATTATTCATGATTCATGATTCGATTCATGATTCATGATTCATGATTCAATTCGTGATTCATGATTCAATTCATGATTCATGATTAATTTCATGATTTATGATTCAATTCTTAATTCAATTCATGATTCATGATTTATTTCATGATTCATGATTGATGATTTAATTCATTATTCAGATCATGATTAATTATATGATTCATAATTCATGATTCAATTCATGATTCAATTCATGATTCATGATTTATGATTCAATTCATGATTCATGATTCATAATTCAATTCATGATTTGTGATTCATGATTCGATTCATGATTCATGATTCGATTCATGATTCTTGATTCGAATCATGATTCATGATTCAATTCATGATTCATGATTCGATTCATGATTCATGATTCGATTCAGGATTCATGATTCATGAATCAATTCATGATTCATGATTTAATTCATGATTAATGATTCATGAATCATGATCCTCCCACGCGCGTATCCAAGACTTCGCCTGCGCTGCCCCCCTCCACTGGAACAAGCTCCCTCCCTCCATCAGAACTTCCCCTAATCTGTCAAGTTTTAAACGGGCTTTAAAAACCCACCTTTTTCTTAAAGCCTTTCAGTCTCCTACTTAACTCCCTACTTTTTCTGCTGCCTCTCCTCCTTCTTTCCCCTTCCCCGCCCCTGTCCCCCTATTCTCCCTCTCTCCCCTGCGTCTCTTTGTCTGTCCACCCCTTCCCTTAGATTGTACGCTCCTCTGAGCAGGGCCACCTCTCTTCCTGTTTCCACCACTTCTAACTCTGCTCTCCAGCTACTTTGCCCTCCTCCTCGACGACCCTCATCCTCCCGTCCCCTCTGGGGGTCTGATGTCTTCCGCCCCCTCCTTCTTGGGCTCCGTTGTTTGCCAATCCTCCCTCCCCCTTTCCCCACCCTCTCTAGCTGTGCATTGAGCTTACTGAGTTACTGTGCTTACTGTTTACTGTACTGTGCTGTCTCACCTTGTTTTGTAATTCGTTTTGTCCCTGTACGGCGCCACGGACACCTTGTGGCGCCCTATAAATAAAAATTAATAATAATAATAATAAAATTCATGATTCAATTCATGATTCATGATTCAATTAATGATTCATGATTCATTTCATGATTCATTTCATGATTTATGATTCAATTCAATATTCATGATTCATGATTTATGATTCCATTCATGATTCATGATTCATTTTATGATTCATGATTCATGATTCAATTCATGATTGTAATTCATGATTCGATTCATTATTCATGATTCATAATTCAATTCATGATTTGTGATTCATGATTCGATTCATGATTCATGATTCGATTCATGATTCTTAAATCGAATCATGATTCATGATTTGATTCATAATTCATAATTCTATTCATAATTCATGATTCATGATTCGATTCATGATTCAAGATTCAATTCATGATTCATGATTCATGATTCAATTCATGATTCATGATTCATTTCATGATTCATGATTCAATTCATGATTCAATTTATGATTCATAATTCAGGATTCAATTCATGATTTATGATTCATGATTCATTTCATGATTTATGATTCATGATTCATTTCATGATTCATGATTCATGATTCGTTTCATGATTTATGATTCGATTCATGATTCATGTATCGATTCATGATTTGTGATTCAATTCATGATTAATGATTCATTTCATGATTCATAATTCATGATTCAAGATTTAATTCATGATTCATGATTCATGATTCATGATTCATGATTCATGATTCAATTCATGATTCATGATTCATGATTCAATTCATGATTCATGATTCATGATTCAATTCATGATTCATGATTCATGATTCGATTCATGATTCATGTTTGAATTCATGATTCAATTCATGATTCATTTCATGATTCATGTTTGAATTCATGATTCAATTCATGATTCATTTCATGATTCATGATTCAATTCATGATTCATGATTCAAGTCATGATTCATGATTCATAATTCATTATTCATGATTCAAGTCATGATTCATGATTCAATTCATGATTCATGATTCATGATTCAATTCATGATTCATGATTCAATTCATGATTCTTGGATCATGATTCAATTCATGATTCATGATTCATTTCATGATTTATGATTCAATTCATGATTCATGATGCATGATTCCATTCATGATTCATGATTCATTTTATGATTCATGATTCATGATACAATTCATGATTTGTGATTCATAATTCGATTCATAATTCATAATTCATAATTCAATTCATGATTTGTGATTCATGATTCATGATTCGATTCATGATTCATGATTCGATTCATGATTCTTGATTCGAAACATGATTCATGATTCGATTCATAATTCATGATTCATGATTCGATTCATGATTCATGATTCAATTCATAATTCATGTTTTAAATCATGATTCAATTCATGATTCATGTTTTAATTCATGATTCCTGATTCAATTCATGATTCATGATTCAATTCATGATTCATGATTCTTAATTCAATTCATGATTTATTTCATGATTCTTGATTTATGATTCAATTCATGATTCAATTCATGATTCATGATTCAATTCATGATTCATTATTCATGATTTATGATTCGATTCATGATTCATGATTCATGATTCAATTCGTGATTCATGATTCAATTCATGATTCATGATTTATTTCATGATTCATTTCATGATTCATGATTGATGATTCAATTCATTATTCAGATCATGATTAATTATATGATTCATAATTCATGATTCAATTCATGATTCAATTCATGATTCATGATTCATGATTCAATTCATGATTCATGATTCATGATTCAATTAATGATTCATGATTCAAGATTCGATTCATGATTCATGATTCAATTCATGATTCATGATTCATGATTCAAGTCATGATTGGATTTATGATTCATGATTCATGATTCATGATTCGATTCATGATTCATGATTCATGATTCATAATTCAATTAATGATTTGTGATTCATGATTCATGATTCATGATTCGATTCATAATTCATGATTCATGATTCGATTCATGATTCAAGATTCAATTCATGATTCATGATTCATGATTCTATTCATAATTCATGTTTTAAATCATAATTCAATTCATAATTCATGTTTTAATTCAAGATTCATGCTTCAATTCATGATTTAATTTATGATTCATGATTCAATTCATGATTCATGATTCGATTCATGATTCATGATTCATGATTCATGATTCGATTCATGATTCATGATTCATGATTCAATTCGTGATTCAATTCATGATTCATTATTCATGATTCATGATTCGATTCATGATTCATGATTCATGATTCAATTCGTGATTCATGATTCAATTCATGATTCATGATTCATTTCATGATTTATGATTCAATTCTTAATTCAATTCATGATTCATGATTTATTTCATGATTCATTTCATGATTCATGATTGATGATTCAATTCATTATTCAGATCATGATTAATTATATGATTCATAATTCATGATTCAATTCATGATTCAATTCATGATTCATGATTCAATTCATGATTCATGATTCATGATTCAATTAATGATTTATGATTCAAGATTCGATTCATGATTCATGATTCAATTCATGATTCATGATTCATGATTCAAGTCATGATTGGATTTATGATTCATGATTCATGATTCATGATTCGATTCATGATTTATGATTCATGATTCATAATTCAATTAATGATTTGTGATTCATGATTCATGATTCATGATTCGATTCATAATTCATGATTCATAATTCAATTCATGATTTGTGATTCATGATTCGATTCATGATTCATGATTCGATTCATGATTCTTGATTCGAAACATGATTCATGATTCGATTCATAATTCATGATTCATGATTCGATTCATGATTTATGATTCAATTCATAATTCTTGTTTTAAATCATGATTCAATTCATGATTCATGTTTTAATTCATGATTCCTGATTCAATTCATGATTCATGATTCAATTCATGATTCATGATTCTTAATTCAATTCATGATTTATTTCATGATTCTTGATTTATGATTCAATTCATGATTCAATTCATGATTCATGATTCAATTCATGATTCATTATTCATGATTCATGATTCGATTCATGATTCATGATTCATGATTCAATTCGTGATTCATGATTCAATTCATGATTCATGATTCATTTCATGATTTATGATTCAATTCTTAATTCAATTCATGATTCATGATTTATTTCATGATTCATGATTGATGATTTAATTCATTATTCAGATCATGATTAATTATATGATTCATAATTCATGATTCAATTCATGATTCAATTCATGATTCATGATTCATGATTCAATTCATGATTCATGATTCATGATTCAATTAATGATTCATGATTCAAGATTCGATTCATGATTCATGATTCAATTCATGATTCATGATTCATGATTCAAGTCATGATTGGATTTATGATTCATGATTCATGATTCGATTCATGATTCATGATACATGATTCATAATTCAATTAATGATTTGTGATTCATGATTCATGATTCATGATTCGATTCATAATTCATGATTCATGATTCGATTCATGATTCAAGATTCAATTCATGATTCATGATTCATGATTCTATTCATAATTCATGTTTTAAATCATAATTCAATTCATAATTCATGTTTTAATTCAAGATTCATGATTCAATTCATGATTTAATTTATGATTCATGATTCAATTCATGATTCATGATTCGATTCATGATTCATGATTCATGATTCATGATTCGATTCATGATTCATGATTCATGATTCAATTCGTGATTCAATTCATGATTCATTATTCATGATTCATGATTCGATTCATGATTCATGATTCATGATTCAATTCGTGATTCATGATTCAATTCATGATTCATGATTCATTTCATGATTTATGATTCAATTCTTAATTCAATTCATGATTCATGATTTATTTCATGATTCATTTCATGATTCATGATTGATGATTCAATTCATTATTCACATCATGATTAATTATATGATTCATAATTCATGATTCAATTCATGATTCAATTCATGATTCATGATTCATGATTCAATTCATGATTCATGATTCATGATTCAATTAATGATTTATGATTCAAGATTCGATTCATGATTCATGATTCAATTCATGATTCATGATTCATGATTCATGATTCGATTCATGATTTATGATTCATGATTCATAATTCAATTAATGATTTGTGATTCATGATTCATGATTCATGATTCGATTCATAATTCATGATTCATGATTCGATTCATGATTCAAGATTCAATTCATGATTCATGATTCATGATTCAATTCATAATTCATGTTTTAAATCATAATTCAATTCATAATTCATGTTTTAATTCAAGATTCATGATTCAATTCATGATTTAATTTATGATTCATGATTCAATTCATGATTCATGATTCGATTCATGATTCATGATTCATGATTCATGATTCGATTCATGATTCATGATTCAATTCATGATTCAATTCATGATTCATGATTCAATTCATGATTCATTATTCATGATTCATGATTCAATTCATGATTCATGATTCGATTCATGATTCATGTTTGAATTCATGATTCATGTTTGAATTCATGATTCAATTCATGATTCATTTCATGATTCATGTTTGAATTCATGATTCAATTCATGATTCATTTCATGATTCATGATTCAATTCATGATTCATAAATCAATTCATGATTCATGATTCATAATTCATTATTCATGATTCAAGTCATGATTCATGATTCAATTCATGATTCATGATTCATGATTCAATTCATGATTCATGATTCAATTCATGATTCTTGGATCATGATTCAATTCATGATTCATGATTCATTTCATGATTTATGATTCAATTCATGATGCATGATGCATGATTCCATTCATGATTCATGATTCATTTTATGATTCATGATTCATGATACAACTCATGATTTGTGATTCATAATTCGATTCATAATTCATGATTCATAATTCAATTCATGATTTGTGATTCATGATTCGATTCATGATTCATGATTCGATTCATGATTCTTGATTCGAAACATGATTCATGATTCGATTCATAATTCATGATTCATGATTCGATTCATGATTCATGATTCAATTCATAATTCATGTTTTAAATCATGATTCAATTCATGATTCATGTTTTAATTCATGATTCCTGATTCAATTCATGATTCATGATTCAATTCATGATTCATGATTCTTAATTCAAGTCATGATTTATTTCATGATTCTTGATTTATGATTCAATTCATGATTCAATTCATGATTCAATTCATGATTCATGATTCAATTCATGATTCATTATTCATGATTCATGATTCGATTCATGATTCATGATTCAATTCGTGATTCATGATTCAATTCATGATTCATGATTCATTTCATGATTTATGATTCAATTCTTAATTCAATTCATGATTCATGATTTATTTCATGATTCATTTCATGATTCATGATTGATGATTCAATTCATTATTCAGATCATGATTAATTATATGATTCATAATTCATGATTCAATTCATGATTCAATTCATGATTCATGATTCATGATTCAATTCATGATTCATGATTCATGATTCAATTAATGATTCATGATTCAAGATTCGATTCATGATTCATGATTCAATTCATGATTCATGATTCATGATTCAAGTCATGATTGGATTTATGATTCATGATTCATGATTCATGATTCGATTCATGATTCATGATTCATGATTCATAATTCAATTAATGATTTGTGATTCATGATTCATGATTCATGATTCGATTCATAATTCATGATTCATGATTCGATTCATGATTCAAGATTCAATTCATGATTCATGATTCATGATTCAATTCATAATTCATGTTTTAAATCATAATTCAATTCATAATTCATTTTTTAATTCAAGATTCGTGATTCAATTCATGATTTAATTTATGATTCATGATTCAATTCATGATTCATGATTCGATTCATGATTCATGATTCATGGTTCATGATTCGATTCATGATTCATGATTCATGATTCAATTCGTGATTCAATTCATGATTCATGATTCAATTCATGATTCATTATTCATGATTCATGATTCAATTCATGATTCATGATTCATTTCATGATTCATGATTCAATTCATGATTCATGATTCAATTCATGATTCATGATTCGATTCAGGATTCATGATTCATGATTCAATTCATGATTCATGATTTAATTCATGATTCATGAATCATGATTCAATTCATGATTCATGATTCAATTAATGATTTATGATTCATTTCATGATTTATGATTCAATTCAAGATTCATGATTCATGATTTATGATTCCATTCATGATTCATGATTCATTTTATGATTCATGATTCATGATTCAATTCATGATTGTAATTCATGATTCGATTCATAATTCATGATTCATAATTCAATTCATGAATTGTGATTCATGATTCGATTCATGATTCATGATTCGATTCATGATCCTTGATTCGAATCATGATTCATGATTCGATTCATAATTCATGATTCTATTCATAATTCATGATTCATGATACGATTCATGATTCAAGATTCAATTCATGATTCATGATTCATGATTCAATTTATGATTCATTTCATGATTCATGATTCAATTCATGATTCAATTCATGATTCAATTTATGATTCATAATTCATGATTCAATTCATGATTTATGATTCATGATTCATGATTCGATTCATGATTCATGATTCGATTCATGATTCATGATTCATGATTCATGATTCGATTCATGATTCATGATTCATGATTCAATTCGTGATTCAATTCATGATTCATTATTCATGGTTCATGATTCGATTCATGATTCATGATTCATGATTCAATTCGTGATTCATGATTCAATTCATGATTCATGATTCATTTCATGATTTATGATTCAATTCTTAATTCAATTCATGATTCATGATTTATTTCATGATTCATTTCATGATTCATGATTGATGATTCAATTCATTATTCAGATCATGATTAATTATATGATTCATAATTCATGATTCAATTCATGATTCAATTCATGATTCATGATTCATGATTCAATTCATGATTCATGATTCATGATTCAATTAATGATTCATGATTCAAGATTCGATTCATGATTCATGATTCAATTCATGATTCATGATTCATGATTCAAGTCATGATTGGATTTATGATTCATGATTCATGATTCATGATTCGATTCATGATTCATGATTCATGATTCATAATTCAATTAATGATTTGTGCTTCATGATTCATGATTCATGATTCGATTCATAATTCATGATTCATGATTCGATTCATGATTCAAGATTCAATTCATGATTCATGATTCAATTCATAATTCATGTTTTAAATCATAATTCAATTCATAATTCATGTTTTAATTCAAGATTCATGATTCAATTCATGATTTAATTTATGATTCATGATTCAATTCATGATTCATGATTCGCTTCATGATTCATGATTCATGATTCGATTCATGATTCATTATTCATGATTCATGATTCAATTCATGATTCATGATTCATTTCATGATTCATATTTCAATTCATGATTCATGATTCAATTCATGATTTATGATTCGATTCAGGATTCATGATTCATGATTCAATTCATGATTCATGATTTAATTCGTGATTCATGAATCATGATTCAATTCATGATTCATGATTCAATTAATGATTTATGATTCATTTCATGATTTATGATTCAATTCATGATTCATGATTCATGATTTATGATTCCATTCATGATTCATGATTCATTTTATGATTCATGATTCATGATTCAATTCATGATTGTAATTCATGATTCGATTCATAATTCATGATTCATAATTCAATTCATGATTTGTGATTCATGATTTGATTCATGATTCATGATTCGATTCATGATTCTTGATTCGAATCATGATTCATGATTCGATTCATAATTCATGATTCTATTCATAATTCATGATTCATGATTCGATTCATGATTCAAGATTCAATTCATGATTCATGATTCATGATTCAATTTATGATTCATGATTCATTTCATGATTCATGATTCAATTCATGATTCAATTCATGATTCAATTTATGATTCATAATTCATGATTCAATTCATGATTTATGATTCATGATTCATGATTCGATTCATGATTCATGATTCGATTCATGATTCATGATTCAATTCATGATTAATGATTCTTGATTCAATTTATGATTCATGATTTAATTCATAATTCAGGATTCATGATTCAATTTATGATTCATGATTCATGATTCAATTCATGATTCATGAATCATGATTCGATTCATGATTTATGATTCGATTCATGATTCATGATTCAATTCTTGATTCATGATTCATGATTTGATTCATGATTCATGATTCAATTCATGATTCATGATTTATGATTCAATTCATGATTCATGTTTTAATTCATGATTCCTGATTCAATTCATGATTCATGATTCAATTCATGATTCATGATTCTTAATTCAAGTCATGATTTATTTCATGATTCTTGATTTATGATTCAATTCATGATTCAATTCATGATTCAATTCATGATTCATGATTCAATTCATGATTCATTATTCATCATTCATGATTCGATTCATGATTCATGATTCAATTCGTGATTCATGATTCAATTCATGATTCATGATTCATTTCATGATTTATGATTCAATTCTTAATTCAATTCATGATTCATGATTTATTTCATGATTCATTTCATGATTCATGATTGATGATTCAATTCATTATTCAGATCATGATTAATTATATGATTCATAATTCATGATTCAATTCATGATTCAATTCATGATTCATGATTCATGATTCAATTCATGATTCATGATTCATGATTCAATTAATGATTCATGATTCAAGATTCGATTCATGATTCATGATTCAATTCATGATTCATGATTCAAGTCATGATTGGATTTATGATTCATGATTCATGATTCATGATTCGATTCATGATTCATGATTCATGATTCATGGTTCATGATTCGATTCATGATTCATGATTCATGATTCAATTCGTGATTCAATTCATGATTCATGATTCAATTCATGATTCATTATTCATGATTCATGATTCAATTCATGATTCATGATTCATTTCATGATTCATGATTCAATTCATGATTCATGATTCAATTCATGATTCATGATTCGATTCAGGATTCATGATTCATGATTCAATTCATGATTCATGATTTAATTCATGATTCATGAATCATGATTCAATTCATGATTCATGATTCAATTAATGATTTATGATTCATTTCATGATTTATGATTCAATTCATGATTCATGATTCATGATTTATGATTCCATTCATGATTCATGATTCATTTTATGATTCATGATTCATGATTCAATTCATGATTGTAATTCATGATTCGATTCATAATTCATGATTCATATTTCAATTCATGATTTGTGATTCATGATTCGATTCATGATTTATGATTCGATTCATGATCCTTGATTCGAATCATGATTCATGATTCGATTCATAATTCATGATTCTATTCATAATTCATGATTCATGATACGATTCATGATTCAAGATTCAATTCATGATTCATGATTCATGATTCAATTTATGATTCATGATTCATTTCATGATTCATGATTCAATTCATGATTCAATTCATGATTCAATTTATGATTCATAATTCATGATTCAATTCATGATTTATGATTCATGATTCATGATTCGATTCATGATTCATGATTCATGATTCATGATTCGATTCATGATTCATGATTCATGATTCAATTCGTGATTCAATTCATGATTCATTATTCATGGTTCATGATTCGATTCATGATTCATGATTCATGATTCAATTCGTGATTCATGATTCAATTCATGATTCATGATTCATTTCATGATTTATGATTCAATTCTTAATTCAATTCATGATTCATGATTTATTTCATGATTCATTTCATGATTCATGATTGATGATTCAATTCATTATTCAGATCATGATTAATTATATGATTCATAATTCATGATTCAATTCATGATTCAATTCATGATTCATGATTCATGATTCAATTCATGATTCATGATTCATGATTCAATTAATGATTCATGATTCAAGATTCGATTCATGATTCATGATTCAATTCATGATTCATGATTCATGATTCAAGTCATGATTGGATTTATGATTCATGATTCATGATTCATGATTCGATTCATGATTCATGATTCATGATTCATAATTCAATTAATGATTTGTGATTCATGATTCATGATTCATGATTCGATTCATAATTCATGATTCATGATTCGATTCATGATTCAAGATTCAATTCATGATTCATGATTCATGATTCAATTCATAATTCATGTTTTAAATCATAATTCAATTCATAATTCATTTTTTAATTCAAGATTCGTGATTCAATTCATGATTTAATTTATGATTCATGATTCAATTCATGATTCATGATTCGATTCATGATTCATGATTCATGGTTCATGATTCGATTCATGATTCATAATTCAATTAATGATTTGTGCTTCATGATTCATGATTCATGATTCGATTCATAATTCATGATTCATGATTCGATTCATGATTCAAGATTCAATTCATGATTCATGATTCAATTCATAATTCATTTTTTAAATCATAATTCAATTCATAATTCATGTTTTAATTCAAGATTCATGATTCAATTCATGATTTAATTTATGATTCATGATTCAATTCATGATTCATGATTCGCTTCATGATTCATGATTCATGATTCGATTCATGATTCATTATTCATGATTCATGATTCAATTCATGATTCATTATTCATGATTCAATTCATGATTCATGATTCATTTCATGATTCATGATTCAATTCATGATTCATGATTCAATTCATGATTTATGATTCGATTCAGGATTCATGATTCATGATTCAATTCATGATTCATGATTTAATTCGTGATTCATGAATCATGATTCAATTCATGATTCATGATTCAATTAATGATTTATGATTCATTTCATGATTTATGATTCAATTCATGATTCATGATTTATGATTCCATTCATGATTCATGATTCATTTTATGATTCATGATTCATGATTCAATTCATGATTGTAATTCATGATTCGATTCATAATTCATGATTCATAATTCAATTCATGATTTGTGATTCATGATTTGATTCATGATTCATAATTCGATTCATGATTCTTGATTCGAATCATGATTCATGATTCGATTCATAATTCATGATTCTATTCATAATTCATGATTCATGATTCGATTCATGATTCAAGATTCAATTCATGATTCATGATTCATGATTCAATTTATGATTCATGATTCATTTCATGATTCATGATTCAATTCATGATTCAATTCATGATTCAATTCATGATTCATAATTCATGATTCAATTCATGATTTATGATTCATGATTCATGATTCGATTCATGATTCATGATTCGATTCATGATTCATGATTCGATTCATGATTCATGATTCAATTCATGATTAATGATTCTTGATTCAATTTATGATTCATGATTTAATTCATAATTCATGATTCATGATTCAATTTATGATTCATGATTCATGATTCAATTCATGATTCATGAATCATGATTTGATTCATGATTTATGATTCGATTCATGATTCATGATTCAATTCTTGATTCATGATTCATGATTTGATTCATGATTCATGATTCAATTCATGATTCATGATTTATGATTCAATTCATGATTCATGATTTATTTCATGATTCTTGATTCATGATTCATTTTTCATGATTCATGATTCGATTCATGATTCATGATGCATGATTCAATTTGTGATTCATGATTCAATTCATGATTCATGATTCATTTCATGATTCATTTCATGATTCATGATTCCTCATTCAATTCATGATTCATAATTCAATTCATGATTCCTGATTCATTTCATGATTCATGATTCAATTCATGATTCGATTCATGATTCATGATTCAATTCTTGATTCATGATTCATGATTCGATTCATGATTCATGATTCGATTCATGATTCATGATTAAATTCATGATTCATGATTTATGATTCAATTCATGATTTATGATTTATTTCATGATTCAATTCATGGTTCAAGAATCTTGATTCAATTCATGATTTATTTCATGATTCATGATTCGATTCATGATTCATGATTCAATTCATGATTCAATTCATAATTTATTTCATGATTCATGAATCGATTCATGATTCATGATTCATGATTCAATTCATGATTCAATTCATAATTTATGATTCAATTCATGATTTATGATTCATGATTCAATTCATGATTCATGATTCATTTAATGATTCATTTCATGATTCATGATTCCTGATTCAATTCTTGATTTATGATTCAATTCATGATTCATGATTCATTTCATGATTCATGATTCAATTCATGATTCAATTTATGATTCATAATTCATGATTCAATTCATGATTCAAATTATGATTCATGATTCAATTCATGATTCATGATTCGATTCATGATTCATGATTTAATTCATGATTCATGATTCATGATTCAATTCATGATTCGTGATTCATTATTCAATTAATGATTAATGATTCAAGATTCGATTCATGATTCATGTTTTAATTCATGATTCATAATTCATTATTCATGATTCAAGTCATGATTCATGATTCAATTCATGATTCATGATTCATGATTCAATTCATGATTCATGATTCAATTCATGATTCTTGGATCATGATTCAATTCATGATTCATGATTCATTTCATGATTTTATTCATGATTCATGATGCATGATTCCATTCATGATTCATGATTCATTTTATGATTCATGATTCATGATACAATTCATGATTTGTGATTCATAATTCAATTCATAATTCATGATTCATAATTCAATTCATGATTTGTGATTCATGATTCGATTCATGATTCATGATTCGATTCATGATTCTTGATTCGAAACATGATTCATGATTCGATTCATAATTCATGATTCATGATTCGATTCATGATTCATGATTCAATTCATAATTCATGTTTTAAATCATGATTCAATTCATGATTCATGTTTTAATTCATGATTCCTGATTCAATTCATGATTCATGATTCAATTCATGATTCATGATTCTTAATTCAAGTCATGATTTATTTCATGATTCTTGATTTATGATTCAATTCATGATTCAATTCATGATTCATGATTCAATTCATGATTCATTATTCATGATTCATGATTCGATTCATGATTCATGATTCATGATTCAATTCGTGATTCATGATTCAATTCATGATTCATGATTCATTTCATGATTTATGATTCAATTCTTAATTCAATTCATGATTCATGATTTATTTCATGATTCATTTCATGATTCATGATTGATGATTCAATTCATTATTCAGATCATGATTAATTATATGATTCATAATTCATGATTCAATTCATGATTCAATTCATGATTCATGATTCATGATTCAATTCATGATTCATGATTCATGATTCAATTAATGATTCATGATTCAAGATTCGATTCATGATTCATGATTCAATTCATGATTCATGATTCATGATTCAAGTCATGATTGGATTTATGATTCATGATTCATGATTCATGATTCGATTCATGATTCATGATTCATGATTCATAATTCAATTAATGATTTGTGATTCATGATTCATGATTCATGATTCGATTCATAATTCATGATTCATGATTCGATTCATGATTCAAGATTCAATTCATGATTCATGTTTTAAATCATAATTCAATTCATAATTCATGTTTTAATTCAAGATTCATGATTCAATTCATGATTTAATTTATGATTCATGATTCAATTCATGATTCATGATTCGATTCATGATTCATGATTCATGATTCATGATTCGATTCATGATTCATGATTCATGATTCAATTCGTGATTCAATTCATGATTCATTATTCATGATTCATGATTCGATTCATGATTCATGATTCAATTCGTGATTCATGATTCAATTCATGATTCATGATTCATTTCATGATTTATGATTCAATTCTTAATTCAATTCATGATTCATGATTTATTTCATGATTCATTTCATGATTCATGATTGATGATTCAATTCATTATTCAGATCATGATTAATTATATGATTCATAATTCATGATTCAATTCATGATTCAATTCATAATTCATGATTCATGATTCAATTCATGATTCATGATTCATAATTCAATTCATGATTTGTGATTCATGATTCGATTCATGATTCATGATTCGATTCATGATTCTTAAATCGAATCATGATTCATGATTTGATTCATAATTCATTATTCTATTTATAATTCATGATTCATGATTCGATTCATGATTCAAGATTCAATTCATTATTCATGATTCATTTCATGATTCATGATTCATTTCATGATTCATGATTCAATTCATGATTCAATTCATGATTCAATTTATGATTCATAATTCATGATTCAATTCATGATTTATGATTCATGATTCATTTCATGATTTATGATTCATGATTCATTTCATGATTCATGATTCATGATTCATGATTCGATTCATGATTTATGATTCGATTCATGATTCATGTATCGATTCATGATTTGTGATTCAATTCATGATTAATGATTCATTTCATGATTCATAATTCATGATTCAATTCATGATTCATGATTTAATTCATGATTCATGATTCATGATTCATGATTCAATTCATGATTCATGATTCATGATTCAATTCATGATTCATGATTCATGATTCGATTCATAATTCATGATTCATGATTCGATTCATGATTCAAGATTCAATTCATGATTCATGATTCATGATTCAATTCATAATTCATGTTTTAAATCATAATTCAATTCATAATTCATGTTTTAATTCAAGATTCATGATTCAATTCATGATTTAATTTATGATTCATGATTCAATTCATGATTCATGATTCGATTCATCATCATGATTCATGATTCATGATTCGATTCATGATTCATGATTCGATTCATGATTCATGATTCATGATTCAATTCGTGATTCAATTCATGATTCATGATTCAATTCATGATTCATTATTCATGATTCATGATTCAATTCATGATTCATTATTCATGATTCATGATTCATGATTCAATTCATGATTCATGATTCAATTCATGATTCATGATTTGATTCAGGATTCATGATTCATGATTCAATTCATGATTCATGATTTAATTCATGATTCATGAATCATGATTCAATTCATGATTCATGATTCAATTAATGATTTATGATTCATTTCATGATTTATGATTCAATTCATGATTCATGATTCATGATTCATGATTCCATTCATGATTCATGATTCATTTTATGATTCATGATTCATGATTCAATTCATGATTGTAATTCATGATTCGATTCATAATTCATGATTCATAATTCAATTCATGATTTGTGATTCATGATTCAATTCATGATTCATGATTCGATTCATGATTCATGATTCATGATTCATGATTCGATTCATGATTCATGATTCATGATTCAATTCGTGATTCAATTCATGATTCATTATTCATGATTCATGATTCGATTCATGATTCATGATTCATGATTCAATTCGTGATTCATGATTCAATTCATGATTCATGATTCATTTCATGATTTATGATTCAATTCTTAATTCAATTCATGATTCATGATTTATTTCATGATTCATTTCATGATTCATGATTGATGATTCAATTCATTATTCAGATCATGATTAATTATATGATTCATAATTCATGATTCAATTCATGATTCAATTCATGATTCATGATTCATGATTCAATTCATGATTCATGATTCATGATTCAATTAATGATTTATGATTCAAGATTCGATTCATGATTCATGATTCAATTCATGATTCATGATTCATGATTCATAATTCAATTAATGATTTGTGATTCATGATTCATGATTCATGATTCGATTCATAATTCATGATTCATGATTCGATTCATGATTCAAGATTCAATTCATGATTCATGATTCATGATTCAATTCATAATTCATGTTTTAAATCATAATTCAATTCATAATTCATGTTTTAATTCAAGATTCATGATTCAATTCATGATTTAATTTATGATTCATGATTCAATTCATGATTCATGATTCGATTCATGATTCATGATTCATGATTCATGATTCGATTCATGATTCATGATTCATGATTCAATTCATGATTCAATTCATGATTCATGATTCAATTCATGATTCATTATTCATGATTCATGATTCAATTCATGATTCATGATTCGATTCATGATTCATGTTTGAATTCATGATTCATGTTTGAATTCATGATTCAATTCATGATTCATTTCATGATTCATGTTTGAATTCATGATTCAATTCATGATTCATTTCATGATTCATGATTCAATTCATGATTCATGATTCAATTCATGATTCATGATTCATAATTCATTATTCATGATTCAAGTCATGATTCATGATTCAATTCATGATTCATGATTCATGATTCAATTCATGATTCATGATTCAATTCATGATTCTTGGATCATGATTCAATTCATGATTCATGATTCATTTCATGATTTATGATTCAATTCATGATTCATGATGCATGATTCCATTCATGATTCATGATTCATTTTATGATTCATGATTCATGATACAATTCATGATTTGTGATTCATAATTCG
Source organism: Mixophyes australis (assembly GCA_036250195.1). Taxonomy (NCBI): domain Eukaryota; kingdom Metazoa; phylum Chordata; class Amphibia; order Anura; family Limnodynastidae; genus Mixophyes; species Mixophyes australis. The sequence goes on along the minus strand of JAVHZZ010000002.1, from coordinate 177,885,422 downwards.
ATTCATAATTCATGATTCATAATTCAATTCATGATTTGTGATTCATGATTCGATTCATGATTCATGATTCGATTCATGATTCTTGATTCGAAACATGATTCATGATTCGATTCATAATTCATGATTCATGATTCGATTCATGATTCATGATTCAATTCATAATTCATGTTTTAAATCATGATTCAATTCATGATTCATGTTTTAATTCATGATTCCTGATTCAATTCATGATTCATGATTCAATTCATGATTCATGATTCTTAATTCAAGTCATGATTTATTTCATGATTCTTGATTTATGATTCAATTCATGATTCAATTCATGATTCAATTCATGATTCATGATTCAATTCATGATTCATTATTCATGATTCATGATTCGATTCATGATTCATGATTCAATTCGTGATTCATGATTCAATTCATGATTCATGATTCATTTCATGATTTATGATTCAATTCTTAATTCAATTCATGATTCATGATTTATTTCATGATTCATTTCATGATTCATGATTGATGATTCAATTCATTATTCAGATCATGATTAATTATATGATTCATAATTCATGATTCAATTCATGATTCAATTCATAATTCATGATTCATGATTCAATTCATGATTCATGATTCATGATTCAATTAATGATTCATGATTCAAGATTCGATTCATGATTCATGATTCAATTCATGATTCATGATTCATGATTCAAGTCATGATTGGATTTATGATTCATGATTCATGATTCATGATTCGATTCATGATTCATGATTCATGATTCATAATTCAATTAATGATTTGTGATTCATGATTCATGATTCATGATTCGATTCATAATTCATGATTCATGATTCGATTCATGATTCAAGATTCAATTCATGATTCATGATTCAATTCATAATTCATGTTTTAAATCATAATTCAATTCATAATTCATGTTTTAATTCAAGATTCGTGATTCAATTCATGATTTAATTTATGATTCATGATTCAATTCATGATTCATGATTCGATTCATGATTCATGATTCATGGTTCATGATTCGATTCATGATTCATGATTCATGATTCAATTCGTGATTCAATTCATGATTCATGATTCAATTCATGATTCATTATTCATGATTCATGATTCAATTCATGATTCATGATTCATTTCATGATTCATGATTCAATTCATGATTCATGATTCAATTCATGATTCATGATTCGATTCAGGATTCATGATTCATGATTCAATTCATGATTCATGATTTAATTCATGATTCATGAATCATGATTCAATTCATGATTCATGATTCAATTAATGATTTGTGATTCATGATTCATGATTCATGATTCGATTCATAATTCATGATTCATGATTCGATTCATGATTCAAGATTCAATTCATGATTCATGATTCATGATTCAATTCATAATTCATGTTTTAAATCATAATTCAATTCATAATTCATGTTTTAATTCAAGATTCGTGATTCAATTTATGATTTAATTTATGATTCATGATTCAATTCATGATTCATGATTCGATTCATGATTCATGATTCATGGTTCATGATTCGATTCATGATTCATGATTCATGATTCAATTCGTGATTCAATTCATGATTCATGATTCAATTCATGATTCATTATTCATGATTCATGATTCAATTCATGATTCATGATTCATTTCATGATTCATGATTCAATTCATGATTCATGATTCAATTCATGATTCATGATTCGATTCAGGATTCATGATTCATGATTCAATTCATGATTCATGATTTAATTCATGATTCATGAATCATGATTCAATTCATGATTCATGATTCAATTAATGATTTATGATTCATTTCATGATTTATGATTCAATTCATGATTCATGATTCATGATTTATGATTCCATTCATGATTCATGATTCATTTTATGATTCATGATTCATGATTCAATTCATGATTGTAATTCATGATTCGATTCATAATTCATGATTCATAATTCAATTCATGATTTGTGATTCATGATTCGATTCATGATTCATGATTCGATTCATGATCCTTGATTCGAATCATGATTCATGATTCGATTCATAATTCATGATTCTATTCATAATTCATGATTCATGATACGATTCATGATTCAAGATTCAATTCATGATTCATGATTCATGATTCAATTTATGATTCATGATTCATTTCATGATTCATGATTCAATTCATGATTCAATTCATGATTCAATTTATGATTCATAATTCATGATTCAATTCATGATTTATGATTCATGATTCATGATTCGATTCATGATTCATGATTCGATTCATGATTCATGATTCATGATTCGATTCATGATTCATGATTCATGATTCAATTCGTGATTCAATTCATGATTCATTATTCATGGTTCATGATTCGATTCATGATTCATGATTCATGATTCAATTCGTGATTCATGATTCAATTCATGATTCATGATTCATTTCATGATTTATGATTCAATTCTTAATTCAATTCATGATTCATGATTTATTTCATGATTCATTTCATGATTCATGATTGATGATTCAATTCATTATTCAGATCATGATTAATTATATGATTCATAATTCATGATTCAATTCATGATTCAATTCATGATTCATGATTCATGATTCAATTCATGATTCATGATTCATGATTCAATTAATGATTCATGATTCAAGATTCGATTCATGATTCAATTCATGATTCATGATTCATGATTCAAGTCATGATTGGATTCATGATTCATGATTCATGATTCATAATTCAATTAATGATTTGTGCTTCATGATTCATGATTCATGATTCTATTCATAATTCATGATTCATGATTCGATTCATGATTCAATATTCAATTCATGATTCATGATTCAATTCATAATTCATGTTTTAAATCATAATTCAATTCATAATTCATGTTTTAATTCAAGATTCATGATTCAATTCATGATTTAATTTATGATTCATGATTCAATTCATGATTCATGATTCGCTTCATGATTCATGATTCATGATTCGATTCATGATTCATTATTCATGATTCATGATTCAATTCATGATTCATTATTCATGATTCATGATTCAATTCATGATTCATGATTCATTTCATGATTCATGATTCAATTCATGATTCATGATTCAATTCATGATTTATGATTCGATTCAGGATTCATGATTCATGATTCAATTCATGATTCATGATTTAATTCATGATTCATGAATCATGATTCAATTCATGATTCATGATTCAATTAATGATTTATGATTCATTTCATGATTTATGATTCAATTCATGATTCATGATTCATGATTTATGATTCCATTCATGATTCATGATTCATTTTATGATTCATGATTCATGATTCAATTCATGATTGTAATTCATGATTCGATTCATAATTCATGATTCATAATTCAATTCATGATTTGTGATTCATGATTTGATTCATGATTCATGATTCGATTCATGATTCTTGATTCGAATCATGATTCATGATTCGATTCATAATTCATGATTCTATTCATAATTCATGATTCATGATTCGATTCATGATTCAAGATTCAATTCATGATTCATGATTCATGATTCAATTTATGATTCATGATTCATTTCATGATTCATGATTCAATTCATGATTCAATTCATGATTCAATTTATGATTCATAATTCATGATTCATTTCATGATTCATGATTCAATTCATGATTCAATTCATGATTCAATTTATGATTCATAATTCATGATTCAATTCATGATTTATGATTCATGATTCATGATTCGATTCATGATTCATGATTCGATTCATGATTCATGATTCAATTCATGATTAATGATTCTTGATTCAATTTATGATTCATGATTTAATTCATAATTCATGATTCATGATTCAATTTATGATTCATGATTCATGATTCAATTCATGATTCATGAATCATGATTCGATTCATGATTTATGATTCGATTCATGATTCATGATTCAATTCTTGATTCATGATTCATGATTTGATTCATGATTCATGATTCAATTCATGATTCATGATTTATGATTCAATTCATGATTCATGATTTATTTCATGATTCTTGATTCATGATTCAATTCATGATTCAATTCATGATTCATGATGCAATTCATGATTCATTTTTCATGATTCATGATTCGATTCATGATTCATGATGCATGATTCAATTTGTGATTCATGATTCAATTCATGATTCATGATTCATTTCATGATTCATTTCATGATTCATGATTCCTCATTCAATTCATGATTCATAATTCAATTCATGATTCCTGATTCATTTCATGATTCATGATTCAATTCATGATTCGATTCATGATTCATGATTCAATTCTTGATTCATGATTCATGATTCGATTCATGATTCATGATTCGATTCAGGATTCATGATTAAATTCATGATTCATGATTTATGATTCAATTCATGATTTATGATTTATTTCATGATTCAATTCATGGTTCAAGAATCTTGATTCAATTCATGATTTATTTCATGATTCATGATTCGATTCATGATTCATGATTCAATTCATGATTCAATTCATAATTTATTTCATGATTCATGAATCGATTCATGATTCATGATTCATGATTCAATTCATGATTCAATTCATAATTTATGATTCAATTCATGATTTATGATTCATGATTCAATTCATGATTCATGATTCATTTCATGATTCATTTCATGATTCATGATTCCTGATTCAATTCTTGATTTATGATTCAATTCATGATTCATGATTCATTTCATGATTCATGATTCAATTCATGATTCAATTTATGATTCATAATTCATGATTCAATTCATGATTCAAATTATGATTCATGATTCAATTCATGATTCATGATTCGATTCATGATTCATGATTTAATTCATGATTCATGATTCATGATTCAATTCATGATTCGTGATTCATTATTCAATTAATGATTAATGATTCAAGATTCGATTCATGATTCATGTTTTAATTCATGATTCATAATTCATTATTCATGATTCAAGTCATGATTCATGATTCAATTCATGATTCATGATTCAATTCATGATTCATGATTCAATTCATGATTCTTGGATCATGATTCAATTCATGATTCATGATTCATTTCATGATTTATGATTCAATTCATGATTCATGATGCATGATTCCATTCATGATTCATGATTCATTTTATGATTCATGATTCATGATACAATTCATGATTTTGAATTCATAATTCGATTCATAATTCATGATTCATAATTCAATTCATGATTTGTGATTCATGATTCGATTCATGATTCATGATTCGATTCATGATTCTTGATTCGAAACATGATTCATGATTCGATTCATAATTCATGATTCATGATTCGATTCATGATTCATGATTCAATTCATAATTCATGTTTTAAATCATGATTCAATTCATGATTCATGTTTTAATTCATGATTCCTGATTCAATTCATGATTCAATTCATGATTCATGATTCTTAATTCAAGTCATGATTTATTTCATGATTCTTGATTTATGATTCAATTCATGATTCAATTCATGATTCATGATTCAATTCATGATTCATTATTCATGATTCATGATTCGATTCATGATTCATGATTCATGATTCAATTCGTGATTCATGATTCAATTCATGATTCATGATTCATTTCATGATTTATGATTCAATTCTTAATTCAATTCATGATTCATGATTTATTTCATGATTCATTTCATGATTCATGATTGATGATTCAATTCATTATTCAGATCATGATTAATTATATGATTCATAATTCATGATTCAATTCATGATTCAATTCATGATTCATGATTCATGATTCAATTCATGATTCATGATTCATGATTCAATTAATGATTCATGATTCAAGATTCGATTCATGATTCATGATTCAATTCATGATTCATGATTCATGATTCAAGTCATGATTGGATTTATGATTCATGATTCATGATTCATGATTCGATTCATGATTCATGATTCATGATTCATAATTCAATTAATGATTTGTGTTTCATGATTCATGATTCATGATTCGATTCATAATTCATGATTCATGATTCGATTCATGATTCAAGATTCAATTCATGATTCATGTTTTAAATCATAATTCAATTCATAATTCATGTTTTAATTCAAGATTCATGATTCAATTCATGATTTAATTTATGATTCATGATTCAATTCATGATTCATGATTCGATTCATGATTCATGATTCATGATTCATGATTCGATTCATGATTCATGATTCATGATTCAATTCGTGATTCAATTCATGATTCATTATTCATGATTCATGATTCGATTCATGATTCATGATTCATGATTCAATTCGTGATTCATGATTCAATTCATGATTCATGATTCATTTCATGATTTATGATTCAATTCTTAATTCAATTCATGATTCATGATTTATTTCATGATTCATTTCATGATTCATGATTGATGATTCAATTCATTATTCAGATCATGATTAATTATATGATTCATAATTCATGATTCAATTCATGATTCAATTCATGATTCATGATTCATGATTCAATTCATGATTCATGATTCATAATTCAATTCATGATTTGTGATTCATGATTCGATTCATGATTCATGATTCGATTCATGATTCTTAAATCGAATCATGATTCATGATTTGATTCATAATTCATTATTTTATTCATAATTCATGATTCATGATTCGATTCATGATTCAAGATTCAATTCATTATTCATGATTCATTTCATGATTCATGATTCATTTCATGATTCATGATTCAATTCATGATTCAATTCATGATTCAATTTATGATTCATAATTCATGATTCAATTCATGATTTATGATTCATGATTCATTTCATGATTTATGATTCATGATTCATTTCATGATTCATGATTCATGATTCATGATTCGATTCATGATTTATGATTCGATTCATGATTCATGTATCGATTCATGATTTGTGATTCAATTCATGATTAATGATTCATTTCATGATTCATAATTCATGATTCAATTCATGATTCATGATTTAATTCATGATTCATGATTCATGATTCATGATTCAATTCATGATTCATGATTCATGATTCAATTCATGATTCATGATTCATGATTCGATTCATAATTCATGATTCATGATTCGATTCATGATTCAAGATTCAATTCATGATTCATGATTCATGATTCAATTCATAATTCATGTTTTAAATCATAATTCAATTCATAATTCATGTTTTAATTCAAGATTCATGATTCAATTCATGATTTAATTTATGATTCATGATTCAATTCATGATTCATGATTCGATTCATGATTCATGATTCATGATTCATGATTCGATTCATGATTCATGATTCGATTCATGATTCATGATTCATGATTCAATTCGTGATTCAATTCATGATTCATGATTCAATTCATGATTCATTATTCATGATTCATGATTCAATTCATGATTCATGATTCATTTCATGATTCATGATTCAATTCATGATTCATGATTCAATTCATGATTCATGATTCGATTCAGGATTCATGATTCATGATTCAATTCATGATTCATGATTTAATTCATGATTCATGAATCATGATTCAATTCATGATTCATGATTCAATTAATGATTTATGATTCATTTCATGATTTATGATTCAATTCATGATTCATGATTCATGATTTATGATTCCATTCATGATTCATGATTCATTTTATGATTCATGATTCATGATTCAATTCATGATTGTAATTCATGATTCGATTCATAATTCATGATTCATAATTCAATTCATGATTTGTGATTCATGATTCGATTCATGATTCATGATTTGTGATTCATGATTCGATTCATGATTCATGATTCGATTCATGATTCTTGATTCGAATCATGATTCATGATTCGATTCATAATTCATGATTCTATTCATAATTCATGATTCATGATTCGATTCATGATTCAAGATTCAATTCATGATTCATGATTCATGATTCAATTTATGATTCATGATTCATTTCATGATTCATGATTCAATTCATGATTCAATTCATGATTCAATTTATGATTCATAATTCATGATTCAATTCATGATTTATGATTCATGATTCATGATTCGATTCATGATTCATGATTCATGATTCAATTCGTGATTCATGATTCAATTCATAAATCATGATTCATTTCATGATTCATTTCATGATTCATGATTGATGATTCAATTCATTATTCAGATCATGATTAATTATATGATTCATAATTCATGATTCAATTCATGATTCAATTCATGATTCATGATTCATGATTCAATTCATGATTCATGATTCATAATTCAATTCATGATTTGTGATTCATGATTCGATTCATGATTCATGATTCGATTCATGATTCTTAAATCGAATCATGATTCATGATTTGATTCATAATTCATTATTTTATTCATAATTCATGATTCATGATTCGATTCATGATTCAAGATTCAATTCATTATTCATGATTCATTTCATGATTCATGATTCATTTCATGATTCATGATTCAATTCATGATTCAATTCATGATTCAATTTATGATTCATAATTCATGATTCAATTCATGATTTATGATTCATGATTCATTTCATGATTTATGATTCATGATTCATTTCATGATTCATGATTCATGATTCATGATTCGATTCATGATTTATGATTCGATTCATGATTCATGTATCGATTCATGATTTGTGATTCAATTCATGATTAATGATTCATTTCATGATTCATAATTCATGATTCAATTCATGATTCATGATTTAATTCATGATTCATGATTCATGATTCATGATTCAATTCATGATTCATGATTCATGATTCAATTCATGATTCATGATTCATGATTCGATTCATAATTCATGATTCATGATTCGATTCATGATTCAAGATTCAATTCATGATTCATGATTCATGATTCAATTCATAATTCATGTTTTAAATCATAATTCAATTCATAATTCATGTTTTAATTCAAGATTCATGATTCAATTCATGATTTAATTTATGATTCATGATTCAATTCATGATTCATGATTCGATTCATGATTCATGATTCATGATTCATGATTCGATTCATGATTCATGATTCGATTCATGATTCATGATTCATGATTCAATTCGTGATTCAATTCATGATTCATGATTCAATTCATGATTCATTATTCATGATTCATGATTCAATTCATGATTCATGATTCATTTCATGATTCATGATTCAATTCATGATTCATGATTCAATTCATGATTCATGATTCGATTCAGGATTCATGATTCATGATTCAATTCATGATTCATGATTTAATTCATGATTCATGAATCATGATTCAATTCATGATTCATGATTCAATTAATGATTTATGATTCATTTCATGATTTATGATTCAATTCATGATTCATGATTCATGATTTATGATTCCATTCATGATTCATGATTCATTTTATGATTCATGATTCATGATTCAATTCATGATTGTAATTCATGATTCGATTCATAATTCATGATTCATAATTCAATTCATGATTTGTGATTCATGATTCGATTCATGATTCATGATTTGTGATTCATGATTCGATTCATGATTCATGATTCGATTCATGATTCTTGATTCGAATCATGATTCATGATTCGATTCATAATTCATGATTCTATTCATAATTCATGATTCATGATTCGATTCATGATTCAAGATTCAATTCATGATTCATGATTCATGATTCAATTTATGATTCATGATTCATTTCATGATTCATGATTCAATTCATGATTCAATTCATGATTCAATTTATGATTCATAATTCATGATTCAATTCATGATTTATGATTCATGATTCATGATTCGATTCATGATTCATGATTCATGATTCAATTCGTGATTCATGATTCAATTCATAAATCATGATTCATTTCATGATTCATTTCATGATTCATGATTCATGATTCAATTCATTATTCAGATCATGATTAATTATATGATTCATAATTCATGATTCAATTCATGATTCAATTCATGATTCATGATTCATGATTCAATTCATGATTCATGATTCATAATTCAATTCATGATTTGTGATTCATGATTCGATTCATGATTCATGATTCGATTCATGATTCTTAAATCGAATCATGATTCATGATTTGATTCATAATTCATTATTCTATTCATAATTCATGATTCATGATTCGATTCATGATTCAAGATTCAATTCATTATTCATGATTCATTTCATGATTCATGATTCATTTCATGATTCATGATTCAATTCATGATTCAATTCATGATTCAATTTATGATTCATAATTCATGATTCAATTCATGATTTATGATTCATGATTCATTTCATGATTTATGATTCATGATTCATTTCATGATTCATGATTCATGATTCATGATTCGATTCATGATTTATGATTCGATTCATGATTCATGTATCGATTCATGATTTGTGATTCAATTCATGATTCATGATTCATTTCATGATTCATAATTCATGATTCAATTCATGATTCATGATTTAATTCATGATTCATGATTCATGATTCATGATTCAATTCATGATTCATGATTCATGATTCAATTCATGATTCATGATTCATAATTCGATTCATAATTCATGATTCATGATTCGATTCATGATTCAAGATTCAATTCATGATTCATGATTCATGATTCAATTCATAATTCATGTTTTAAATCATAATTCAATTCATAATTCATGTTTTAATTCAAGATTCATGATTCAATTCATGATTTAATTTATGATTCATGATTCAATTCATGATTCATGATTCGATTCATGATTCATGATTCATGATTCATGATTCGATTCATGATTCATGATTCGATTCATGATTCATGATTCATGATTCAATTCGTGATTCAATTCATGATTCATGATTCAATTCATGATTCATTATTCATGATTCATGATTCAATTCATGATTCATGATTCATTTCATGATTCATGATTCAATTCATGATTCATGATTCAATTCATGATTCATGATTCGATTCAGGATTCATGATTCATGATTCAATTCATGATTTATGATTTAATTCATGATTCATGAATCATGATTCAATTCATGATTCATGATTCAATTAATGATTTATGATTCATTTCATGATTTATGATTCAATTCATGATTCATGATTCATGATTTATGATTCCATTCATGATTCATGATTCATTTTATGATTCATGATTCAATTCATGATTGTAATTCATGATTCGATTCATAATTCATGATTCATAATTCAATTCATGATTTGTGATTCATGATTCGATTCATGATTCATGATTCGATTCATGATTCTTGATTCGAATCATGATTCATGATTCGATTCATAATTCATGATTCTATTCATAATTCATGATTCATGATTCGATTCATGATTCAAGATTCAATTCATGATTCATGATTCATGATTCAATTTATGATTCATGATTCATTTCATGATTCATGATTCAATTCATGATTCAATTCATGATTCAATTTATGATTCATAATTCATGATTCAATTCATGATTTATGATTCATGATTCGATTCATGATTCATGATTTGATTCATGATTCATGATTCGATTCATGATTCATGATTCAATTCATGATTCATGATTCATGATTCAATTCATGATTCATGATTTAATTCATGATTCATGAATCATGATTCAATTCATGATTCATGATTCAATTAATGATTTATGATTCATTTCATGATTTATGATTCAATTCATGATTCATGATTTATGATTCCATTCATGATTCATGATTCATTTTATGATTCATGATTCATGATTCAATTCATGATTGTAATTCATGATTCGATTCATAATTCATGATTCATAATTCAATTCATGATTTGTGATTCATGATTCGATTCATGATTCATGATTTGTGATTCATGATTCGATTCATGATTCATGATTCGATTCATGATTCTTGATTCGAATCATGATTCATGATTCGATTCATAATTCATGATTCTATTCATAATTCATGATTCATGATTCGATTCATGATTCAAGATTCAATTCATGATTCATGATTCATGATTCAATTTATGATTCATGATTCATTTCATGATTCATGATTCAATTCATGATTCAGTTCATGATTCAATTTATGATTCATAATTCATGATTCAATTCATGATTTATGATTCATGATTCATGATTCGATTCATGATTCATGATTCATGATTCAATTCGTGATTCATGATTCAATTCATAAATCATGATTCATTTCATGATTCATTTCATGATTCATGATTGATGATTCAATTCATTATTCAGATCATGATTAATTATATGATTCATAATTCATGATTCAATTCATGATTCAATTCATGATTCATGATTCATGATTCAATTCATGATTCATGATTCATAATTCAATTCATGATTTGTGATTCATGATTCGATTCATGATTCATGATTCGATTCATGATTCTTAAATCGAATCATGATTCATGATTTGATTCATAATTCATTATTCTATTCATAATTCATGATTCATGATTCGATTCATGATTCAAGATTCAATTCATTATTCATGATTCATTTCATGATTCATGATTCATTTCATGATTCATGATTCAATTCATGATTCAATTCATGATTCAATTTATGATTCATAATTCATGATTCAATTCATGATTTATGATTCATGATTCATTTCATGATTTATGATTCATGATTCATTTCATGATTCATGATTCATGATTCATGATTCGATTCATGATTTATGATTCGATTCATGATTCATGTATCGATTCATGATTTGTGATTCAATTCATGATTCATGATTCATTTCATGATTCATAATTCATGATTCAATTCATGATTCATGATTTAATTCATGATTCATGATTCATGATTCATGATTCAATTCATGATTCATGATTCATGATTCAATTCATGATTCATGATTCATGATTCGATTCATAATTCATGATTCATGATTCGATTCATGATTCAAGATTCAATTCATGATTCATGATTCATGATTCAATTCATAATTCATGTTTTAAATCATAATTCAATTCATAATTTATGTTTTAATTCAAGATTCATGATTCAATTCATGATTTAATTTATGATTCATGATTCAATTCATGATTCATGATTCGATTCATGATTCATGATTCATGATTCATGATTCGATTCATGATTCATGATTCGATTCATGATTCATGATTCATGATTCAATTCGTGATTTAATTCATGATTCATGATTCAATTCATGATTCATTATTCATGATTCATGATTCAATTCATGATTCATGATTCATTTCATGATTCATGATTCAATTCATGATTCATGATTCAATTCATGATTCATGATTCGATTCAGGATTCATGATTCATGATTCAATTCATGATTTATGATTTAATTCATGATTCATGAATCATGATTCAATTCATGATTCATGATTCAATTAATGATTTATGATTCATTTCATGATTTATGATTCAATTCATGATTCATGATTCATGATTTATGATTCCATTCATGATTCATGATTCATTTTATGATTCATGATTCAATTCATGATTGTAATTCATGATTCGATTCATAATTCATGATTCATAATTCAATTCATGATTTGTGATTCATGATTCGATTCATGATTCATGATTCGATTCATGATTCTTGATTCGAATCATGATTCATGATTCGATTCATAATTCATGATTCTATTCATAATTCATGATTCATGATTCGATTCATGATTCAAGATTCAATTCATGATTCATGATTCATGATTCAATTTATGATTCATGATTCATTTCATGATTCATGATTCAATTCATGATTCAATTCATGATTCAATTTATGATTCATAATTCATGATTCAATTCATGATTTATGATTCATGATTCGATTCATGATTCATGATTTGATTCATGATTCATGATTCGATTCATGATTCATGATTCAATTCATGATTAATGATTCATGATTCAATTCATGATTCATGATTTAATTCATAATTCATGATTCATGATTCAATTTATGATTCATGATTCATGATTCAATTCATGATTCATGAATCATGATTCGATTCATGATTTATGATTCGATTCATGATTCATGATTCAATTCTTGATTCATGATTCATGATTTGATTCATGATTCATGATTCAATTCATGATTCATGATTTATGATTCAATTCATGATTCATGATTTATTTCATGATTCTTGATTCATGATTCAATTCATGATTCAATTCATGATTCATGATGTAATTCATGATTCATTTTTCATGATTCATGATTCGATTCATGATTCATGATGCATGATTCAATTTGTGATTCATGATTCAATTCATGATTCATGATTCATTTCATGATTCATGATTCCTCATTCAATTCATGATTCATGATTCAATTCATGATTCCTGATTCATTTCATGATTCATGATTCAATTCATGATTCGATTCATGATTCATGATTCAATTCTTGATTCATGATTCATGATTCGATTCATGATTCATGATTAAATTCATGATTCATGATTTATGATTCAATTCATGATTTATGATTTATTTCATGATTCAATTCATGGTTCATGATTCATGATTCAATTCGTGATTCATGATTCAATTCATGATTCATGATTCATTTCATGATTTATGATTCAATTCTTAATTCAATTCATGATTCATGATTTATTTCATGATTCATTTCATGATTCATGATTGATGATTCAATTCATTATTCAGATCATGATTAATTATATGATTCATAATTCATGATTCAATACATGATTCAATTCATGATTCATGATTCATGATTCAATTCATGATTCATGATTCATGATTCAATTAATGATTCATGATTCAAGATTCGATTCATGATTCATGATTCAATTCATGATTCATGATTCATGATTCAAGTCATGATTGGATTTATGATTCATGATTCATGATTCATGATTCGATTCATGATTCATGATTCATAATTCAATTAATGATTTGTGAATCATGATTCATAATTCATTATTCATGATTCAAGTCATGATTCATGATTCAATTAATGATTCATGATTCATGATTCAATTTATGATTGATGATTCAATTCATGATTCTTGGATCATGATTCAATTCATGATTCATGATTCATTTCATGATTTATGATTCAATTCATGATTCATGATTCCATTCATGATTCATGATTCATTTTATGATTCATGATTCATGATACAATTCATGATTTGTGATTCATAATTCGATTCATAATTCATGATTCATAATTCAATTCATGATTTGTGATTCATGATTCGATTCATGATTCATGATTCGATTCATGATTCTTGATTCGAAACATGATTCATGATTCGATTCATAATTCATGATTCATGATTCGATTCATGATTCATGATTCAATTCATAATTCATGTTTTAAATCATGATTCAATTCATGATTCATGTTTTAATTCATGATTCCTGATTCAATTCATGATTCATGATTCGATTCATGATTCTTAATTCAATTCATGATTTATTTCATGATTCTTGATTTATGATTCAATTCATGATTCAATTCATGATTCATGATTCAATTCATGATTCATTATTCATGATTCATGATTCGATTTATGATTCATGATTCATGATTCAATTCGTGATTCATGATTCAATTCATGATTCATGATTCATTTCATGATTTATGATTCAATTCTTAATTCAATTCATGATTCATGATTTATTTCATGATTCATTTCATGATTCATGATTGATGATTCAATTCATTATTCAGATCATGATTAATTATATGATTCATAATTCATGATTCAATTCATGATTCAATTCATGATTCATGATTCATGATTCAATTCATGATTCATGATTCATGATTCAATTAATGATTCATGATTCAAGATTCGATTCATGATTCATGATTCAATTCATGATTCATGATTCATGATTCAAGTCATGATTGGATTTATGATTCATGATTCATGATTCATGATTCGATTCATGATTCATGATTCATGATTCATAATTCAATTAATGATTTCTGATTCATGATTCATGATTCATGATTCGATTCATAATTCATGATTCATGATTCGATTCATGATTCAAGATTCAATTCATGATTCATGATTCATGATTCAATTCATAATTCATGTTTTAAATCATAATTTAATTCATAATTCATGTTTTAATTCAAGATTCATGATTCAATTCATGATTTAATTTATGATTCATGATTCAATTCATGATTCATGATTCGATTCATGATTCATGATTCATGATTCATGATTCGATTCATGATTCATGATTCATGATTCAATTCGTGATTCATGATTCAATTCATGATTCATGATTCATTTCATGATTTATGATTCAATTCTTATTTCAATTCATGATTCATGATTTATTTCATGATTCATTTCATGATTCATGATTCATGATTCAATTCATTATTCAGATCATGATTAATTATATGATTCATAATTCATGATTCAATTCATGATTCAATTCATGATTCATGATTCATGATTCAATTCATGATTCATGATTCATAATTCAATTCATAATTTGTGATTCATGATTCGATTCATGATTCATGATTCGATTCATGATTCTTAAATCGAATCATGATTCATGATTTGATTCATAATTCATAATTCTATTCATAATTCATGACTCATGATTCGATTCATGATTCAAGATTCAATTCATGATTCATGATTCATGATTCAATTCATGATTCATGATTCATTTCATGATTCATGATTCAATTCATGATTCAATTCATGATTCAATTTATGATTCATAATTCATGATTCAATTCATGATTTATGATTCATGATTGTCACTCACCGGACCGTGAGTGCCTCTTCTTGGACATTTAGGAACCGTGGCCGTCCGCCATCCTGAGGGTCTGCGCATGCGCAGCCCTTTCCTATACTTCAGTGTATGTCCCTTTAACTCAATTGGCAGATCAGGCAACACTCCCTATATTAAGCACCTGTGGTCAACACCACGTTGCCTGATCTTGGAGTCTCATTCCCCATGAGTCTCTGAAGGTGTTCCTGTATTCCTCGTGTATTCAGCGCTGCTGATTCCTGTGGTTTCCAAACCACTTCTATCTCTGTGGTTTCCAAACCACTTCTACTACTGTGGTTCCCATACCACTTCTACCATCAACTGTATCATCGTGACTGTTTGCTGATTCCTATCCGCTGCCTCCGTGCACTACAGTCTTCTAAATCACTTCAACGCTATTATTATCATTGTGGCTGTTTGCTGATTCCTATCTGCTGCCTCCGTGCACTCCAGCCTTCACTTCACATCCACTCACCTGATCATCATCAAGTTCCTGAGCTGATTCCTATCCGCTGCCTCCATGCACTACAGTCTCCAGCTTGCAACTCGCCTGTGTTCATCATCGTGACTGTTAGCTGATTCCTATCCGCTGCCTCCGTGCACTACAGTCTCCAGCTTGCAACTCGCCTGTGTTCATCATCGTGACTGTTAGCTGATTCCTATCCGCTGCCTCCGTGCACTACAGTCTCCAGCTTGCAACTCGCCTGTGTTCATCATTGTGACTGTTAGCTGATTCCTATCCGCTGCCCCTGTGCAGTGCCGCCTCATCTCAGCTCTCCTGTGTTTCCAGTCTACTGCTCACGTTGCCATCCGCTACACTTCTGGATCTACAGCTCCTGGTCTACTCTGCCATCCCGTGTTCCATCACTGTGGGTCCTGTTGGTTGCCCCTGGTTACCTCCGTGGGCGCAGAGTCCTGCTGCTGCTGTCAGCGCTATCGTCCATCTCCTGCTGATCCGCTCTCCACGCCTTCACGTGTCCCGCTGGTCTCTACCCTCCTGTCAGCATTGGATTCGTATCTCAACAACTACTCCTCTGCTGGATCATCTCCATTCTCCTGGGTCCTCTATGAGTCCAGTTCCACGTGTTACTGATTCCTGTGGATTCGTGTCCCTGTTGGTTTACTTACCTGTGCGCTGCACCTACTAGACCGCTGCCTCATCCATCCAGGGACTTCTCATCCAGTCGGCCTCCTGCCGCTCAGGTATCGCTGCACTCCTATCTGACTGCCTGCTTCTGAACCACGGTATGCATACTTCTCATTGACTGTGCTGGTGTATTGCATATCTTGCTGGACTGTGTTTGGTTCTCTCTGGAGTCTGCTATCCGCTGAGTCTTTTGCCATCATTGACTGTGTTATCTTGTGCTGGACTATTTCAAGTGACTTTCTAGATTTGCAGACCTGCTCAGTCATTTATATATATATATTGTGCATATTACTGTGGATCGTGTATAAGGTGCCTGTGTATATCCTGTGTTGCAGTCTCTCCCCGTGCACCTCCTCACATATATATTCAGTGGTACAACTTGCTCATGACAGACCACTGATCCCTGTTTCCTGTATCACCTGTTCCAGTATCTTCTCACATAGCAGTGGTACAACTTGCTACCGCAGACCACTGACTACCCGGATACCTCCACTTGGATTCCATTCCTTCACTCAGACAGCGGTACAACTTGCTATCCGCAGACCGCTGACTCTCATCACCTCCTTGTCTCTGTTGGACATTCCTTCTCACTATAGCAGTGGTACAACTTGCTATCGCAGACCACTGACTACCTTCACGTGCCCTTGTCCATACAGTTCCTCGTGTACTATTACCTCCATATTACCAGTGCTGCTAGTCATAGACTTTCCTGAGCATCTCATCAGTTACCATTTCCTGTTCCGTGATCACCCAGCTACCAGAGTACCCTATTACCATCTACATTGCTCTGGTAAGCCTACCACCTGGTGATCCCTGGGTAAAGACTCCTAGTGCCCGTGACAGTAAGATCAGGCCATGACAGACCCAGATACGGAACCTACTGCCAAAGAGATGCTGCAGCATCTGGTTAGCCGTGTGGAGCAACAGGATGCCCGCCAACAGCTGTTACTTCAGTGTTATCAGTCATTAACCTCCCAAGGAACATCTGGACAGACTGTGACAGCTACTACTGAGGCTCCTGTGCTTTCCTCCGTTTCCCCATTGCCATCCCAGGTGTCTACAGCTTCCACGCTTCACCTGCCTACTCCGTCAAAGTACGATGGAGACCCCAAAACTTGTAGGGGTTTCCTCAACCAATGTTCAGTCCATTTTGAGCTCCAACCTCAAAATTTTTCTACCCATCGTTCCAGAGTGGCCTATCTTATCTCTTTGTTTTCAGGACAAGCCCTGGCTTGGGCCTCCCCTCTGTGGGAGAGAAACGATCCAATACTACAAGATAGTGCCAAATTCATTTCTACATTCCGAAGTGTGTTCGATGAACCAGGTCGTGTGACCTCCGCTGCTTCCAGCATCCTCCGTCTGCGACAAGGATCTCATACAGTAGGCCAGTACGTCATTCAATTTAGGATCTTAGCCTCTGAACTTCAGTGGAACACTGAAGCCCTAGTTGCCGCCTTCTGGCAGGGGCTCTCCGATAAAATTAAAGATGCACTGACTACTCAGGAGCTTCCTTCGTCACTTGAGGATTTGATCTCTCTATGCCATCGTGTTGATATGAGATTTCGTGAAAGAGAGGCTGAGAAAACGACTTCTGCTAAAGCACCTCTTCGTTCTAACCCTCAATTTCGTCCAGTGTCACCCACTGTGATTCCCATGGAGATAGGACGTTCCAAATTATCTTCTGAGGAGAGGAAACGAAGAGTCAAGAATAGACTCTGTATCTATTGTGCTGATTCCACTCATGTTCTCAGCTCCTGCCCTAAGAGATCGGGAAATGCCAGGCCCTAACTAGTTCTGGAGAGGTGAAGTTAGGGTCCCTGGAGTCCTCTCCATCTTCTATGAAATCTAAAATCTGCGCTTTTGATGTTACAATTTCCTTTGCTACTAAAACCTTTGAGTCACAGGCATTGATTGATTCCGGAGCAGCAGGAAATTTCATTTCCAAATCATTAGTAAAGCAATGGTCTCTACCAGTGATTACCTTAA
Source organism: Mixophyes australis (assembly GCA_036250195.1). Taxonomy (NCBI): domain Eukaryota; kingdom Metazoa; phylum Chordata; class Amphibia; order Anura; family Limnodynastidae; genus Mixophyes; species Mixophyes australis. Next base: position 177,865,398 of record JAVHZZ010000002.1, on the reverse strand, counting down.
AAACACCCATTACTGTGACGGCTATCGATGGATCACGTCTCATCAACGGCCTCATCACCCAGTGTACGTCTCCAGTAACCCTTCAGATTGGTGCCCTGCATCATGAAGAAATATCGTTTTTAATCCTTCCTGTTACGACAAGTCCGATTGTCTTAGGCCTTCCATGGCTTCAGTGTCACTCTCCCCAGATTGACTGGCGCACCCCTCAAGTCACATCTTGGGGGTCTGAATGTCACCATCATTGCCTTTCCCAAGTCATTCCTCTCAAAGTACAGCAATCTTCCATCTCATCTACCTCATCGGGACTCCCTCCTCAATATGCTTCATTTACCGATGTTTTTGATAAAGCTCAGTCTGAACGTCTTCCTCCTCATCGTTCTTGGGATTGTCCGATCGACCTTCTTCCTGGCAAGACTCCCCCCAGGGGCCGGGTCTATCCACTCTCGTTACCTGAGACTCAAGCTACTTCTGAGTATATACAGGAGAACCTCCAGCGTGGGTTCATTCGACCTTCCACCTCGCCCGCTGGAGCTGGGTTCTTCTTCGTCAAAAAGAAGGATGGATCATTACGCCCTTGCATAGATTTTCGTGGACTCAATGCCATTACTATCAAGAATCGGTATCCCATTCCGTTGATCACTGAGCTATTCGATCGCATCAAGGGAGCCCGTATCTTTACTAAGTTGGATCTTCGTGGTGCCTATAATTTAATCAGAATCCGTTCCGGTGACGAATGGAAGACAGCGTTTAACACCAGAGACGGGCATTACGAATATCTGGTAATGCCTTTCGGGCTGTGTAATGCCTCCGCTGTTTTTCAAGGCTTCATCAATGAGATCTTTCGGGACTTATTATATGTATGTGTCGTCGTCTACCTGGACGACATACTGATCTTTTCACAGGACCTGCCTTCTCACCACCTACATGTGGCAGAAGTCCTCTCCAGACTACGGAGAAATTCATTGTTCTGTAAATTAGAAAAATGTTCATTTGAATTACCCCAGATTCCATTCTTGGGGTATATAGTTTCCGGAGTTGGCCTGAAGATGGATCCAGACAAAGTGAGTGCTGTACTACATTGGCCCCAGCCAACTACTCTTCGTGCTATCCAGCGTTTTTTAGGTTTTGCCAATTACTATAGACGCTTCATTCAAGACTTTTCCTCCATTGCATCTCCTATTGTGGCCCTGACTCGAAAAGGGGCTAATCCTAAGCAATGGTCACCTGAGGCTCTTCAAGCCTTTCAAACACTAAAAGAGTCCTTCTCTTCGGCTCCAATCCTTCGACAGCCTGATGTGACACTCCCCTTCTTTCTAGAAGTAGATGCCTCTAATGTGGGCTTAGGAGCTATTCTCTCCCAACGCTCGGAACAGCAAAAGTTCCATCCTTGTGCCTTCTATTCTCGGGGTCTCCTGCCCGCAGAGAAGAATTATACCATCGGGGACAAGGAATTACTGGCTATCAAAGCCGCATTAGAGGAATGGAGATACTTATTGGAGGGAGCTCGCCATCCGGTGACGATCTTCACGGATCATAAGAACTTGTCATATCTCCAGTCTGCCCAATGCTTGAACCCTCGTCAAGCAAGATGGTCTCTTTTCTTTTCCCATTTTGAATTAATAATTACCTTCAAACCAGCTGCCAAGAACAAAAAAGCTGATGCTTTATCTAGAGCCTTTGTGACGTCCTCTGATATAGAAGAGGGTTCCAACCATACCATTCTAGATCCCAAATGTATCTCACTGGCTGCTTCATCCACCAAAATGCTACCATTTGGGAAGACCCTCGTGCCTCCTACTCTAAGGAGGAAAATCCTTTCGTGGTTCCATGCCTCTCGTTTTTCTGGACACGCCGGTGAACACAAGACCTTTGAGATCCTCTCTCGAAGTTACTGGTGGCCTTCAATGAGGAGAGACGTCAAAGAGTTCATTGCTTCCTGTGAACTATGTTCTCAGTTCAAATCCTCCCGTAGAACTCCAGCAGGGTTGCTACGACCACTACCCATTCCGTCCAAACCATGGACCCATATTAGTATGGATTTCGTTACTGACTTACCACCTAGTAAGAATCATAACACTATTTGGGTGGTGGTGGACAGATTTTCGAAGATGGCTCATTTCATCCCTCTGCCTGGTTTGCCTTCCTCGTCCATCCTGGCTGAACATTTCATTAAAGAGATCTTCCGTATCCATGGATGTCCGTCTGAGATTGTGTCTGATAGAGGAGTACAATTCGTTTCCAGATTCTGGCGAGCCCTTTGTAAAACCTTGGGCATACGATTAGCACTCTCATCTTCTTACCATCCGCAATCTAACGGACAAACTGAACGTGTCAATCAAGATCTTGAGACTTTTATAAGAATGTTTTCATCAGCCAATCAAGACAACTGGGTAGAGTTGCTTCCTTGGGCTGAATTTGCCCATAACAACATGTACCATGAGTCATCATCCAAAACTCCATTTTTTGTGGTCTACGGTCACCATCCGTCTTTTCCGGAATTTCCTGCCCTCCCGCCCACCCAAGTTCCTGCGGTGGAAACTGTTTGTCAGACCTTTAAAAATATCTGGTCTCAGGTCAAAACCTGTTTAAAGAAGACATCTATCAAATATAAATCTTTCGCAGATAAGAAGAGGCGGGCTATTCCCCCACTAAAAATTGGAGATCGTGTCTGGTTATCCACCAAAAATATTCGTTTGAAGGTTCCATCCATGAAATTCGCCCCTCGTTTTATTGGTCCATATAGGATCATTCAAGTAATCAATCCAGTATGTGTGAAACTTCTTCTTCCTAAGAATCTTCGGATTTCTAATGCCTTCCACGTATCCTTGCTCAAACCTCTGATTATCAACCGTTTCTCAACTCCTCCCTCAGCTCCGCAGCCAGTTCAAGTCCATCAGGAGGAGGATTTCGAGATTACTGAGGTGCTAGACGCAAAAATTTCGCGAGGAGGTCTTCATTTCCTCGTTCATTGGAAGGGCTTTGGTCCTGAGGAGCGCTCTTGGATCAAGGCTGAAGATCTTAATGCTCCTGCCCTTTTGAAGAGGTTTTATGCCAAAAATCCGGACAAGCCCGGTTCCAGGCGTTCTGTGCCCACCTTTAAAAGGGGGGGTACTGTCACTCACCGGACCGCGAGTGCCTCTTCTCGGACATTTAGGAACCGTGGCCGTCCGCCATCCTGAGGGTCTGCGCATGCGCAGCCCTTTCCTATACTTCAGTGTATGTCCCTTTAACTCAATTGGCAGATCAGGCAACACTCCCTATATTAAGCACCTGTGGTCAACACCACGTTGCCTGATCTTGGAGTCTCATTCCCCATGAGTCTCTGAAGGTGTTCCTGTATTCCTCGTGTATTCAGCGCTGCTGATTCCTGTGGTTTCCAAACCACTTCTATCTCTGTGGTTTCCAAACCACTTCTACTACTGTGGTTCCCATACCACTTCTACCATCAACTGTATCATCGTGACTGTTTGCTGATTCCTATCCGCTGCCTCCGTGCACTACAGTCTTCTAAATCACTTTAACGCTATTATTATCATTGTGGCTGTTTGCTGATTCCTATCTGCTGCCTCCGTGCACTCCAGCCTTCACTTCACATCCACTCACCTGATCATCATCAAGTTCCTGAGCTGATTCCTATCCGCTGCCTCCGTGCACTACAGTCTCCAGCTTGCAACTCGCCTGTGTTCATCATCGTGACTGTTAGCTGATTCCTATCCGCTGCCTCCGTGCACTACAGTCTCCAGCTTGCAACTCGCCTGTGTTCATCATCGTGACTGTTAGCTGATTCCTATCCGCTGCCTCCGTGCACTACAGTCTCCAGCTTGCAACTCGCCTGTGTTCATCATTGTGACTGTTAGCTGATTCCTATCCGCTGCCCCTGTGCAGTGCCGCCTCATCTCAGCTCTCCTGTGTTTCCAGTCTACTGCTCACGTTGCCATCCGCTACACTTCTGGATCTACAGCTCCTGGTCTACTCTGCCATCCCGTGTTCCATCACTGTGGGTCCTGTTGGTTGCCCCTGGTTACCTCCGTGGGCGCAGAGTCCTGCTGCTGCTGTCAGCGCTATCGTCCATCTCCTGCTGATCCGCTCTCCACGCCTTCACGTGTCCCGCTGGTCTCTACCCTCCTGTCAGCATTGGATTCGTATCTCAACAACTACTCCTCTGCTGGATCATCTCCATTCTCCTGGGTCCTCTATGAGTCCAGTTCCACGTGTTACTGATTCCTGTGGATTCGTGTCCCTGTTGGTTTACTTACCTGTGCGCTGCACCTACTAGACCGCTGCCTCATCCATCCAGGGACTTCTCATCCAGTCGGCCTCCTGCCGCTCAGGTATCGCTGCACTCCTATCTGACTGCCTGCTTCTGAACCACGGTATGCATACTTCTCATTGACTGTGCTGGTGTATTGCATATCTTGCTGGACTGTGTTTGGTTCTCTCTGGAGTCTGCTATCCGCTGAGTCTTTTGCCATCATTGACTGTGTTATCTTGTGCTGGACTATTTCAAGTGACTTTCTAGATTTGCAGACCTGCTCAGTCATTTATATATATATATTGTGCATATTACTGTGGATCGTGTATAAGGTGCCTGTGTATATCCTGTGTTGCAGTCTCTCCCCGTGCACCTCCTCACATATATATTCAGTGGTACAACTTGCTCATGACAGACCACTGATCCCTGTTTCCTGTATCACCTGTTCCAGTATCTTCTCACATAGCAGTGGTACAACTTGCTACCGCAGACCACTGACTACCCGGATACCTCCACTTGGATTCCATTCCTTCACTCAGACAGCGGTACAACTTGCTATCCGCAGACCGCTGACTCTCATCACCTCCTTGTCTCTGTTGGACATTCCTTCTCATTATAGCAGTGGTACAACTTGCTATCGCAGACCACTGACTACCTTCACGTGCCCTTGTCCATACAGTTCCTCGTGTACTATTACCTCCATATTACCAGTGCTGCTAGTCATAGACTTTCCTGAGCATCTCATCAGTTACCATTTCCTGTTCCGTGATCACCCAGCTACCAGAGTACCCTATTACCATCTACATTGCTCTGGTAAGCCTACCACCTGGTGATCCCTGGGTAAAGACTCCTAGTGCCCGTGACAGTAAGATCAGGCCATGACAGACCCAGATACGGAACCTACTGCCAAAGAGATGCTGCAGCATCTGGTTAGCCGTGTGGAGCAACAGGATGCCCGCCAACAGCTGTTACTTCAGTGTTATCAGTCATTAACCTCCCAAGGAACATCTGGACAGACTGTGACAGCTACTACTGAGGCTCCTGTGCTTTCCTCCGTTTCCCCATTGCCATCCCAGGTGTCTACAGCTTCCACGCTTCACCTGCCTACTCCGTCAAAGTACGATGGAGACCCCAAAACTTGTAGGGGTTTCCTCAACCAATGTTCAGTCCATTTTGAGCTCCAACCTCAAAATTTTTCTACCCATCGTTCCAGAGTGGCCTATCTTATCTCTTTGTTTTCAGGACAAGCCCTGGCTTGGGCCTCCCCTCTGTGGGAGAGAAACGATCCAATACTACAAGATAGTGCCAAATTCATTTCTACATTCCGAAGTGTGTTCGATGAACCAGGTCGTGTGACCTCCGCTGCTTCCAGCATCCTCCGTCTGCGACAAGGATCTCATACAGTAGGCCAGTACGTCATTCAATTTAGGATCTTAGCCTCTGAACTTCAGTGGAACACTGAAACCCTAGTTGCCGCCTTCTGGCAGGGGCTCTCCGATAAAATTAAAGATGCACTGACTACTCAGGAGCTTCCTTCGTCACTTGAGGATTTGATCTCTCTATGCCATCGTGTTGATATGAGATTTCGTGAAAGAGAGGCTGAGAAAACGACTTCTGCTAAAGCACCTCTTCGTTCTAACCCTCAATTTCGTCCAGTGTCACCCACTGTGATTCCCATGGAGATAGGACGTTCCAAATTATCTTCTGAGGAGAGGAAACGAAGAGTCAAGAATAGACTCTGTATCTATTGTGCTGATTCTACTCATGTTCTCAGCTCCTGCCCTAAGAGATCGGGAAATGCCAGGCCCTAACTAGTTCTGGAGAGGTGAAGTTAGGGTCCCTGGAGTCCTCTCCATCTTCTATGAAATCTAAAATCTGCGCTTTTGATGTTACAATTTCCTTTGCTACTAAAACCTTTGAGTCACAGGCATTGATTGATTCCGGAGCAGCAGGAAATTTCATTTCCAAATCATTAGTAAAGCAATGGTCTCTACCAGTGATTACCTTAAAAACACCCATTACTGTGACGGCTATCGATGGATCACGTCTCATCAACGGCCTCATCACCCAGTGTACGTCTCCAGTAACCCTTCAGATTGGTGCCCTGCATCATGAAGAAATATCGTTTTTAATCCTTCCTGTTACGACAAGTCCGATTGTCTTAGGCCTTCCATGGCTTCAGTGTCACTCTCCCCAGATTGACTGGCGCACCCCTCAAGTCACGTCTTGGGGGTCTGAATGTCACCATCATTGCCTTTCCCAAGTCATTCCTCTCAAAGTACAGCAATCTTCCATCTCATCTACCTCATCGGGACTCCCTCCTCAATATGCTTCATTTACCGATGTTTTTGATAAAGCTCAGTCTGAACGTCTTCCTCCTCATCGTTCTTGGGATTGTCCGATCGACCTTCTTCCTGGCAAGACTCCCCCCAGGGGCCGGGTCTATCCACTCTCGTTACCTGAGACTCAAGCTACTTCTGAGTATATACAGGAGAACCTCCAGCGTGGGTTCATTCGACCTTCCACCTCGCCCGCTGGAGCTGGGTTCTTCTTCGTCAAAAAGAAGGATGGATCATTACGCCCTTGCATAGATTTTCGTGGACTCAATGCCATTACTATCAAGAATCGGTATCCCATTCCGTTGATCACTGAGCTATTCGATCGCATCAAGGGAGCCCGTATCTTTACTAAGTTGGATCTTCGTGGTGCCTATAATTTAATCAGAATCCGTTCCGGTGACGAATGGAAGACAGCGTTTAACACCAGAGACGGGCATTACGAATATCTGGTAATGCCTTTCGGGCTGTGTAATGCCTCCGCTGTTTTTCAAGGCTTCATCAATGAGATCTTTCGGGACTTATTATATGTATGTGTCGTCGTCTACCTGGACGACATACTGATCTTTTCACAGGACCTGCCTTCTCACCACCTACATGTGGCAGAAGTCCTCTCCAGACTATGGAGAAATTCATTGTTCTGTAAATTAGAAAAATGTTCATTCGAATTACCCCAGATTCCATTCTTGGGGTATATAGTTTCCGGAGTTGGCCTGAAGATGGATCCAGACAAAGTGAGTGCTGTACTACATTGGCCCCAGCCAACTACTCTTCGTGCTATCCAGCGTTTTTTAGGTTTTGCCAATTACTATAGACGCTTCATTCAAGACTTTTCCTCCATTGCATCTCCTATTGTGGCCCTGACTCGAAAAGGGGCTAATCCTAAGCAATGGTCACCTGAGGCTCTTCAAGCCTTTCAAACACTAAAAGAGTCCTTCTCTTCGGCTCCAATCCTTCGACAGCCTGATGTGACACTCCCCTTCTTTCTAGAAGTAGATGCCTCTAATGTGGGCTTAGGAGCTATTCTCTCCCAACGCTCGGAACAGCAAAAGTTCCACCCTTGTGCCTTCTATTCTCGGGGTCTCCTGCCCGCAGAGAAGAATTATACCATCGGGGACAAGGAATTACTGGCTATCAAAGCCGCATTAGAGGAATGGAGATACTTATTGGAGGGAGCTCGCCATCCGGTGACGATCTTCACGGATCATAAGAACTTGTCATATCTCCAGTCTGCCCAATGCTTGAACCCTCGTCAAGCAAGATGGTCTCTTTTCTTTTCCCGTTTTGAATTAATAATTACCTTCAAACCAGCTGCCAAGAACAAAAAAGCTGATGCTTTATCTAGAGCCTTTGTGACGTCCTCTGATATAGAAGAGGGTTCCAACCATACCATTCTAGATCCCAAATGTATCTCACTGGCTGCTTCATCCACCAAAATGCTACCATTTGGGAAGACCCTCGTGCCTCCTACTCTAAGGAGGAAAATCCTTTCGTGGTTCCATGCCTCTCGTTTTTCTGGACACGCCGGTGAACACAAAACCTTTGAGATCCTCTCTCGAAGTTACTGGTGGCCTTCAATGAGGAGAGACGTCAAAGAGTTCATTGCTTCCTGTGAACTATGTTCTCAGTTCAAATCCTCCCGTAGAACTCCAGCAGGGTTGCTACGACCACTACCCATTCCGTCCAAACCATGGACCCATATTAGTATGGATTTCGTTACTGACTTACCACCTAGTAAGAATCATAACACTATTTGGGTGGTGGTGGACAGATTTTCGAAGATGGCTCATTTCATCCCTCTGTCTGGTTTGCCTTCCTCGTCCATCCTGGCTGAACATTTCATTAAAGAGATCTTCCGTATCCATGGATGTCCGTCTGAGATTGTGTCTGATAGAGGAGTACAATTCGTTTCCAGATTCTGGCGAGCCCTTTGTAAAACCTTGGGCATACGATTAGCACTCTCATCTTCTTACCATCCGCAATCTAACGGACAAACTGAACGTGTCAATCAAGATCTTGAGACTTTTATAAGAATGTTTTCATCAGCCAATCAAGACAACTGGGTAGAGTTGCTTCCTTGGGCTGAATTTGCCCATAACAACATGTACCATGAGTCATCATCCAAAACTCCATTTTTTGTGGTCTACGGTCACCATCCGTCTTTTCCGGAATTTCCTGCCCTCCCGCCCACCCAAGTTCCTGCGGTGGAAACTGTTTGTCAGACCTTTAAAAATATCTGGTCTCAGGTCAAAACCTGTTTAAAGAAGACATCTATCAAATATAAATCTTTCGCAGATAAGAAGAGGCGGGCTATTCCCCCACTAAAAATTGGAGATCGTGTCTGGTTATCCACCAAAAATATTCGTTTGAAGGTTCCATCCATGAAATTCGCCCCTCGTTTTATTGGTCCATATAGGATCATTCAAGTAATCAATCCAGTATGTGTGAAACTTCTTCTTCCTAAGAATCTTCGGATTTCTAATGCCTTCCACGTATCCTTGCTCAAACCTCTGATTATCAACCGTTTCTCAACTCCTCCCTCAGCTCCGCAGCCAGTTCAAGTCCATCAGGAGGAGGATTTCGAGATTACTGAGGTGCTAGACGCAAAAATTTCGCGAGGAGGTCTTCATTTCCTCGTTCATTGGAAGGGCTTTGGTCCTGAGGAGCGCTCTTGGATCAAGGCTGAAGATCTTAATGCTCCTGCCCTTTTGAAGAGGTTTTATGCCAAAAATCCGGACAAGCCCGGTTCCAGGCGTTCTGTGCCCACCTTTAAAAGGGGGGGTACTGTCACTCACCGGACCGTGAGTGCCTCTTCTCGGACATTTAGGAACCGTGGCCGTCCGCCATCCTGAGGGTCTGCGCATGCGCAGCCCTTTCCTATACTTCAGTGTATGTCCCTTTAACTCAATTGGCAGATCAGGCAACACTCCCTATATTAAGCACCTGTGGTCAACACCACGTTGCCTGATCTTGGAGTCTCATTCCCCATGAGTCTCTGAAGGTGTTCCTGTATTCCTCGTGTATTCAGCGCTGCTGATTCCTGTGGTTTCCAAACCACTTCTATCTCTGTGGTTTCCAAACCACTTCTACTACTGTGGTTCCCATACCACTTCTACCATCAACTGTATCATCGTGACTGTTTGCTGATTCCTATCCGCTGCCTCCGTGCACTACAGTCTTCTAAATCACTTCAACGCTATTATTATCATTGTGGCTGTTTGCTGATTCCTATCTGCTGCCTCCGTGCACTCCAGCCTTCACTTCACATCCACTCACCTGATCATCATCAAGTTCCTGAGCTGATTCCTATCCGCTGCCTCCGTGCACTACAGTCTCCAGCTTGCAACTCGCCTGTGTTCATCATCGTGACTGTTAGCTGATTCCTATCCGCTGCCTCCGTGCACTACAGTCTCCAGCTTGCAACTCGCCTGTGTTCATCATCGTGACTGTTAGCTGATTCCTATCCGCTGCCTCCGTGCACTACAGTCTCTAGCTTGCAACTCGCCTGTGTTCATCATTGTGACTGTTAGCTGATTCCTATCCGCTGCCCCTGTGCAGTGCCGCCTCATCTCAGCTCTCCTGTGTTTCCAGTCTACTGCTCACGTTGCCATCCGCTACACTTCTGGATCTACAGCTCCTGGTCTACTCTGCCATCCCGTGTTCCATCACTGTGGGTCCTGTTGGTTGCCCCTGGTTACCTCCGTGGGCGCAGAGTTCTGCTGCTGCTGTCAGCGCTATCGTCCATCTCCTGCTGATCCGCTCTCCACGCCTTCACGTGTCCCGCTGGTCTCTACCCTCCTGTCAGCATTGGATTCGTATCTCAACAACTACTCCTCTGCTGGATCATCTCCATTCTCCTGGGTCCTCTATGAGTCCAGTTCCACGTGTTACTGATTCCTGTGGATTCGTGTCCCTGTTTTTTTACTTACATGTGCGCTGCACCTACTAGACCGCTGCCTCATCCATCCAGGGACTTCTCATCCAGTCGGCCTCCTGCCGCTCAGGTATCGCTGCACTCCTATCTGACTGCCTGCTTCTGAACCACGGTATGCATACTTCTCATTGACTGTGCTGGTGTATTGCATATCTTGCTGGACTGTGTTTGGTTCTCTCTGGAGTCTGCTATCCGCTGAGTCTTTTGCCATCATTGACTGTGTTATCTTGTGCTGGACTATTTCAAGTGACTTTCTAGATTTGCAGACCTGCTCAGTCATTTATATATATATATTGTGCATATTACTGTGGATCGTGTATAAGGTGCCTGTGTATATCCTGTGTTGCAGTCTCTCCCCGTGCACCTCCTCACATATATATTCAGTGGTACAACTTGCTCATGACAGACCACTGATCCCTGTTTCCTGTATCACCTGTTCCAGTATCTTCTCACATAGCAGTGGTACAACTTGCTACCGCAGACCACTGACTACCCGGATACCTCCACTTGGATTCCATTCCTTCACTCAGACAGCGGTACAACTTGCTATCCGCAGACCGCTGACTCTCATCACCTCCTTGTCTCTGTTGGACATTCCTTCTCACTATAGCAGTGGTACAACTTGCTATCGCAGACCACTGACTACCTTCACGTGCCCTTGTCCATACAGTTCCTCGTGTACTATTACCTCCATATTACCAGTGCTGCTAGTCATAGACTTTCCTGAGCATCTCATCAGTTACCATTTCTTGTTCCGTGATAACCCAGCTACCAGAGTACCCTATTACCATCTACATTGCTCTGGTAAGCCTACCACCTGGTGATCCCTGGGTAAAGACTCCTAGTGCCCGTGACAATGATTCATTTCATGATTTATGATTCATGATTCATTTCATGATTCATGATTCATGATTCGATTCATGATTTATGATTCGATTCATGATTCATGTATCGATTCATGATTTGTGATTCAATTCATGATTAATGATTCATTTAATGATTCATAATTCATGATTCAATTCATGATTCATGATTTAATTCATGATTCATGATTCATGATTCATGATTCAATTCATGATTCATGATTCATGATTCAATTCATGATTCATGATTCATGATTCGATTCATAATTCATGATTCGATTCATGATTCATGATTCAATTCATAATTCATGTTTTAAATCATAATTCAATTCATAATTCATGTTTTAATTCAAGATTCATGATTCAATTCATGATTTAATTTATGATTCATGATTCAATTCATGATTCATGATTCGATTCATGATTCATGATTCATGATTCATGATTCGATTCATGATTCATGATTCGATTCATGATTCATGATTCATGATTCAATTCGTGATTCAATTCATGATTCATGATTCAATTCATGATTCATTATTCATGATTCATGATTCAATTCATGATTCATGATTCATTTCATGATTCATGATTCAATTCATGATTCATGATTCAATTCATGATTCATGATTCGATTCAGGATTCATGATTCATGATTCAATTCATGATTTATGATTTAATTCATGATTCATGAATCATGATTCAATTCATGATTCATGATTCAATTAATGATTTATGATTCATTTCATGATTTATGATTCAATTCATGATTCATGATTCATGATTTATGATTCCATTCATGATTCATGATTCATTTTATGATTCATGATTCATGATTCAATTCATGATTGTAATTCATGATTCGATTCATAATTCATGATTCATAATTCAATTCATCATTTGTGATTCATGATTCGATTCATGATTCATGATTCGATTCATGATTCTTGATTCAAATCATGATTCATGATTCATGATTTGATTCATGATTCATGATTCAATTCATGATTCATGATTTAAGATTCAATTCATGATTCATGATTTATTTCATGATTCTTGATTCATGATTCAATTCATGATTCAATTCATGATTCATGATGCAATTCATGATTCATTTTTCATGATTCATTATTCGATTCATGATTCATGATGCATGATTCAATTTGTGATTCATGATTCAATTCATGATTCATGATTCATTTCATGATTCATTTCATGATTCATGATTCCTCATTCAATTCATGATTCATAATTCAATTCATGATTCCTGATTCATTTTATGATTCATGATTCAATTCATGATTCGATTCATGATTCATGATTCAATTCTTGATTCATGATTCATGATTCGATTCATGATTCATGATTCAATTCATGATTCAATTCATAATTTATTTCATGATTCATGAATCGATTCATGATTCATGATTCATGATTCAATTCATGATTCAATTCATAATTTATGATTCAATTTATGATTTATGATTCATGATTCAATTCATGATTCATGATTCATTTCATGATTCATTTCATGATTCATGATTCCTGATTCAATTCTTGATTTATGATTCAATTCATGATTCATGATTCATTTCATGATTCATGATTCAATTCATGATTCAATTTATGATTCATAATTCATGATTCAATTCATGATTCAAATTATGATTCATGATTCAATTCATGATTCATGATTTGATTCATGATTCATGATTTAATTCATGATTCATGATTCATGATTCAATTCATGATTCGTGATTCATTATTCAATTAATGATTAATGATTCAAGATTCGATTCATGATTCATGTTTTAATTCATGATTCATAATTCATTATTCATGATTCAAGTCATGATTCATGATTCAATTCATGATTCATGATTCATGATTCAATTCATGATTCATGATTCAATTCATGATTCATGATTCAATTCATGATTCTTGGATCATGATTCAATTCATGATTCATGATTCATTTCATGATTTATGATTCAATTCATGATTCATGATGCATGATTCCATTCATGATTCATGATTCATTTTATGATTCATGATTCATGATACAATTCATGATTTGTCATTCATAATTCGATTCATAATTCATGATTCATAATTTAATTCATGATTTGTGATTCATGATTTGATTCATGATTCATGATTCGATTCATGATTCTTGATTCGAAACATGATTCATGATTCGATTCATAATTCATGATTCATGATTTGATTCATGATTCATGATTCAATTCATAATTCATGTTTTAAATCATGATTCAATTCATGATTCATGTTTTAATTCATGATTCCTGATTCAATTCATGATTCATGATTCAATTCATGATTCATGATTCTTAATTCAAGTCATGATTTATTTCATGATTCTTGATTTATGATTCAATTCATGATTCAATTCATGATTCATGATTCAATTCATGATTCATTATTCATGATTCATGATTCGATTCATGATTTATGATTCATGATTCAATTCGTGATTCATGATTCAATTCATGATTCATGATTCATTTCATGATTTATGATTCAATTCTTAATTCAATTCATGATTCATGATTTATTTCATGATTCATTTCATGATTTATGATTCAATTCTTAATTCAATTCATGATTCATGATTTATTTCATGATTCATTTCATGATTCATGATTGATGATTCAATTCATTATTCAGATCATGATTAATTATATGATTCATAATTCATGATTCAATTCATGATTCAATTCATGATTCATGATTCATGATTCAATTCATGATTCATGATTCATGATTCAATTAATGATTCATGATTCAAGATTCGATTCATGATTCATGATTCAATTCATGATTCATGATTCATGATTCAAGTCATGATTGGATTTATGATTCATGATTCATGATTCATGATTCAATTCATGATTCAATTCATAATTTATGATTCAATTCATGATTCATGATTCCTGATTCAATTCTTGATTTATGATTCAATTCATGATTCATGATTCATTTCATGATTCATGATTCAATTCATGATTCAATTTATGATTCATAATTCATGATTCAATTCATGATTCAAATTATGATTCATGATTCAATTCATGATTCATGATTCGATTCATGATTCATGATTTAATTCATGATTCATGATTCATGATTCAATTCATGATTCGTGATTCATTATTCAATTAATGATTAATGATTCAAGATTCGATTCATGATTCATGTTTTAATTCATGATTCATAATTCATTATTCATGATTCAAGTCATGATTCATGATTCAATTCATGATTCATGATTCATGATTCAATTCATGATTCATGATTCAATTCATGATTCATGATTCAATTCATGATTCTTGGATCATGATTCAATTCATGATTCATGATTCATTTCATGATTTATGATTCAATTCATGATTCATGATGCATGATTCCATTCATGATTCATGATTCATTTTATGATTCATGATTCATGATACAATTCATGATTTGTGATTCATAATTCGATTCATAATTCATGATTCATAATTCAATTCATGATTTGTGATTCATGATTTGATTCATGATTCATGATTCGATTCATGATTCTTGATTCGAAACATGATTCATGATTCGATTCATAATTCATGATTCATGATTCGATTCATGATTCATGATTCATGATTCAATTCATGATTCATGATTCGATTCATGATTCATGATTCATGATTCAATTCATGATTCATGATTCATTTCATGATTCATGATTCAATTCATGATTCAATTCATGATTCATAATTCATAATTCAATTCATGATTCAATTTATGATTCATGATTCAATTCATGATTCATGATTCGATTCATGATTCATGATTCAATTCATGATTCATGATTCAATTCATGATTCATGATTTATGAATTATGAATCAATTCATGATTCAATTCATGATTCATGATTCAATTCATGATTCATGATTCATTTCATGATTCATTTCATGATTCATGATTCAATTCAAGATTCTTGATTCATTTCATGATTCATAATTCATGATTCAATTCATGATTCATGTTTCAATTCATGAATCATGATTCAATTCATGATTCATGATTCAATTCATGATTCAATTCTTGTTTCAATTAATAATTCAATTCATGATTCATGATTCAATGCATGATTCATGATTCATGATTCAATGCATGATTCAATTCTTGATTCAATTCATAATTCAATTCATGATTCATGATTCGATTCATGATTCATGTTTGAATTCATGATTCAATTCATGATTCATTTCATGATTCATGATTCAATTCATGATTCATGATTCAATTCATGATTCATGATTCATGATTCAATTCATGATTCATGATTCATGATTCAATTCATGATTCATGATTCGATTCATGATTCATGATTCATGATTCAATTTATGATTCATTTCATGATTCATGATTTAATTTAAGATTCATGATTCATGATTCAATTCATGATTAATGATTCAATTCATGATTCATGATTCATTTTATGATTCATGATTTAATTCATGATTCATGATTCAATTCATGATTCGATTCATGATTCATGATTTAATTCATGATTCATGACTCAATTCGATTCATGATTCATGATTCAATTCTTGATTCATGATTCATGATTCAATTCATGATTCATGATTTAATTCATGATTCATGATTCGATTCATGATTCATGATTCAATTCATGATTCGATTCATGATTCATGATTCAATTCATGATTCATGATTCAATTCATGATTCGATTCATGATTCATGATTCGATATATGATTCATGATTAAATTCATGATTCATAATTTATGATTCAATTCATGATTCATGATTCATGATTCAATTCATGATTCGATTCATGATTCATGATTCAATTCATGATTCATGATTTGATTCATGATTCATGATTCAATTTTTAATTCATTATTCGATTCATGATTCATGATTAAATTTATGTTTCATGATTTATGATTCAATTCATGATTAATGATTTATTTCATGATTCAATTCATGGTTCATGAATCTTGATTCAATTCATGATTTATTTCATGATTCATGATTCGATTCATGATTCATGATTCATGATTCAATTCATGATTCAATTCATTATTTATTTCATGATTCATGATTCGATTCATGATTCATGATTCATGATTCAATTCATGATTCAAGATTCAATTCATGATTCATTTCATGATTCATGATTCGATTTATGATTCATTATTCAATTCGTGATTCATGATTCAATTAATGATTCATGATTCATTTCATGAGTCATTTCATGATTCATTTCATGATTCATTTCATGATTCATGATTCCTGATTTAATTCATGATTCATGAATCAATTCATGATTCATTTCATGATTCATGATTCAATTCATGATTCGATTCATGATTTATGATTCAATTCATGATTCATGATTTTATGATTCAATTCATGATTCATGATTCATGATTTGAATTATGATTCATGATTAAATTCATGATTCATGATTTATGATTCAATTCATGATTCATGATTTATTTCATGATTCAATTCATGGTTCATGAATCTTGATTCAATTCATGATTTATTTCATGATTCATGATTCGATTCATGATTCATGATTCAATTCTTGATTTATGAATCATGATTCATGATTCAATTCTTGAATCATGATTCATGATTCGAATTATGATTCATGATTAAATTCATGATTCATGATTTATGATTCAATTCATGGTTCATGAATCTTTATTCAATTCATGATTTATTTCATGATTCATGATTCGATTCATGATTTATGATTTAATTCATGATTCAATTCATGATTTATTTCATGATTCATGATTCGATTCATGATTCATGATTCAATTCATGATTCATGATTCATTTCATGATTCATGATTCAATTCATGATTCGATTCATGATTTATGATTCAATTCATGATTCATGATTCATGATTCAATTCATGATTCATGATTCATGATTTGAATTATGATTCATGATTAAATTCATGATTCATGATTTATGATTCAATTCATGATTCATGATTTATTTCATGATTCAATTCATGGTTCATGAATCTTGATTCAATTCATGATTTATTTCATGATTCATGATTCGATTCATGATTCATGATTCAATTCTTGATTTATGAATCATGATTCATGATTCAATTTTTGAATCATGATTCATGATTCGAATTATGATTCATGATTAAATTCATGATTCATGATTTATGATTCAATTCATGGTTCATGAATCTTTATTCAATTCATGATTTATTTCATGATTCATGATTCGATTCATGATTCATGATTCAATTCATGATTCAATTCATGATTTATTTCATAATTCATGATTCGATTCATTATTCATGATTCATGATTCAATTCATAATTCAATTCATGATTTATGATTTAATTCATGATTCATGATTCATGATTTAATTCCTGATTCATGATTCATGATTCATGATTGTATTTATAATTCATGATTCAATTCATGATGCATGATTCAATTCGTGATTCATGATTCAATTCATGATTCATGATTCATTTCATGATTCATTTCATGATTCATGATTCCTGATTCAATTCATGATTCATGATTCCTGATTCAATTCATGATTCATGATTCAATACATGATTCATGATTCATTCCATGATTCATGATTCAATTCATGATTCAATTCATGATTCAATTTATGATTCATAATTCATGATTCAATTCATGATTCAATTTATGATTCATGATTCATGATTTAATTCATGATTAATGATTCATGATTCGATTCATGAATCATGATTCAATTCATGATTCATGATTCAATTCATAATTCGTGATTCATGATTCAATTCATGATTCATGATTCGATTCATGATTCATGATTCATGATTCAATTCATGATTCATGATTCAATTTATGATTCATGATTTAATTCATGATTCAATTCATGATTCATGATTCAATTCATGATTCATGATTCATTTCATGATTCATTTCATGATTCATGATTCAATTCAAGATTCATGATTCAATTCATGATTCATTTCATGATTCATGATTAAATTTATGATTCATGATTTAATTCATGATTCAATTCATGATTCATGATTCAATTCATGATTCATGATTCATTTCATGATTCATTTCATGATTCATGATTCAATTCATGATTCAATTCATGATTCATTTCATGATTCATGATTCAATTCATGATTCATGATTCAATTCATGATTCATGATTCATGATTCAATTCATGATTCATGATTCGATTCATGATTCATGATTCAATTCATGATTCGATTTATGATTCATGATTCATTATTCAATTCATGATTCATGATTCGATTCATGATTTATGATTCAATTCATGATTCATGATTTTATGATTCAATTCATGATTCATGATTCATGATTTGAATTATGATTCATGATTAAATTCATGATTCATGATTTATGATTCAATTCATGATTCATGATTTATTTCATGATTCAATTCATGGTTCATGAATCTTGATTCAATTCATGATTTATTTCATGATTCATGATTCGATTCATGATTCATGATTCAATTCTTGATTTATGAATCATGATTCATGATTCAATTCTTGAATCATGATTCATGATTCGAATTATGATTCATGATTAAATTCATGATTCATGATTTATGATTCAATTCATGGTTCATGAATCTTTATTCAATTCATGATTTATTTCATGATTCATGATTCGATTCATGATTTATGATTTAATTCATGATTCAATTCATGATTTATTTCATGATTCATGATTCGATTCATGATTCATGATTCAATTCATGATTCATGATTCATTTCATGATTCATGATTCAATTCATGATTCTATTCATGATTTATGATTCAATTCATGATTCATGATTCATGATTCAATTCATGATTCATGATTCATGATTCAATTCATGATTCATGATTCATGATTTGAATTATGATTCATGATTAAATTCATGATTCATGATTTATGATTCAATTCATGATTCATGATTTATTTCATGATTCAATTCATGGTTCATGAATCTTGATTCAATTCATGATTTATTTCATGATTCATGATTCGATTCATGATTCATGATTCAATTCTTGATTTATGAATCATGATTCATGATTCAATTTTTGAATCATGATTCATGATTCGAATTATGATTCATGATTAAATTCATGATTCATGATTTATGATTCAATTCATGGTTCATGAATCTTTATTCAATTCATGATTTATTTCATGATTCATGATTCGATTCATGATTCATGATTCAATTCATGATTCAATTCATGATTTATTTCATAATTCATGATTCGATTCATTATTCAGGATTCATGATTCAATTCATAATTCAATTCATGATTTATGATTTAATTCATGATTCATGATTCATGATTCAATTCATGATTCGATTCATGATTCATGATTCAATTCATGATTCATGATTCAATTCATGATTCGATTCATGATTCATGATTCGATATATGATTCATGATTAAATTCATGATTCATAATTTATGATTCAATTCATGATTCATGATTCATGATTCAATTCATGATTCGATTCATGATTCATGATTCAATTCATGATTCATGATTTGATTCATGATTCATGATTCAATTTTTAATTCATTATTCGATTCATGATTCATGATTAAATTTATGTTTCATGATTTATGATTCAATTCATGATTAATGATTTATTTCATGATTCAATTCATGGTTCATGAATCTTGATTCAATTCATGATTTATTTCATGATTCATGATTCGATTCATGATTCATGATTCATGATTCAATTCATGATTCAATTCATTATTTATTTCATGATTCATGATTCGATTCATGATTCATGATTCATGATTCAATTCATGATTCAAGATTCAATTCATGATTCATTTCATGATTCATGATTCGATTTATGATTCATTATTCAATTCGTGATTCATGATTCAATTAATGATTCATGATTCATTTCATGAGTCATTTCATGATTCATTTCATGATTCATTTCATGATTCATGATTCCTGATTTAATTCATGATTCATGAATCAATTCATGATTCATTTCATGATTCATGATTCAATTCATGATTCGATTCATGATTTATGATTCAATTCATGATTCATGATTTTATGATTCAATTCATGATTCATGATTCATGATTTGAATTATGATTCATGATTAAATTCATGATTCATGATTTATGATTCAATTCATGATTCATGATTTATTTCATGATTCAATTCATGGTTCATGAATCTTGATTCAATTCATGATTTATTTCATGATTCATGATTCGATTCATGATTCATGATTCAATTCTTGATTTATGAATCATGATTCATGATTCAATTCTTGAATCATGATTCATGATTCGAATTATGATTCATGATTAAATTCATGATTCATGATTTATGATTCAATTCATGGTTCATGAATCTTTATTCAATTCATGATTTATTTCATGATTCATGATTCGATTCATGATTTATGATTTAATTCATGATTCAATTCATGATTTATTTCATGATTCATGATTCGATTCATGATTCATGATTCAATTCATGATTCATGATTCATTTCATGATTCATGATTCAATTCATGATTCGATTCATGATTTATGATTCAATTCATGATTCATGATTCATGATTCAATTCATGATTCATGATTCATGATTTGAATTATGATTCATGATTAAATTCATGATTCATGATTTATGATTCAATTCATGATTCATGATTTATTTCATGATTCAATTCATGGTTCATGAATCTTGATTCAATTCATGATTTATTTCATTATTCATGATTCGATTCATGATTCATGATTCAATTCTTGATTTATGAATCATGATTCATGATTCAATTTTTGAATCATGATTCATGATTCGAATTATGATTCATGATTAAATTCATGATTCATGATTTATGATTCAATTCATGGTTCATGAATCTTTATTCAATTCATGATTTATTTCATGATTCATGATTCGATTCATGATTCATGATTCAATTCATGATTCAATTCATGATTTATTTCATAATTCATGATTCGATTCATTATTCATGATTCATGATTCAATTCATAATTCAATTCATGATTTATGATTTAATTCATGATTCATGATTCATGATTTAATTCCTGATTCATGATTCATGATTCATGATTGTATTTATAATTCATGATTCAATTCATGATGCATGATTCAATTCGTGATTCATGATTCAATTCATGATTCATGATTCATTTCATGATTCATTTCATGATTCATGATTCCTGATTCAATTCATGATTCATGATTCCTGATTCAATTCATGATTCATGATTCAATACATGATTCATGATTCATTCCATGATTCATGATTCAATTCATGATTCAATTCATGATTCAATTTATGATTCATAATTCATGATTCAATTCATGATTCAATTTATGATTCATGATTCATGATTTAATTCATGATTAATGATTCATGATTCGATTCATGAATCATGATTCAATTCATGATTCATGATTCAATTCATAATTCGTGATTCATGATTCAATTCATGATTCATGATTCGATTCATGATTCATGATTCATGATTCAATTCATGATTCATGATTCAATTTATGATTCATGATTTAATTCATGATTCAATTCATGATTCATGATTCAATTCATGATTCATGATTCATTTCATGATTCATTTCATGATTCATGATTCAATTCAAGATTCATGATTCAATTCATGATTCATTTCATGATTCATGATTAAATTTATGATTCATGATTTAATTCATGATTCAATTCATGATTCATGATTCAATTCATGATTCATGATTCATTTCATGATTCATTTCATGATTCATGATTCAATTCATGATTCAATTCATGATTCATTTCATGATTCATGATTCAATTCATGATTCATGATTCAATTCATGATTCATGATTCATGATTCAATTCATGATTCATGATTCGATTCATGATTCATGATTCAATTCATGATTCGATTTATGATTCATGATTCATTATTCAATTCATGATTCATGATTCGATTCATGATTTATGATTCAATTCATGATTCATGATTTTATGATTCAATTCATGATTCATGATTCATGATTTGAATTATGATTCATGATTAAATTCATGATTCATGATTTATGATTCAATTCATGATTCATGATTTATTTCATGATTCAATTCATGGTTCATGAATCTTGATTCAATTCATGATTTATTTCATGATTCATGATTCGATTCATGATTCATGATTCAATTCTTGATTTATGAATCATGATTCATGATTCAATTCTTGAATCATGATTCATGATTCGAATTATGATTCATGATTAAATTCATGATTCATGATTTATGATTCAATTCATGGTTCATGAATCTTTATTCAATTCATGATTTATTTCATGATTCATGATTCGATTCATGATTTATGATTTAATTCATGATTCAATTCATGATTTATTTCATGATTCATGATTCGATTCATGATTCATGATTCAATTCATGATTCATGATTCATTTCATGATTCATGATTCAATTCATGATTCTATTCATGATTTATGATTCAATTCATGATTCATGATTCATGATTCAATTCATGATTCATGATTCATGATTCAATTCATGATTCATGATTCATGATTTGAATTATGATTCATGATTAAATTCATGATTCATGATTTATGATTCAATTCATGATTCATGATTTATTTCATGATTCAATTCATGGTTCATGAATCTTGATTCAATTCATGATTTATTTCATGATTCATGATTCGATTCATGATTCATGATTCAATTCTTGATTTATGAATCATGATTCATGATTCAATTTTTGAATCATGATTCATGATTCGAATTATGATTCATGATTAAATTCATGATTCATGATTTATGATTCAATTCATGGTTCATGAATCTTTATTCAATTCATGATTTATTTCATGATTCATGATTCGATTCATGATTCATGATTCAATTCATGATTCAATTCATGATTTATTTCATAATTCATGATTCGATTCATTATTCAGGATTCATGATTCAATTCATAATTCAATTCATGATTTATGATTTAATTCATGATTCATGATTCATGATTTAATTCCTGATTCATGATTCATGATTCATGATTGTATTTATAATTCATGATTCAATTCATGATGCATGATTCAATTCGTGATTCATGATTCAATTCATGATTCATGATTCATTTCATGATTCATTTCATGATTCATGATTCCTGATTCAATTCATGATTCATGATTCCTGATTCAATTCATGATTCATGATTCAATACATGATTCATGATTCATTCCATGATTCATGATTCAATTCATGATTCAATTCATGATTCAATTTATGATTCATAATTCATGATTCAATTCATGATTCAATTTATGATTCATGATTCATGATTTAATTCATGATTAATGATTCATGATTCGATTCATGAATCATGATTCAATTCATGATTCATGATTCAATTCATAATTCGTGATTCATGATTCAATTCATGATTCATGATTCGATTCATGATTCATGATTCATGATTCAATTCATGATTCATGATTTAATTTATGATTCATGATTTAATTCATGATTCAATTCATGATTCATGATTCAATTCATGATTCATGATTCATTTCATGATTCATTTCATGATTCATGATTCAATTCAAGATTCATGATTCAATTCATGATTCATTTCATGATTCATGATTCAATTTATGATTCATGATTTAATTCATGATTCAATTCATGATTCATGATTCAATTCATGATTCATGATTCATTTCATGATTCATTTCATGATTCATGATTCAATTCATGATTCAATTCATGATTCATTTCATGATTCATGATTCAATTCATGATTCATGATTCAATTCATGATTCATGATTCATGATTCAATTCATGATTCATGATTCGATTCATGATTCATGATTCATGATTCAATTCATGATTCGATTTATGATTCATGATTCATTATTCAATTCATGATTCATGATTCGATTCATGATTCATGATTCAATTCTTGATTCATGATTCGATTCATGATTCATGATTACATTTATGGTTCATGAATCTTGATTCAATTTATGATTCATTTCATGATTCATGATTCGATTCATGAATCATGATTCATGATTCAATTCATGATTCAATTCAGGATTTATGATTCAATTCATGATTCATGATGCATGATTCAATTCATGATTCATGATTCATGATTCGATTTATGATTCATGATTCAATTCAGGATTTATGATTCAATTCATGATTCATGATGCATGATTCAATTCATGATTCATGATTCATGATTCGATTTATGATTCATGATTCAATTCATGATGCATGATTCAATTTGTGCTTCATGATTCAATTCATGATTCATTTCATGATTCATTTCATGATTCATGATTCCTGATTCAATTCATGATTCATGATTCAATTCATGATTCATGATTCATGATTCAATTCATGATTCGATTCATGATTCATGATTCAAGATTCAATTTATGATTCATGATTCGTTTCATGAATCATGATTCAATTCTTGATTCATGATTCGATTTATGATTCATGATTAAATTCATGATTCATGATTTATGATTGAATTCATGATTCATGATTTATTTCATGATTCATAATTTGATTCATGATTCATGATTCAATTCATGAGTCATGATTCATTTCATGATTCATGATTCATTTCATGATTCATGATTCCTGATTCAATTCATGATTCATGATTCAATTCATGATTCAATTTATGATTTATTTCATGATTCATTATTTGATTCATTTCATGATTCATGATTCAATTCATGATTCAATTCATGATTTATGATTCAATTCATGATTCATGATTCATGATTTATGATTCATGATTCATGATTCGATTTATAATTCATGATTCAATTAATGATGCATGATTCAATTCGTGATTCATGATTCAATTCATGATTCATGATTCATTTCATGATTCATTTCATGATTCCTTTCATGATTCATGATTCCTGATTCAATTCATGATTCATGATTCAATTCATGATTCGTGATTCATGATTCATGATTCATGATTCGATTCATGATTCATGATTCATGATTCAATTCATGATTCATGATTCATTTCATGATTCATGATTCAATTCATGATTCGTGATTCATGATTCATGATTCATTTCATGATTCATGATTCCTGATTCAATTCATGATTCATGATTCAATTCATGATTCAATTTATGATTTATTTCATGATTCATTATTTGATTCATTTCATGATTCATGATTCAATTCATGATTCAATTCATGATTTATGATTCAATTCATGATTCATGATTCATGATTTATGATTCATGATTCATGATTCGATTTATAATTCATGATTCAATTAATGATGCATGATTCAATTCGTGATTCATGATTCAATTCATGATTCATGATTCATTTCATGATTCATTTCATGATTCATTTCATGATTCATGATTCCTGATTCAATTCATGATTCATGATTCAATTCATGATTCGTGATTCGTGATTCATGATTCATGATTCGATTCATGATTCATGATTCATGATTCAATTCATGATTCATGATTCATTTCATGATTCATGATTCAATTCATGATTCGTGATTCATGATTCATGATTCATGATTCGATTCATGATTCATGATTCATGATTCAATTCATGATTCATGATTCATTTCATGATTCATGATTCAATTCATGATTCAATTCATGATTCAATTCATGATTCAATTCATGATTCATAATTCATGATTCAATTCATGATTCAATTTATGATTCATGATTCATGATTCAATTCATGATTCATGATTCGATTCATGATTCATGATTCAATTCATGATTCATGATTCAATTCATGATTCATGATTTATGAATTATGAATCAATTCATGATTCAATTCATGATTCATGATTCATTTCATGATTCATTTCATGATTCATGATTCAATTCAAGATTCATGATTCAATTCATGATTCATTTCATGATTCATTTCATGATTCATGATTCCTGATTCAATTCATGATTCATGATTCAATTCATGATTCTTGATTCATTTCATGATTCATAATTCATGATTCAATTCATGATTCATGTTTCAATTCATGAATCATGATTCGATTCATGATTCATGATTCAATTCTTGTTTCAATTAATAATTCAATTCATGATTCATGATTCGATTCATGATTCATGTTTGAATTCATGATTCAATTCATGATTCATTTCATGATTCATGATTCAATTCATGATTCATGATTCAATTCATGATTCATGATTCATGATTCAATTCATGATTCATGATTCGATTCATGATTCATGATTCAATTTATGATTCATTTCATGATTCATGATTTAATTTAAGATTCATGATTCATGATTCAATTCATGATTAATGATTCAATTCATGATTCATGATTCATTTTATGATTCATGATTCATGATTTAATTCATGATTCATGATTCAATTCATGATTCGATTCATGATTCATGATTTAATTCATGATTCATGACTCATGATTCGATTCATGATTCATGATTCAATTCTTGATTCATGATTCATGATTCAATTCATGATTCATGATTTAATTCATGATTCATGATTCGATTCATGATTCATGATTCAATTCATGATTCGATTCATGATTCATGATTCAATTCATGATTCATGATTCAATTCATGAGTCATGATTCCTGATTTAATTCATGATTCATGATTCAATTCGTGATTCATGATTCAATTCATGATTCATGATTCATTTCATGATTCATGATTCCTGATTCAATTCATGATTCATGATTCAATTCATGATTCAATTTATGATTTATTTCATGATTCATTATTTGATTCATGATCATGATTCATGATTCAATTCATGATTCAATTCATGATTTATGATTCAATTCATGATTCATGATTCATGATTTATGATTCATGATTCATGATTCGATTTATAATTCATGATTAAATTAATGATGCATGATTCAATTCGTGATTCATGATTCAATTCATGATTCATGATTCATTTCATGATTCATTTCATGATTCATGATTCCTGATTCAATTTTTGATTCATGATTCAATTCATGATTCAATTTATGATTCATAATTCATGATTCAATTCATGATTCAATTCATGATTTATGATTCATGATTCGATTCATGATTCATGATTCAATTCATGATTCATGATTCAATTCATGATTCGTGATTCATGATTCATGATTCAATTCATGATTCATGATTCGATTCATGATTCATGATTCATGATTCAATTCATGATTCATGATTCATTTCATGATTCATGATTCAATTCATGATTCAATTCATGATTCATAATTCATGATTCAATTCATGATTCAATTTATGATTCATGATTCATGATTCAATTAATGATTCATGATTCGATTCATGATTCATGATTCAATTCATGATTCATGATTCAATTCATGATTCATGATTTATGAATTATGAATCAATTCATGATTCAATTCATGATTCATGATTCATTTCATGATTCATTTCATGATTCATGATTCAATTCAAGATTCATGATTCAATTCATGATTCATTTCATGATTCATTTCATGATTCATGATTCCTGATTCAATTCATGATTCATGATTCATGATTCAATTCATGATTCATGTTTCAATTCATGAATCATGATTCAATTCATGATTCATGATTCAATTCATGATTCAATTCTTGTTTCAATTAATAATTCAATTCATGATTCATGATTCAATGCATGATTCATGATTCATGATTCAATGCATGATTCAATTCTTGATTCAATTCATAATTCAATTCATGATTCATGATTCGATTCATGATTCATGTTTGAATTCATGATTCAATTCATGATTCATTTCATGATTCATGATTCAATTCATGATTCATGATTCAATTCATGATTCATGATTCAATTCATGATTCATGATTCATGATTCAATTCATGATTCATGATTCGATTCATGATTCATGATTCATGATTCAATTTATGATTCATTTCATGATTCATGATTTAATTTAAGATTCATGATTCATGATTCAATTCATGATTAATGATTCAATTCATGATTCATGATTCATTTTATGATTCATGATTCATGATTTAATTCATGATTCATGATTCAATTCATGATTCGATTCATGATTCATGATTTAATTCATGATTCATGACTCATGATTCGATTCATGATTCATGATTCAATTCTTGATTCATGATTCATGATTCAATTCATGATTCATGATTTAATTCATGATTCATGATTCGATTCATGATTCATGATTCAATTCATGATTCGATTCATGATTCATGATTCAATTCATGATTCATGATTCAATTCATGAGTCATGATTCATGATTTAATTCATGATTCATGATTCATGATTCGATTCATGATTCATGATTCATGATTGGATTCATGATTCATGATTTATGATTCAATTCATGATTCATGATTCAATTCATGATTCGATTCATTATTCATGATTCATGATTCGATATATGATTCATGATTAAATTCATGATTCATAATTTATGATTCAATTCATGATTCATGATTCATGATTCAATTCATGATTCGATTCATGATTCATGATTCAATTCATGATTCATGATTTGATTCATGATTCATGATTCAATTTTTAATTCATTATTCCATTCATGATTCATGATTAAATTTATGTTTCATGATTTATGATTCAATTCATGATTCATGATTTATTTCATGATTCAATTCATGGTTCATGAATCTTGATTCAATTCATGATTTATTTCATGATTCATGATTCGATTCATGATTCATGATTCATGATTCAATTCATGATTCAAGATTCAATTCATGATTCATTTCATGATTCATGATTCGATTTATGATTCATTATTCAATTCGTGATTCATGATTCAATTAATGATTCATGATTCATTTCATGAGTCATTTCATGATTCATTTCATGATTCATTTCATGATTCATGATTCCTGATTTAATTCATGATTCATGAATCAATTCATGATTCATGATTCATTTCATGATTCATGATTCAATTCATGATTCGATTCATGATTTATGATTCAATTCATGATTCATGATTCATGATTCAATTCATGATTCATGATTCATGATTTGAATTATGATTCATGATTAAATTCATGATTCATGATTTATGATTCAATTCATGATTCATGATTTATTTCATGATTCAATTCATGGTTCATGAATCTTGATTCAATTCATGATTTATTTCATGATTCATGATTCGATTCATGATTCATGATTCAATTCTTGATTTATGAATCATGATTCATGATTCAATTCTTGAATCATGATTCATGATTCGAATTATGATTCATGATTAAATTCATGATTCATGATTTATGATTCAATTCATGGTTCATGAATCTTTATTCAATTCATGATTTATTTCATGATTCATGATTCGATTCATGATTCATGATTCAATTCATGATTCAATTCATGATTTATTTCATGATTCATGATTCGATTCATGATTCATGATTCAATTCATGATTCATGATTCATTTCATGATTCATGATTCAATTCATGATTCGATTCATGATTTATGATTCAATTCATGATTCATGATTCATGATTCAATTCATGATTCATGATTCAATTCATGATTCATGATTCATGATTTGAATTATGATTCATGATTAAATTCATGATTCATGATTTATGATTCAATTCATGATTCATGATTTATTTCATGATTCAATTCATGGTTCATGAATCTTGATTCAATTCATGATTTATTTCATGATTCATGAATCAATTCATGATTCGATTCATGATTCATGATTCATTTCATGATTCATGATTCAATTCATGATTCGATTCATGATTTATGATTCAATTCATGATTCATGATTCATGATTCAATTCATGATTCATGATTCATGATTTGAATTATGATTCATGATTAAATTCATGATTCATGATTTATGATTCAATTCATGATTCATGATTTATTTCATGATTCAATTCATGGTTCATGAATCTTGATTCAATTCATGATTTATTTCATGATTCATGATTCGATTCATGATTCATGATTCATGATTCAATTCATGATTCAAGATTCAATTCATGATTCATTTCATGATTCATGATTCGATTTATGATTCATTATTCAATTCGTGATTCATGATTCAATTAATGATTCATGATTCATTTCATGAGTCATTTCATGATTCATTTCATGATTCATTTCATGATTCATGATTCCTGATTTAATTCATGATTCATGAATCAATTCATGATTCATGATTCATTTCATGATTCATGATTCAATTCATGATTCGATTCATGATTTATGATTCAATTCATGATTCATGATTCATGATTCAATTCATGATTCATGATTCATGATTTGAATTATGATTCATGATTAAATTCATGATTCATGATTTATGATTCAATTCATGATTCATGATTTATTTCATGATTCAATTCATGGTTCATGAATCTTGATTCAATTCATGATTTATTTCATGATTCATGATTCGATTCATGATTCATGATTCAATTCTTGATTTATGAATCATGATTCATGATTCAATTCTTGAATCATGATTCATGATTCGAATTATGATTCATGATTAAATTCATGATTCATGATTTATGATTCAATTCATGGTTCATGAATCTTTATTCAATTCATGATTTATTTCATGATTCATGATTCGATTCATGATTCATGATTCAATTCATGATTCAATTCATGATTTATTTCATGATTCATGATTCGATTCATGATTCATGATTCAATTCATGATTCATGATTCATTTCATGATTCATGATTCAATTCATGATTCGATTCATGATTTATGATTCAATTCATGATTCATGATTCAATTCATGATTCATGATTCAATTCATGATTCATGATTCATGATTTGAATTATGATTCATGATTAAATTCATGATTCATGATTTATGATTCAATTCATGATTCATGATTTATTTCATGATTCAATTCATGGTTCATGAATCTTGATTCAATTCATGATTTATTTCATGATTCATGAATCAATTCTTGAATCATGATTCATGATTCGAATTATGATTCATGATTAAATTCATGATTCATGATTTATGATTCAATTCATGGTTCATGAATCTTTATTCAATTCATGATTTATTTCATGATTCATGATTCGATTCATGATTCATGATTCAATTCATGATTCAATTCATGATTTATTTCATGATTCATGATTCGATTCATGATTCATGATTCAATTCATGATTCATGATTCATTTCATGATTCATGATTCAATTCATGATTCGATTCATGATTCATGATTCAATTCATGATTCATGATTCAATTCATGAGTCATGATTCAATTCATGAGTCATGATTCATGATTTAATTCATGATTCATGATTCATGATTCGATTCATGATTCATGATTCATGATTGGATTCATGATTCATGATTTATGATTCAATTCATGATTCATGATTCAATTCATGATTCGATTCATGATTCATGATTCATGATTCGATATATGATTCATGATTAAATTCATGATTCATAATTTATGATTCAATTCATGATTCATGATTCATGATTCAATTCATGATTCGATTCATGATTCATGATTCAATTCATGATTCATGATTTGATTCATGATTCATGATTCAATTTTTAATTCATTATTCGATTCATGATTCATGATTAAATTTATGTTTCATGATTTATGATTCAATTCATGATTCATGATTTATTTCATGATTCAATTCATGGTTCATGAATCTTGATTCAATTCATGATTTATTTCATGATTCATGATTCGATTCATGATTCATGATTCATGATTCAATTCATGATTCAATTCATTATTTATTTCATGATTCATGATTCGATTCATGATTCATGATTCATGATTCAATTCATGATTCAAGATTCAATTCATGATTCATTTCATGATTCATGATTCGATTTATGATTCATTATTCATTTCGTGATTCATGATTCAATTAATGATTCATGATTCATTTCATGAGTCATTTCATGATTCATTTCATGATTCATTTCATGATTCATGATTCCTGATTTAATTCATGATTCATGAATCAATTCATGATTCATGATTCATTTCATGATTCATGATTCAATTCATGATTCGATTCATGATTTATGATTCAATTCATGATTCATGATTCAATTCATGATTCATGATTCATGATTTGAATTATGATTCATGATTAAATTCATGATTCATGATTTATGATTCAATTCATGATTCATGATTTATTTCATGATTCAATTCATGGTTCATGAATCTTGATTCAATTCATGATTTATTTCATGATTCATGATTCGATTCATGATTCATGATTCAATTCTTGATTTATGAATCATGATTCATGATTCAATTCTTGAATCATGATTCATGATTCGAATTATGATTCATGATTAAATTCATGATTCATGATTTATGATTCAATTCATGGTTCATGAATCTTTATTCAATTCATGATTTATTTCATGATTCATGATTCGATTCATGATTCATGATTCAATTCATGATTCAATTCATGATTTATTTCATGATTCATGATTCGATTCATGATTCATGATTCAATTCATGATTCATGATTCATTTCATGATTCATGATTCAATTCATGATTCGATTCATGATTTATGATTCAATTCATGATTCATGATTCATGATTCAATTCATGATTCATGATTCAATTCATGATTCATGATTCATGATTTGAATTATGATTCATGATTAAATTCATGATTCATGATTTATGATTCAATTCATGATTCATGATTTATTTCATGATTCAATTCATGGTTCATGAATCTTGATTCAATTCATGATTTATTTCATGATTCATGAATCAATTCTTGAATCATGATTCATGATTCGAATTATGATTCATGATTAAATTCATGATTCATGATTTATGATTCAATTCATGGTTCATGAATCTTTATTCAATTCATGATTTATTTCATGATTCATGATTCGATTCATGATTCATGATTCAATTCATGATTCAATTCATGATTTATTTCATAATTCATGATTCGATTCATTATTCATGATTCATGATTCAATTCATAATTAAATTCATGATTTATGATTTAATTCATGATTCATGATTCATGATTTAATTCCTGATTCATGATTCATGATTCATGATTGTATTTATAATTCATGATTCAATTCATGATGCATGATTCAATTCGTGATTCATGATTCAATTCATGATTCATGATTCATTTCATGATTCATTTCATGATTCATGATTCCTGATTCAATTCATGATTCATGATTCCTGATTCAATTCATGATTCATGATTCAATACATGATTCATGATTCATTCCATGATTCATGATTCAATTCATGATTCAATTCATGATTCAATTTATGATTCATAATTCATGATTCAATTCATGATTCAATTTATGATTCATGATTCATGATTCAATTCATGATTAATGATTCATGATTCGATTCATGAATCATGATTCAATTCATGATTCATGATTCAATTCATAATTCGTGATTCATGATTCATGATTCAATTCATGATTCATGATTCGATTCATGATTCATGATTCATGATTCAATTCATGATTCATGATTCAATTTATGATTCATGATTTAATTCATGATTCAATTCATGATTCATGATTCATGATTCATGATTCATTTCATGATTCATTTCATGATTCATGATTCAATTCAAGATTCATGATTCAATTCATGATTCATTTCATGATTCATGATTCAATTTATGATTCATGATTTAATTCATGATTCAATTCATGATTCATGATTCAATTCATGATTCATGATTCATTTCATGATTCATGATTCAATTCATGATTCAATTCATGATTTATTTCATGATTCATGATTCGATTCATGATTCATGATTCGATTCATGATTCATGATTCATGATTAAATTCATGATTCAATTCATTATTTATGATTTAATTCATGATTCATGATTCCTGATTTAATTCCTGATTCATGATTCATGATTCATGATTCGATTTATAATTCATGATTCAATTCATGATGCATGATTCAATTCGTTATTCATGATTCAATTCATGATTCATGATTCATTTCATGATTCATGATTCAATTCATGTTTCAATTCATGATTCAATTTATGATTCATGATTCAATTCATGATTCATGATTCATTTCATGATTCATGATTCAATTCATGATTCAATTCATGATTCAATTTATGATTCATAATTCATGATTCAATTCATGATTCAATTTATGATTCATGATTCATGATTCAATTCATGATTCATGATTCATGATTCGATTCATGATTCATGATTCAATTCATGATTCATGATTCATGATTCGATTTATGAATTATGAATCAATTCATGATTTAATTCATGATTCATGATTCATTTCATGATTCATTTCATGATTCCTTTCATGATTCATGATTCAATTCAAGATTCATGATTCAATTCATGATTCATTTCATGATTCATTTCATTATCCATGATTCCTGATTCAATTCATCTTTCATGATTCAATTCATGATTCATGATTCAATTCATGAATCATGATTCGATTCATGATTCATGTTTCAATTCATGATTCAATTCTTGTTTCAATTAATAATTCAATTCATGATTCATGATTCAATTCATGATTCATGATTCATGATTCAATGCATGATTCATGATTCAATGCATGATTTAATTCTTGATTCAATTCATGATTAAATTCATGATTCATGATTCGATTCATGATTCATGTTTGAATTCATGATTCAATTCATGATTCATTTCATGATTCATGATTCAATTCATGATTCATGATTCAATTCATGATTCATGATTCGATTCATAATTTATGATTCATGATTCAATTCATGATTCATGATTCAATTCATGAATCATGATTCGATTTATGATTCATAATTCAATTCATGATTCATGATTCATGATTCAATTCATGATTCAATTCATGATTCATGATTCAATTCATGATTCATGATTCATTTCATGATTCATGATTTAATTTATGATTTATGACTCATGATTCAATTCATAATTCATGATTCATGATATAATTCATGATTCATGATTCAATTCATGATTCATGATTCGATTCATGATTCATAATTCAATTCATGATTCATGATTCAATTCATGATTCAATTCATGATTCATGATTCAATTCATGAGTCATGATTCATGATTCAATTCATGATTCATGATTCATGATTCAATTCATGATTCATGATTCATGATTCGAGTCATGATTCATGATTCATGATTCAATTCATGATTCATGATTCAATTCATGATTCGATTCATGATTCATGATTCATGATTCGATTCATGATTCATGATTCATGATTCAATTCATGATTCATGATTCATGATTCAATTCATGATTCAATTCATGATTCATGATTCAATTCAAGATTTATGATTCATGATTCCTGATTCAATTCATGATTCATGATTCAATTCATGATTCAATTCATGATTTATTTCATGATTCATGATTCGATTCATGATCATGATTCGTGATTCAATTCATGATTCAATTCATGATTTATGATTCAATTCATGATTCATGATTAATGATTTATGATTAATGATTCATGATTCGATTTATAATTCATGATTCAATTAATGATGCATGATTCAATTCGTGATTCATGATTCAATTCATGATTCATGATTCATTTCATGATTCATTTAATGATTCATGATTCCTAATTCAATTCATGATTCATGATTCAATTCATGATTCAATTTATGATTCATAATTCATGATTCAATTCATGATTCAATTCATGATTCGTGATTCATGATTCATGATTTAATTCATGATTCATGATTCGATTCATGATTCATGATTCATGATTCAATTCATGATTCATGATTCATTTCATGATTCATGATTCAATTCATTATTCAATTCATGATTCAATTCATGATTCATGATTCATGATTCAATTCATGATTCGATTTATGATTCATGATTCATTATTCAATTCAAGATTCATGATTCGATTCATGATTCATGATTCAATTCTTGATTCATGATTCGATTCATGATTCATGATTACATTTATGGTTTATGAATCTTGATTCAATTCATGATTCAATTCAGGATTTATGATTCAATTCATGATTCATGATGCATGATTCAATTCATGATTCATGATTCATGATTCGATTTATGATTCATGATTCAATTCATGATGCATGATTCAATTTGTGATTCATGATTCAATTCATGATTCATGATACATTTCATGATTCATTTCATGATTCATGATTCCTGATTCAATTCATGATTCATGATTCAATTCATGATTCATGATTCATGATTCAATTCATGATTCCATTCATGATTCATGAGTCATGATTCAATTTATGATTCATGATTCGTTTCATGAATCATGATTCAATTCTTGATTCATGATTCGATTTATGATTCATGATTAAATTCATGATTCATGATTTATGATTGAATTCATGATTCATGATTTATTTCATGATTCATAATTCGATTCATGATTCATGATTCAATTCATGAGTCATGATTCATTTCATGATTCATTTCATGATTCATGATTCCTGATTTAATTCATGATTCATGATTCAATTCGTGATTCATGATTCAATTCATGATTTATGATTCATTTCATGATTCATGATTCCTGATTCAATTCATGATTCATGATTCAATTCATGATTCAATTTATGATTTATTTCATGATTCATGATTTGATTCATGATCATGATTCATGATTCAATTCATGATTCAATTCATGATTTATGATTCAATTCATGATTCATGATTCATGATTTATGATTCATGATTCATGATTCGATTTATAATTTATGATTCAATTAATGATGCATGATTCAATTCGTGATTCATGATTCAATTCATGATTCATGATTCATTTCATGATTCATGATTCCTGATTCAATTCATGATTCATGATTCAATTCATGATTCAATTTATGATTCATAATTCATGATTCAATTCATGATTCAATTCATGATTTATGATTCATGATTCGATTCATGATTCATGATTCAATTCATGATTCATGATTCAATTCATGATTCGTGATTCATGATTCATGATTCAATTCATGATTCATGATTCGATTCATGATTCATGATTCATGATTCAATTCATGATTCAATTCATGATTTATGATTCATGATTCGATTCATGATTCATGATTCAATTCATGATTCAATTTATGATTCAAAATTCATGATTCAATTCATGATTCAATTCATGATTCGTGATTCATGATTCATGATTTAATTCATGATTCATGATTCGATTCATGATTCATGATTCATGATTCAATTCATGATTCATGATTCATTTCATGATTCATGATTCAATTCATGATTCAATTCATGATTCAATTCATGATTCATGATTCATGATTCAATTCATGATTCGATTTATGATTCATGATTCATTATTCAATTCATGATTCATGATTCGATTCATGATTCATGATTCAATTCTTGATTCATGATTCGATTCATGATTCATTATTACATTTATGGTTTATGAATCTTGATTCAATTTATGATTCATTTCATGATTCATGCTTCGATTCATGATTCATGATTCATGATTCAATTCATGATTCAATTCAGGATTTATGATTCAATTCATGATTCATGATGCATGATTCAATTCATGATTCATGATTCATGATTCGATTTATGATTCATGATTCAATTCATGATGCATGATACATTTCATGATTCATTTCATGATTCATGATTCCTGATTCAATTCATGATTCATGATTCAATTCATGATTCATGATTCATGATTCAATTCATGATTCGATTCATGATTCATGAGTCATGATTCAATTTATGATTCATGATTAGTTTCATGAATCATGATTCAATTCTTGATTCATGATTCGATTTATGATTCATGATTAAATTCATGATTCATGATTTATGATTGAATTCATGATTCATGATTTATTTCATGATTCATAATTCGATTCATCAATTCATGATTCAATTCATGAGTCATGATTCATTTCATGATTCATTTCATGATTCATGTTTCCGTATTTAATTCATGATTCATGATTCAATTCGTGATTCATGATTCAATTCATGATTTATGATTCATTTCATGATTCATGATTCCTGATTCAATTCATGATTCATGATTCAATTCATGATTCAATTTATGATTTATTTCATGATTCATGATTTGATTCATGATCATGATTCATGATTCAATTCATGATTCAATTCATGATTTATGATTCAATTCATGATTCATGATTCATGATTTATGATTCATGATTCATGATTCGATTTATAATTCATGATTCAATTAATGATGCATGATTCAATTCGTGATTCATGATTCAATTCATGATTCATGATTCATTTCATGATTCATTTCATGATTCATGATTCCTGATTCAATTCAGTATTCATGATTCAATTCATGATTCAATTTATGATTCATAATTCATGATTCAATTCATGATTCAATTCATGATTTATGATTCATGATTCGATTCATGATTCATGATTCAATTCATGATTCATGATTCAATTCATGATTCGTGATTCATGATTCATGATTCAATTCATGATTCATGATTCGATTCATGATTCATGATTCAATTCATGATTCAATTCATGATTTATGATTCATGATTCGATTCATGATTCATGATTCAATTCATGATTCATGATTCAATTCATGATTCGTTATTCATGATTCATGATTCAATTCATGATTCATGATTCGATTCATGATTCATGATTCATGATTCAATTCATGATTCATGATTCATTTAATGATTCATGATTCAATTCATGATTCAATTCATGATTCAATTCATGATTCATAATTCATGATTCAATTCATGATTCAATTTATGATTCATGATTCATGATTCAATTCATGATTCATGATTCATGATTCGATTCATGATTCATGATTCAATTCATGATTCATGATTCATGATTCAATTCATGATTCATGATTTATGAATTATGAATCAATTCATGATTCAATTCATGATTCATGATTCATTTCATGATTCATTTCATGATTCATGATTCAATTCAAGATTCATGATTCAATTCATGATTCATTTCATGATTCATTTCATGATTCATGATTCCTGATTCAATTCATGATTCAATTCATGATTCTTGATTCATTTCATGATTCATAATTCATAATTCAATTCATGATTCATGATTCAATTCATGAATCATGATTCGATTCATGATTCATGATTCAATTCATGATTCAATTCTTGTTTCAATTAATAATTCAATTCATGATTCATGATTCAATGCATGATTCATGATTCATGATTCAATGCATGATTCAATTCTTGATTCAATTCATAATTCAATTCATGATTCATGATTCGATTCATGATTCATGTTTGAATTCATGATTCAATTCATGATTCATTTCATGATTCATGATTCAATTCATGATTCATGATTCAATTCATGATTCATGATTCATGATTCAATTCATGATTCATGATTCGATTCATGATTCATGATTCATGATTCAATTCATGATTCGATTTATGATTCATGATTCATTATTCAATTCATGATTCATGATTCGATTCATGATTCATGATTCAATTCTTGATTCATGATTCGATTCATGATTCATGATTACATTTATGGTTCATGAATCTTGATTCAATTTATGATTCATTTCATGATTCATGATTCGATTCATGATTCATGATTCATGATTCAATTCATGATTCAATTCAGGATTTATGATTCAATTCATGATTCATGATGCATGATTCAATTCATGATTCATGATTTATGATTCGATTTATGATTCATGATTCAATTCATGATGCATGATTCAATTTGTGCTTCATGATTCAATTCATGATTCATTTCATGATTCATTTCATGATTCATGATTCCTGATTCAATTCATGATTCATGATTCAATTCATGATTCATGATTCATGATTCAATTCATGATTCGATTCATGATTCATGATTCATGATTCAATTTATGATTCATGATTCGTTTCATGAATCATGATTCAATTCTTGATTCATGATTCATGATTAAATTCATGATTCATGATTTATGATTGAATTCATGATTCATGATTTATTTCATGATTCATAATTCGATTCATGATTCATGATTCAATTCATGAGTCATGATTCATTTCATGATTCATTTCATGATTCATGATTCCTGATTTAATTCATGATTCATGATTCAATTCGTGATTCATGATTCAATTCATGATTCATGATTCATTTCATGATTCATGATTCCTGATTCAATTCATGATTCATGATTCAATTCATGATTCAATTTATGATTTATTTCATGATTCATTATTTGATTCATGATCATGATTCATGATTCAATTCATGATTCAATTCATGATTCATGATTCATTTCATGATTCATTTCATGATTCATTTCATGATTCATGATTCCTGATTCAATTCATGATTCATGATTCAATTCATGATTCAATTTATGATTCATAATTCATGATTCAATTCATGATTCAATTCATGATTTATGATTCATGATTCGATTCATGATTCATGATTCAATTCATGATTCATGATTCAATTCATGATTCGTGATTCATGATTCATGATTCAATTCATGATTCATGATTCGATTCATGATTCATGATTCATGATTCAATTCATGATTCATGATTCATTTCATGATTCATGATTCAATTCATGATTCAATTCATGATTCAATTCATGATTCAATTCATGATTCATAATTCATGATTCAATTCATGATTCAATTTATGATTCATGATTCATGATTCAATTCATGATTCGATTCATGATTCATGATTCATGATTCAATTCATGATTCATGATTCATTTCATGATTCATGATTCAATTCATGATTCAATTCATGATTCAATTCATGATTCATGATTCATGATTCAATTCATGATTCGATTTATGATTCATGATTCATTATTCAATTCATGATTCATGATTCATGATTCAATTCTTGATTCATGATTCGATTCATGATTCATTATTACATTTATGGTTTATGAATCTTGATTCAATTTATGATTCATTTCATGATTCATGATTCGATTCATGATTCATGATTCATGATTCAATTCATGATTCAATTCAGGATTTATGATTCAATTCATGATTCATGATGCATGATTCAATTCATGATTCATGATTTGTGATTCGATTTATGATTCATGATTCAATTCATGATGCATGATTCAATTTGTGATTCATGATTCAATTCATGATTCATGATACATTTCATGATTCATTTCATGATTCATGATTCCTGATTCAATTCATGATTCATGATTCAATTCATGATTCATGATTCATGATTCAATTCATGATTCGATTCATGATTCATGAGTCATGATTCAATTTATGATTCATGATTAGTTTCATGAATCATGATTCAATTCTTGATTCATGATTCGATTTATGATTCATGATTAAATTCATGATTCATGATTTATGATTGAATTCATGATTCATGAT
Source organism: Mixophyes australis (assembly GCA_036250195.1). NCBI lineage: Eukaryota > Metazoa > Chordata > Amphibia > Anura > Limnodynastidae > Mixophyes > Mixophyes australis. The sequence goes on along the minus strand of JAVHZZ010000002.1, from coordinate 177,823,344 downwards.
TCATTTCATGATTCATAATTCGATTCATGATTCATGATTCAATTCATGAGTCATGATTCATTTCATGATTCATTTCATGATTCATGATTCCTGATTTAATTCATGATTCATGATTCAATTCGTGATTCATGATTCAATTCATGATTTATGATTCATTTCATGATTCATGATTCCTGATTCAATTCATGATTCATGATTCAATTCATGATTCAATTTATGATTTATTTCATGATTCATGATTTGATTCATGATCATGATTCAATTCATGATTCAATTCATGATTTATGATTCAATTCATGATTCATGATTCATGATTTATGATTCATGATTCATGATTCGATTTATAATTCATGATTCAATTAATGATGCATGATTCAATTTGTGATTCATGATTCAATTCATGATTCATGATTCATTTCATGATTCATTTCATGATTCATGATTCCTGATTCAATTCAGTATTCATGATTCAATTCATGATTCAATTTATGATTCATAATTCATGATTCAATTCATGATTCAATTCATGATTTATGATTCATGATTCGATTCATGATTCATGATTCAATTCATGATTCATGATTCAATTCATGATTCGTGATTCATGATTCATGATTCAATTAATGATTCATGATTCGATTCATGATTCATGATTCAATTCATGATTCAATTCATGATTTATGATTCATGATTCGATTCATGATTCATGATTCAATTCATGATTCATGATTCAATTCATGATTCGTTATTCATGATTCATGATTCATGATTCAATTCATGATTCATGATTCATTTCATGAATTATGATTCAATTCATGATTCAATTCATGATTCATGATTCAATTCATGATTCATGATTCATGATTCAATTCATGATTCATGATTCGATTCATGATTCATGATTCATGATTCAATTCATGATTCGATTTATGATTCATGATTCATTATTCAATTCATGATTCATGATTCGATTCATGATTCATGATTCAATTCTTGATTCATGATTCGATTCATGATTCATGATTACATTTATGGTTCATGAATCTTGATTCAATTTATGATTCATTTCATGATTCATGATTCGATTCATGATTCATGATTCATGATTCAATTCATGATTCAATTCAGGATTTATGATTCAATTCATGATTCATGATGCATGATTCAATTCATGATTCATGATTTATGATTCGATTTATGATTCATGATTCAATTCATGATGCATGATTCAATTTGTGCTTCATGATTCAATTCATGATTCATTTCATGATTCATTTCATGATTCATGATTCCTGATTCAATTCATGATTCATGATTCAATTCATGATTCATGATTCAATTCATGATTCGATTCATGATTCATGATTCATGATTCAATTTATGATTCATGATTCGTTTCATGAATCATGATTCAATTCTTGATTCATGATTCGATTTATGAGTCATGATTAAATTCATGATTCATGATTTATGATTGAATTCATGATTCATGATTTATTTCATGATTCATAATTCGATTCATGATTCATGATTCAATTCATGAGTCATGATTCATTTCATGATTCATTTCATGATTCATGATTCCTGATTTAATTCATGATTCATGATTCAATTCGTGATTCATGATTCAATTCATGATTCATGATTCATTTCATGATTCATGATTCCTGATTCAATTCATGATTCATGATTCAATTCATGATTCAATTTATGATTTATTTCATGATTCATTATTTGATTCATGATCATGATTCATGATTCAATTCATGATTCAATTCATGATTTATGATTCAATTCATGATTTATGATTCAATTCATGATTCATGATTCATGATTTATGATTCATGATTCATGATTCGATTTATAATTCATGATTCAATTAATGATGCATGATTCAATTCGTGATTCATGATTCAATTCATGATTCATGATTCATTTCATGATTCATTTCATGATTCATTTCATGATTCATGATTCCTGATTCAATTCATGATTCATGATTCAATTCATGATTCAATTTATGATTCATAATTCATGATTCAATTCATGATTCAATTCATGATTTATGATTCATGATTCGATTCATGATTCATGATTCAATTCATGATTCATGATTCAATTCATGATTCGTGATTCATGATTCATGATTCAATTCATGATTCATGATTCGATTCATGATTCATGATTCATGATTCAATTCATGATTCATGATTCATTTCATGATTCATGATTCAATTCATGATTCAATTCATGATTCAATTCATGATTCAATTCATGATTCATAATTCATGATTCAATTCATGATTCAATTTATGATTCATGATTCATGATTCAATTCATGATTCGATTCATGATTCATGATTCAATTCATGATTCGATTCATGATTCATGATTCATGATTCAATTCATGATTCATGATTCATTTCATGATTCATGATTCAATTCATGATTCAATTCATGATTCAATTCATGATTCATGATTCATGATTCAATTCATGATTCGATTTATGATTCATGATTCATTATTCAATTCATGATTCATGATTCGATTCATGATTCATGATTCAATTCTTGATTCATGATTCGATTCATGATTCATTATTACATTTATGGTTTATGAATCTTGATTCAATTTATGATTCATTTCATGATTCATGATTCGATTCATGATTCATGATTCATGATTCAATTCATGATTCAATTCAGGATTTATGATTCAATTCATGATTCATGATGCATGATTCAATTCATGATTCATGATTTGTGATTCGATTTATGATTCATGATTCAATTCATGATGCATGATTCAATTTGTGATTCATGATTCAATTCATGATTCATGATACATTTCATGATTCATTTCATGATTCATGATTCCTGATTCAATTCATGATTCATGATTCAATTCATGATTCATGATTCATGATTCAATTCATGATTCGATTCATGATTCATGAGTCATGATTCAATTTATGATTCATGATTAGTTTCATGAATCATGATTCAATTCTTGATTCATGATTCGATTTATGATTCATGATTAAATTCATGATTCATGATTTATGATTGAATTCATGATTCATGATTTATTTCATGATTCATAATTCGATTCATGATTCATGATTCAATTCATGAGTCATGATTCATTTCATGATTCATTTCATGATTCATGATTCCTGATTTAATTCATGATTCATGATTCAATTCGTGATTCATGATTCAATTCATGATTTATGATTCATTTCATGATTCATGATTCCTGATTCAATTCATGATTCATGATTCAATTCATGATTCAATTTATGATTTATTTCATGATTCATGATTTGATTCATGATCATGATTCATGATTCAATTCATGATTCAATTCATGATTTATGATTCAATTCATGATTCATGATTCATGATTTATGATTCATGATTCATGATTCGATTTATAATTCATGATTCAATTAATGATGCATGATTCAATTTGTGATTCATGATTCAATTCATGATTCATGATTCATTTCATGATTCATTTCATGATTCATGATTCCTGATTCAATTCAGTATTCATGATTCAATTCATGATTCAATTTATGATTCATAATTCATGATTCAATTCATGATTCAATTCATGATTTATGATTCATGATTCGATTCATGATTCATGATTCAATTCATGATTCATGATTCAATTCATGATTCGTGATTCATGATTCATGATTCAATTAATGATTCATGATTCGATTCATGATTCATGATTCAATTCATGATTCAATTCATGATTTATGATTCATGATTCGATTCATGATTCATGATTCAATTCATGATTCATGATTCAATTCATGATTCGTTATTCATGATTCATGATTCATGATTCAATTCATGATTCATGATTCATTTCATGATTCATGATTCAATTCATGATTCAATTCATGATTCAATTCATGATTCATAATTCATGATTCAATTCATGATTCAATTTATGATTCATGATTCATGATTCAATTCATGATTCATGATTCATGATTCGATTCATGATTCATGATTCAATTCATGATTCATGATTTATGATTCAATTCATGATTCATGATTTATGAATTATGAATCAATTCATGATTCAATTCATGATTCATGATTCATTTCATGATTCATGATTCAATTCAAGATTCATGATTCAATTCATGATTCATTTCATGATTCATTTCATGATTCATGATTCCTGATTCAATTCATGATTCATGATTCAATTCATGATTCTTGATTCATTTCATGATTTATAATTCATGATACAATTCATGATTCATGATTCAATTCATGAATCATGATTCGATTCATGATTCATGATTCAATTCATGATTCAATTCTTGTTTCAATTAATAATTCAATTCATGATTCATGATTCAATGCATGATTCATGATTCATGATTCAATGCATGATTCAATTCTTGATTCAATTCATAATTCAATTCATGATTCATGATTCGATTCATGATTCATGTTTGAATTCATGATTCAATTCATGATTCATTTCATGATTCATGATTCAATTCATGATTCATGATTCAATTCATGATTCATGATTCATGATTAAATTCATGATTCATGATTCGATTCATGATTCATGATTCAATTCATGATTCGATTTATGATTCATGATTCATTATTCAATTCATGATTCATGATTCGATTCATGATTCATGATTCAATTCTTGATTCATGATTCGATTCATGATTCATGATTACATTTATGGTTCATGAATCTTGATTCAATTTATGATTCATTTCATGATTCATGATCCGATTCATGATTCATGATTCATAATTCAATTCATGATTCAATTCAGGATTTATGATTCAATTCATGATTCATGATGCATGATTCAATTCATGATTCATGATTCATGATTCGATTTATGATTCATGATTCAATTCATGATGCATGATTCAATTTGTGCTTCATGATTCAATTCATGATTCATTTCATGATTCATTTCATGATTCATGATTCCTGATTCAATTCATGATTCATGATTCAATTCATGATTCATGATGCATGATTCAATTCATGATTCGATTCATGATTCATGATTCAATTTATGATTCATGATTCGTTTCATGAATCATGATTCAATTCTTGATTCATGATTCGATTTATGATTCATGATTAAATTCATGATTCATGATTTATGATTGAATTCATGATTCATGATTTATTTCATGATTCATAATTCGATTCATGATTCATGATTCAATTCATGAGTCATGATTCATTTCATGATTCATTTCATGATTCCTGATTTAATTCATGATTCATGATTCAATTCGTGATTCATGATTCAATTCATGATTCATGATTCATTTCATGATTCATGATTCCTGATTCAATTCATGATTCATGATTCAATTCATGATTCAATTTATGATTTATTTCATGATTCATTATTTGATTCATGATCATGATTCATGATTCAATTCATGATTCAATTCATGATTTATGATTCAATTCATGATTCATGATTCATGATTTATGATTCATGATTCATGATTCGATTTATAATTCATGATTCAATTAATGATGCATGATTCAATTCGTGATTCATGATTCAATTCATGATTCATGATTCATTTCATGATTCATTTCATGATTCATGATGCATGATTCAATTCGTGATTCATGATTCAATTCATGATTCAATTTATGATTCATAATTCATGATTCAATTCATGATTCAATTCATGATTTATGATTCATGATTCGATTCATGATTCATGATTCAATTCATGATTCATGATTCAATTCATGATTCGTGATTCATGATTCATGATTCAATTCATGATTCATGATTCGATTCATGATTCATGATTCATGATTCAATTCATGATTCATGATTCATTTCATGATTCATGATTCAATTCATGATTCAATTCATGATTCAATTCATGATTCAATTCATGATTCATAATTCATGATTCAATTCATGATTCAATTTATGATTCATGATTCATGATTCAATTCATGATTCATGATTCGATTCATGATTCATGATTCAATTCATGATTCATGATTCAATTCATGATTCATGATTTATGAATTATGAATCAATTCATGATTCAATTCATGATTCATGATTCATTTCATGATTCATTTCATGATTCATGATTCAATTCAAGATTCATGATTCAATTCATGATTCATTTCATGATTCATTTCATGATTCATGATTCCTGATTCAATTCATGATTCATGATTCAATTCATGATTCTTGATTCATTTCATGATTCATAATTCATGATTCAATTCATGATTCATGTTTCAATTCATGAATCATGATTCGATTCATGATTCATGATTCAATTCATGATTCAATTCTTGTTTCAATTAATAATTCAATTCATGATTCATGATTCAATGCATGATTCATGATTCATGATTCAATGCATGATTCAATTCTTGATTCAATTCATAATTCAATTCATGATTCATGATTCGATTCATGATTCATGTTTGAATTCATGATTCAATTCATGATTCATTTCATGATTCATGATTCAATTCATGATTCATGATTCAATTCATGATTCATGATTCATGATTCAATTCATGATTCATGATTCGATTCATGATTCATGATTCATGATTCAATTTATGATTCATTTCATGATTCATGATTTAATTTAAGATTCATGATTCATGATTCAATTCATGATTAATGATTCAATTCATGATTCATGATTCATTTTATGATTCATGATTTAATTCATGATTCATGATTCAATTCATGATTCGATTCATGATTCATGATTTAATTCATGATTCATGACTCATGATTCGATTCATGATTCATGATTCAATTCTTGATTCATGATTCATGATTCAATTCATGATTCATGATTTAATTCATGATTCATGATTCGATTCATGATTCATGATTGAATTCATGATATGATTCATGATTCATGATTCAATTCATGATTCATGATTCAATTCATGAGTCATGATTCCTGATTTAATTCATGATTCATGATTCAATTCGTGATTCATGATTCAATTCATGATTCATGATTCATTTCATGATTCATGATTCCTGATTCAATTCATGATTCATGATTCAATTCATGATTCAATTCATGATTTATGATTCAATTCATGATTCATGATTCATGATTTATGATTCATGATTCATGATTCGATTTATAATTCATGATTCAATTAATGATGCATGATTCAATTCATGATTCATGATTCAATTCATGATTCAATTCATGATTCAATTCATGATTCATGATTCATGATTCAATTCATGATTCGATTTATGATTCATGATTCATTATTCAATTCATGATTCATGATTCGATTCATGATTCATGATTCAATTCTTGATTCATGATTCGATTCATGATTCATTATTACATTTATGGTTTATGAATCTTGATTCAATTTATGATTCATTTCATGATTCATGATTCGATTCATGATTCATGATTCATGATTCAATTCATGATTCAATTCAGGATTTATGATTCAATTCATGATTCATGATGCATGATTCAATTCATGATTCATGATTTGTGATTCGATTTATGATTCATGATTCAATTCATGATGCATGATTCAATTTGTGATTCATGATTCAATTCATGATTCATGATACATTTCATGATTCATTTCATGATTCATGATTCCTGATTCAATTCATGATTCATGATTCAATTCATGATTTATGATTCATGATTCAATTCATGATTCGATTCATGATTCATGAGTCATGATTCAATTTATGATTCATGATTAGTTTCATGAATCATGATTCAATTCTTGATTCATGATTCGATTTATGATTCATGATTAAATTCATGATTCATGATTTATGATTGAATTCATGATTCATGATTTATTTCATGATTCATAATTCGATTCATGATTCATGATTCAATTCATGAGTCATGATTCATTTCATGATTCATTTCATGATTCATGATTCCTGATTTAATTCATGATTCATGATTCAATTCGTGATTCATGATTCAATTCATGATTTATGATTCATTTCATGATTCATGATTCCTGATTCAATTCATGATTCATGATTCAATTCATGATTCAATTTATGATTTATTTCATGATTCATGATTTGATTCATGATCATGATTCATGATTCAATTCATGATTCAATTCATGATTTATGATTCAATTCATGATTCATGATTCATGATTTATGATTCATGATTCATGATTCGATTTATAATTCATGATTCAATTAATGATGCATGATTCAATTTGTGATTCATGATTCAATTCATGATTCATGATTCATTTCATGATTCATTTCATGATTCATGATTCCTGATTCAATTCAGTATTCATGATTCAATTCATGATTCAATTTATGATTCATAATTCATGATTCAATTCATGATTCAATTCATGATTTATGATTCATGATTCGATTCATGATTCATGATTCAATTCATGATTCATGATTCAATTCATGATTCGTGATTCATGATTCATGATTCAATTAATGATTCATGATTCGATTCATGATTCATGATTCAATTCATGATTCAATTCATGATTTATGATTCATGATTCGATTCATGATTCATGATTCAATTCATGATTCATGATTCAATTCATGATTCGTTATTCATGATTCATGATTCATGATTCAATTCATGATTCATGATTCATTTCATGATTCATGATTCAATTCATGATTCAATTCATGATTCAATTCATGATTCATAATTCATGATTCAATTCATGATTCAATTTATGATTCATGATTCATGATTCAATTCATGATTCATGATTCATGATTCGATTCATGATTCATGATTCAATTCATGATTCATGATTTATGATTCAATTCATGATTCATGATTTATGAATTATGAATCAATTCATGATTCAATTCATGATTCATGATTCATTTCATGATTCATGATTCAATTCAAGATTCATGATTCAATTCATGATTCATTTCATGATTCATTTCATGATTCATGATTCCTGATTCAATTCATGATTCATGATTCAATTCATGATTCTTGATTCATTTCATGATTTATAATTCATGATACAATTCATGATTCATGATTCAATTCATGAATCATGATTCGATTCATGATTCATGATTCAATTCATGATTCAATTCTTGTTTTAATTAATAATTCAATTCATGATTCATGATTCAATGCATGATTCATGATTCATGATTCAATGCATGATTCAATTCTTGATTCAATTCATAATTCAATTCATGATTCATGATTCGATTCATGATTCATGTTTGAATTCATGATTCAATTCATGATTCATTTCATGATTCATGATTCAATTCATGATTCATGATTCAATTCATGATTCATGATTCATGATTAAATTCATGATTCATGATTCGATTCATGATTCATGATTCATGATTCAATTCATGATTCGATTTATGATTCATGATTCATTATTCAATTCATGATTCATGATTCGATTCATGATTCATGATTCAATTCTTGATTCATGATTCGATTCATGATTCATGATTACATTTATGGTTCATGAATCTTGATTCAATTTATGATTCATTTCATGATTCATGATCCGATTCATGATTCATGATTCATAATTCAATTCATGATTCAATTCAGGATTTATGATTCAATTCATGATTCATGATGCATGATTCAATTCATGATTCATGATTCATGATTCGATTTATGATTCATGATTCAATTCATGATGCATGATTCAATTTGTGCTTCATGATTCAATTCATGATTCATTTCATGATTCATTTCATGATTCATGATTCCTGATTCAATTCATGATTCATGATTCAATTCATGATTCATGATTCATGATTCAATTCATGATTCGATTCATGATTCATGATTCAATTTATGATTCATGATTCGTTTCATGAATCATGATTCAATTCTTGATTCATGATTCGATTTATGATTCATGATTAAATTCATGATTCATGATTTATGATTGAATTCATGATTCATGATTTATTTCATGATTCATAATTCGATTCATGATTCATGATTCAATTCATGAGTCATGATTCATTTCATGATTCATTTCATGATTCCTGATTTAATTCATGATTCATGATTCAATTCGTGATTCATGATTCAATTCATGATTCATGATTCATTTCATGATTCATGATTCCTGATTCAATTCATGATTCATGATTCAATTCATGATTCAATTTATGATTTATTTCATGATTCATTATTTGATTCATGATCATGATTCATGATTCAATTCATGATTCAATTCATGATTTATGATTCAATTCATGATTCATGATTCATGATTTATGATTCATGATTCATGATTCGATTTATAATTCATGATTCAATTAATGATGCATGATTCAATTCGTGATTCATGATTCAATTCATGATTCATGATTCATTTCATGATTCATTTCATGATTCATGATGCATGATTCAATTCGTGATTCATGATTCAATTCATGATTCAATTTATGATTCATAATTCATGATTCAATTCATGATTCAATTCATGATTTATGATTCATGATTCGATTCATGATTCATGATTCAATTCATGATTCATGATTCAATTCATGATTCGTGATTCATGATTCATGATTCAATTCATGATTCATGATTCGATTCATGATTCATGATTCATGATTCAATTCATGATTCATGATTCATTTCATGATTCATGATTCAATTCATGATTCAATTCATGATTCAATTCATGATTCAATTCATGATTCATAATTCATGATTCAATTCATGATTCAATTTATGATTCATGATTCATGATTCAATTCATGATTCATGATTCGATTCATGATTCATGATTCAATTCATGATTCATGATTCAATTCATGATTCATGATTTATGAATTATGAATCAATTCATGATTCAATTCATGATTCATGATTCATTTCATGATTCATTTCATGATTCATGATTCAATTCAAGATTCATGATTCAATTCATGATTCATTTCATGATTCATTTCATGATTCATGATTCCTGATTCAATTCATGATTCATGATTCAATTCATGATTCTTGATTCATTTCATGATTCATAATTCATGATTCAATTCATGATTCATGTTTCAATTCATGAATCATGATTCGATTCATGATTCATGATTCAATTCATGATTCAATTCTTGTTTCAATTAATAATTCAATTCATGATTCATGATTCAATGCATGATTCATGATTCATGATTCAATGCATGATTCAATTCTTGATTCAATTCATAATTCAATTCATGATTCATGATTCGATTCATGATTCATGTTTGAATTCATGATTCAATTCATGATTCATTTCATGATTCATGATTCAATTCATGATTCATGATTCAATTCATGATTCATGATTCATGATTCAATTCATGATTCATGATTCGATTCATGATTCATGATTCATGATTCAATTTATGATTCATTTCATGATTCATGATTTAATTTAAGATTCATGATTCATGATTCAATTCATGATTAATGATTCAATTCATGATTCATGATTCATTTTATGATTCATGATTTAATTCATGATTCATGATTCAATTCATGATTCGATTCATGATTCATGATTTAATTCATGATTCATGACTCATGATTCGATTCATGATTCATGATTCAATTCTTGATTCATGATTCATGATTCAATTCATGATTCATGATTTAATTCATGATTCATGATTCGATTCATGATTCATGATTCAATTCATGATATGATTCATGATTCATGATTCAATTCATGATTCATGATTCAATTCATGAGTCATGATTCCTGATTTAATTCATGATTCATGATTCAATTCGTGATTCATGATTCAATTCATGATTCATGATTCATTTCATGATTCATGATTCCTGATTCAATTCATGATTCATGATTCAATTCATGATTCAATTCATGATTTATGATTCAATTCATGATTCATGATTCATGATTTATGATTCATGATTCATGATTCGATTTATAATTCATGATTCAATTAATGATGCATGATTCAATTCGTGATTCATGATTCAATTCATGATTCATGATTCATTTCATGATTCATTTCATGATTCATGATTCCTGATTCAATTTTTGATTCATGATTCAATTTATGATTCATAATTCATGATTCAAATCATGATTCAATTCATGATTTATGATTCATGATTCGATTCATGATTCATGATTCAATTCATGATTCATGATTCAATTCATGATTCGTGATTCATGATTCATGATTCAATTCATAATTCATGATTCGATTCATGATTCATGATTCATGATTCAATTCATGATTCATGATTCATTTCATGATTCATGATTCAATTCATGATTCAATTCATGATTCATAATTCATGATTCAATTCATGATTCAATTTATGATTCATGATTCATGATTCAATTCATGATTCATGATTCGATTCATGATTCATGATTCAATTCATGATTCATGATTCAATTCATGATTCATGATTTATGAATTATGAATCAATTCATGATTCAATTCATGATTCATGATTCATTTCATGATTCATTTCATGATTCATGATTCAATTCAAGATTCATGATTCAATTCATGATTCATTTCATGATTCATGATTCCTGATTCAATTCATGATTCATGATTCAATTCATGATTCTTGATTCATTTCATGATTCATAATTCATGATTCAATTCATGATTCATGTTTCAATTCATGAATCATGATTCAATTCATGATTCATGATTCAATTCATGATTCAATTCTTGTTTCAATTAATAATTCAATTCATGATTCATGATTCAATGCATGAATCATGATTCAATTCATGATTCATGATTCAATTCATGATTCAATTCTTGTTTCAATTAATAATTCAATTCATGATTCATGATTCAATGCATGATTCATGATTCATGATTCAATGCATGATTCATGATTCATGATTCAATGCATGATTCAATTCTTGATTCAATTCATAATTCAATTCATGATTCATGATTCATTTCATGATTCATGATTCAATTCATGATTCATGATTCATGATTCAATTCATGATTCATGATTCGATTCATGATTCATGATTCATGATTCAATTCATGATTCATGATTCAATTTATGATTCATGATTTAATTCATGATTCAATTCATGATTCATGATTCAATTCATGATTCATGATTCATTTCATGATTCATGATTCATTTCATGATTCATTTCATGATTCATGATTCAATTCAAGATTCATGATTCAATTCATGATTCATTTCATGATTCATGATTCAATTTATGATTCATGATTTAATTCATGATTCAATTCATGATTCATGATTCAATTCATGATTCATGATTCATTTCATGATTCATGATTCAATTCATGATTCAATTCATGATTTATTTCATGATTCATGATTCGATTCATGATTCATGATTCGATTCATGATTCATGATTCATGATTAAATTCATGATTCAATTCATTATTTATGATTTAATTCATGATTCATGATTCATGATTTAATTCCTGATTCATGATTCATGATTCGATTTATAATTCATGATTCAATTCATGATGCATGATTCAATTCGTGATTCATGATTCAATTCATGATTCATGATTCATTTCATGATTCATGATTCAATTCATGATTCAATTCATGATTCAATTTATGATTCATGATTCAATTCATGATTCATGATTCATTTCATGATTCATGATTCAATTCATGATTCAATTCATGATTCAATTTATGATTCATAATTCATGATTCAATTCATGATTCAATTTATGATTCATGATTCATGATTCAATTCATGATTCATGATTCATGATTCGATTCATGATTCATGATTCATGATTCGATTCATGATTCATGATTCAATTCATGATTCATGATTCATGATTCGATTTATGAATTATGAATCAATTCATGATTTAATTCATGATTCATGATTCATTTCATGATTCATTTCATGATTCCTTTCATGATTCATGATTCAATTCAAGATTCATGATTCAATTCATGATTCATTTCATGATTCATTTCATTATCCATGATTCCTGATTCAATTCATGTTTCATGATTCAATTCATGATTCATGATTCAATTCATGAATCATGATTTGATTCATGATTCATGTTTCAATTCATGATTCAATTCTTGTTTCAATTAATAATTCAATTCATGATTCATGATTCAATTCATGATTCATGATTCATGATTCAATGCATGATTCATGATTCATGATTCAATGCATGATTTAATTCTTGATTCAATTCATGATTAAATTCATGATTCATGATTCGATTCATGATTCATGTTTGAATTCATGATTCATGTTTGAATTCATTATTCAATTCATGATTCATTTCATGATTCATGATTCAATTCATGATTCATGATTCAATTCATGATTCATGATTCGATTCATAATTTATGATTCATGATTCAATTCATGATTCATGATTCAATTCATGAATCATGATTCGATTCATGATTCATAATTCAATTCATGATTCATGATTCATGATTCAATTCATGATTCAATTCATGATTCATGATTCAATTCATGAGTCATGATTCATGATTCAATTCATGATTCATGATTCATGATTCAATTCATGATTCATGATTCATGATTCGATTCATGATTCATGATTCATGATTCGATTCATGATTCATGATTCATGATTCAATTCATGATTCATGATTCATGATTCAATTCATGATTCGATTCATGATTCATGATTCGATATATGATTCATGATTAAATTCATGATTCATAATTTATGATTCAATTCATGATTCATGATTCATGATTCAATTCAGGATTCGATTCATGATTCATGATTCCATTCATGATTCATGATTTGATTCATGCTTCATGATTCAATTTTTAATTCATGATTCGATTCATGATTCATGATTAAATTTATGATTCATGATTTATGATTCAATTCATGATTCATGATTTATTTCATGATTCAATTCATGGTTCATAATTCTTGATTCAATTCATGATTTATTTCATGATTCATGATTCGATTCATAATTCATGATTCATGATTCAATTCATGATTCAATTCATTATTTATTTCATGATTCATGATTCGATTCATGATTCATGATTCGATTTATAATTCATGATTCAATTCATGATTCATGATTCAATTCATGATTCATGATTCGATTTATGAATTATGAATCAATTCATGATTTAATTCATGATTCATGATTCATTTCATGATTCATTTCATGATTCCTTTCATGATTCATGATTCAATTCAAGTTTTATGATTCAATTCATGATTCATTTTATGATTCATTTCATTATCCATGATTCCTGATTCAATTCATGTTTCATGATTCAATTCATGATTCATGATTCAATTCATGAATCATGATTCGATTCATGATTCATGTTTCAATTCATGATTCAATTCTTGTTTCAATTAATAATTCAATTCATGATTCATGATTCAATTCATGATTCATGATTCATGATTCAATGCATGATTCATGATTCATGATTCAATGCATGATTTAATTCTTGATTCAATTCATGATTAAATTCATGATTCATGATTCGATTCATGATTCATGTTTGAATTCATGATTCAATTCATGATTCATTTCATGATTCATGATTCAATTCATGATTCATGATTCAATTCATGATTCATGATTCAATTCATGATTCATGATTCGATTCATAATTCATGATTCATGATTCAATTCATGATTCATGATTCAATTCATGAATCATGATTCGATTCATGATTCATAATTCAATTCATGATTCATGATTCATGATTCAATTCATGATTCAATTCATGATTCATGATTCAATTCATGAGTCATGATTCATGATTCAATTCATGATTCATGATTCATGATTCAATTCATGATTCATGATTCATGATTCGATTCATGATTCATGATTCGATTCATGATTCATGATTCATGATTCAATTCATGATTCATGATTCATGATTCAATTCATGATTCGATTCATGATTCATGATTCATGATTCGATATATGATTCATGATTAAATTCATGATTCATAATTTATGATTCAATTCAAGATTCATGATTCATGATTCAATTCAGGATTCGATTCATGATTCATGATTCAATTCATGATTCATGATTTGATTCATGATTCATGATTCAATTTTTAATTCATGATTCGATTCATGATTCATGATTAAATTTATGATTCATGATTTATGATTGAATTCATGATTCATGATTTATTTCATGATTCAATTCATGGTTCATAATTCTTGATTCAATTCATGATTTATTTCATGATTCATGATTCGATTCATAATTCATGATTCATGATTCAATTCATGATTCAAGTCATTATTTATTTCATGATTCATGATTCGATTCATGATTCATGATTCGATTTATAATTCATGATTCAATTAATGATGCATGATTCAATTCGTGATTCATGATTCAATTCATGATTCATGATTCATTTCATGATTCATTTCATGATTCACGATTCCTGATTCAATTCATGATTCATGATTCAATTCATGATTCATGATTCATTTCATGATTCAATTCATGATTCAATTCATGATTCAATTTATGATTCATAATTCATGATTCAATTCATGATTCAATTTATGATTCATGATTCATGATTCAATTCATGATTCATGATTCATGATTCGATTCATGATTCATGATTCAATTCATGATTCATGATTCATGATTCGATTTATGAATTATGAATCAATTCATGATTTAATTCATGATTCATGATTCATTTCATGATTCATTTCATGATTCATTTCATTATCCATGATTCCTGATTCAATTCATTATTCATGATTCAATTCATGATTCAATTCATTATTTATTTCATGATTCATGATTCGATTCATGATTCATGATTCGATTTATAATTCATGATTCAATTCATGATGCATGATTCAATTCGTGATTCATGATTCAATTCATGATTCATGATTCATTTCATGATTCATTTCATGATTCACGATTCCTGATTCAATTCATGATTCATGATTCAATTCATGATTCATGATTCATTTCATGATTCATGATTCAATTCATGATTCAATTCATGATTCAATTTATGATTCATAATTAATGATTCAATTCATGATTCAATTTATGATTCATGATTCATGATTCAATTCATGATTCATGATTCATGATTCGATTCATGATTCATGATTCATGATTCGATTTATGAATTATGAATCAATTCATGATTTAATTCATGATTCATGATTCATTTCATGATTCATTTCATGATTCATTTCATGATTCATGTTTCATGATTCAATTCATGATTCATGATTCACGATTCAATTCATGATTTATTTCATGATTCATGATTCGATTCATGATTCATGATTCAATTCTTGATTTATGAATCATGATTCATGATTCAATTCTTGAATCATGATTCATGATTCGAATTATGATTCATGATTAAATTCATGATTCATGATTTATGATTCAATTCATGGTTCATGAATCTTTATTCAATTCATGATTTATTTCATGATTCATGATTCGATTCATGATTCATGATTCAATTCATGATTCAATTCATGATTTATTTCATGATTCATGATTCGATTCTTGATTCATGATTCAATTCATGATTCATGATTCATTTCATGATTCATGATTCAATTCATGATTCGATTCATGATTTATGATTCAATTCATGATTCATGATTTATGATTCAATTCATGATTCATGAGTTATTTCATGATTCAATTCATGGTTCATGAATCTTGATTCAATTCATGATTTATTTCATGATTCCATGATTCGATTCATGATTCATGATTCAATTCTTGATTTATGAATCATGATTCATGATTCAATTTTTGAATCATGATTCATGATTCGAATTATGATTCATGATTAAATTCATGATTCATGATTTATGATTCAATTCATGGTTCATGAATCTTTATTCAATTCATGATTTATTTCATGATTCATGATTCGATTCATGATTCATGATTCAATTCATGATTCAATTCATGATTTATTTCATAATTCATGATTCGATTCATGATTCATGATTCATGATTCAATTCATGATTTAATTCATGATTTATGATTTAATTCATGATTCATGATTCATGATTTAATTCCTGATTCATGATTCATGATTGTATTTATAATTCATGATTCAATTCATGATGCATGATTCAATTCGTGATTCATGATTCAATTCATGATTCATGATTCATTTCATGATTCATTTCATGATTCATGATTCCTGATTTAATTCATGATTCATGATTCAATACATGATTCATGATTCATTCCATGATTCATGATTCAATTCATGATTCGATTCATGATTCATGATTAAATTTATGATTCATGATTTATGATTCAATTCATGATTCATGATTTATTTCATGATTCAATTCATGGTTCATGAATCTTGATTCAATTCATGATTTATTTCATGATTCATGATTCGATTCATAATTCATGATTCATGATTCAATTCATGATTCAATTCATTATTTATTTCATGATTCATTATTCAATTCATTATTCATGATTCGATTTATAATTCATGATTCAATTCATGATGCATGATTCAATTCGTGATTCATGATTCAATTCATGATTCATGATTTATTTCATGATTCATTTCATGATTCACGATTCCTGATTCAATTCATGATTCATGATTCAATTCATGATTCATGATTGATTTCATGATTCATGATTCAATTCATGATTCAATTCATGATTCAATTTATGATTCATAATTCATGATTCAATTCATGATTCAATTTATGATTCATGATTCATGATTCAATTCATGATTCATGATTCATGATTCGATTCATGATTCATGATTCAATTCATGATTCATGATTCATGATTCGATTTATGAATTATGAATCAATTCATGATTTAATTCATGATTCATGATTCATTTCATGATTCATTTCATGATTCATAATTCAATTCAAGATTCATGATTCAATTCATGATTCATTTCATTATCCATGATTCCTGATTCAATTCATGATTCATGATTCAATTCATGATTCTTGATTCATTTCATGATTCATGTTTCATGATTCAATTCATGATTCATGATTCATGATTCAATTCATGATTTATTTCATGATTCATGATTCGATTCATGATTCATGATTCAATTCTTGATTTATGAATCATGATTCATGATTCAATTCTTGAATCATGATTCATGATTCAATTCTTGAATCATGATTCATGATTCGAATTATGATTCATGATTAAATTCATGATTCATGATTTATGATTCAATTCATGGTTCATGAATCTTTATTCAATTCATGATTTATTTCATGATTCATGATTCGATTCATGATTCATGATTCAATTCATGATTCAATTCATGATTTATTTCATGATTCATGATTCGATTCATGATTCATGATTCATTTCATGACTCATGATTCAATTCATGATTCGATTCATGATTTATGATTCAATTCATGATTCATGATTCATGATTCAATTCATGATTCATGATTCATGATTTGAATTATGATTCATGATTAAATTCATGATTCATGATTTATGATTCAATTCATGATTCATGATTTATTTCATGATTCAATTCATGGTTTATGAATCTTGATTCAATTCATGATTTATTTCATGATTCATGATTCGATTCATGATTCATGATTCAATTCTTGATTTATGAATCATGATTCATGATTCAATTCTTGAATCATGATTCATGATTCGAATTATGATTCATGATTAAATTCATGATTCATGATTTATGATTCAATTCATGGTTCATGAATCTTTATTCAATTCATGATTTATTTCATGATTCATGATTCGATTCATGATTCATGATTCAATTCATGATTCAATTCATGATTTATTTCATAATTCATGATTCGATTCATGATTCATGATTCAATTCATGATTTATGATTTAATTCATGATTCATGATTCATGATTTAATTCCTGATTCATGATTCATGATTGTATTTATAATTCATGATTCAATTCATGATGCATGATTCAATTCGTGATTCATTATTCAATTCATGATTCATGATTCATTTCATGATTCATTTCATGATTCATGATTCCTGATTCAATTCATGATTCATGATTCAATACATGATTCATGATTCATTCCATGATTCATGATTCAATTCATGATTCTATTCATGATTCAATTTATGATTCATAATTCATGATTCAATTCATGATTCAATTTATGATTCATGATTCATGATTCAATTCATGATTCATGATTCAATTCATAATTCGTGATTCATGATTCAATTCATGATTCATGATTCAATTCATGATTCATGATTCAATTCATGATTCATGATTTAATTTATGATTCATGATTTAATTCATGATTCAATTCATGATTCATGATTCAATTCATGATTCATGATTCAATTCATGATTCATGATTCATTTCAGGATTCATTTCATGATTCATGATTCAATTCAAGATTCATGATTCAATTCATGATTCATTTCATGATTCATGATTCAATTTATGATTCATGATTTAATTCATGATTCATTTCATGATTCATGATTCAATTCATGATTCATGAATCAATTCATGATTCAATTCATGATTTATTTCATGATTCATGATTCGATTCATGATTCAATTCATGATTCAATTCATTATTTATGATTTAATTCATGATTCATGATTCTCGATTTAATTCATGATTCATGATTCATGATTCATGATTCGATTTATAATTCATGATTCAATTCATGATGCATGATTCAATTCGTGATTCATGATTCAATTCATGATTCATGATTCATTTCATGATTCATTTCATGATTCATGATTCCTGATTCAATTCATGATTCATGATTCATGATTCGATTTATAATTCATGATTCAATTCATGATGCATGATTCAATTCGTGATTCATGATTCAATTCATGATTCATGATTCATTTCATGATTCATTTCATGATTCATAATTCATGATTCAATTCATGATTCAATTTATGATTCATGATTCGTGATTCAATTCATGATTCATGATTCATGATTCTATTCATGATTCATGATTCAATTCATGATTCATGATTC
This sequence comes from Mixophyes australis, assembly GCA_036250195.1. Taxonomy (NCBI): domain Eukaryota; kingdom Metazoa; phylum Chordata; class Amphibia; order Anura; family Limnodynastidae; genus Mixophyes; species Mixophyes australis. The sequence goes on along the minus strand of JAVHZZ010000002.1, from coordinate 177,802,232 downwards.
ATGATTCGATTTAGTAATTATGAATCAATTCATGATTTAATTCATGATTCATGATTCATTTCATGATTCATTTCATGATTCATGATTCAATTCAAGATTCATGATTCAAATCATGATTCATTTCATGTTTCATTTCATTATCCATGATTCCTGATTCAATTCATGTTTCATGATTCAATGCATGATTCATGATTCATGATTCAATTCATGTTTCATGATTCAATGCATGATTCATGATTCATGATTCAATTCATGAATCATGATTCAATTCATGATTCATGTTTCAATTCATGATTCAATTCTTGTTTCAATTAATAATTCAATTCATGATTCATGATTCATGATTCAATGCATGATTCATGATTCATGATTCAATGCATGATTCATGATTCATGATTCAATGCATGATTTAATTCTTGATTCAATTCATGATTAAATTCATGATTCATGATTCGATTCATGATTTATGTTTGAATTCATGATTCAATTCATGATTCATTTCATGATTCATGATTCAATTCATGATTCATGATTCAATTCATGATTCATGATTTGATTCATAATTCATGATTCATGATTCATGATTCAATTCATGATTCATGATTCGATTCATAATTCATAATTCAATTCATGCTTCATGATTCATGATTCAATTCATGATTCAATTCATGATTCATGATTCAGTTCATGATTCATGATTCGATTCATGATTCATGATTCGATTCATGATTCATGATTCATGATTCGATTCATGATTCATGATTCATGATTCAATTCATGATTCATGATTCATGATTCAATTCATGATTCGATTCATGATTCATGATTCATGATTTGATATATGATTCATGATTAAATTCATGATTCATAATTTATGATTCAATTCATGATTCATGATTCATGATTCAATTCATGATTCGATTCATGATTCATGATTCAATTCATGATTCATGATTTGATTCATGATTCATGATTCAATTTTTAATTCATGATTCGATTCATGATTCATGATTCAATTTATGATTTTATGATTTATGATTCAATTCATGATTCATGATTTATTTCATGATTTAATTTATGGTTCATGAATCTTGATTCAATTCATGATTTATTTCATGGTTCATGATTCGATTCATAATTCATGATTCATGATTCAATTCATGATTCAATTGATTATTTATTTCATGATTCATGATTCGATTCATGATTCATGATTCGATTTATAATTCATGATTCAATTCATGATGCATGATTCAATTCGTGATTCATGATTCAATTCATGATTCATGATTCATTTCATGATTCATTTCATGATTCACGGATTCTGATTCAATTCATGATTCATGATTCAATTCATGATTCATGATTCATTTCATGATTCATGATTCAATTCATGATTCAATTTATGATTCAATTTATGATTCATAATTCATGATTCAATTCATGATTCATTTCATGATTCATGATTCAATTCATGATTCAATTTATGATTCAATTTATGATTCATAATTCATGATTCAATTCATGATTCATTTCATGATTCATTTCATGATTCACGATTCCTGATTCAATTCATGATTCATGATTCAATTCATGATTCATGATTCATTTCATGATTCATGATTAAATTCATGATTCAATTCATGATTCAATTCATGATTCAATTTATGATTCATAATTCATGATTCAATTCATGATTCAATTTATGATTCATGATTCATGATTCAATTCATGATTTATGATTCATGATTCCATTCATGATTCATGATTCAATTCATGATTCATGATTCATGATTCGATTTATGAATTATGAATCAATTCATGATTTAATTCATGATTCATGATTCATTTCATGATTCATTTCATGATTCATGATTCAATTCAAGATTCATGATTCAATTCATGATTCATTTCATGTTTCATTTTATTATCCATGATTCCTGATTCAATTCATGATTCATGATTCAATTCATGATTCTTGATTCATTTCATGATTCATGTTTCATGATTCAATTCATGATTCATTATTCATGATTCAATTCATGAATCATGATTCGATTCATGATTCATGATTCAATTCATGATTCAATTCTTGTTTCAATTAATAATTCAATTCATGATTCATGATTCAATTCATGATTCATGATTCATGATTCAATGCATGATTCATGATTCATTTCATGATTCATGATTTAATTTATGATTCATGACTCATGATTCAATTCATAATTCATGATTCATGATTCAATTCATGATTCATGATTCAATTCATGATTCATGATTCGATTCATGATTCATAATTCAATTCATGATTCATGATTCAATTCATGATTCAATTCATGATTCATGATTCAAATCATGAGTCATGATTCATGATTCAATTCATGATTCATGATTCAATTCATGATTCATGATTCATGATTCGATTCATGATTCATGATTCATGATTCAATTCATGATTCATGATTCATGATTCAATTCATGATTCGATTCATGATTCATGATTCATGATTCGATATATGATTCATGATTAAATTCATGATTCATAAATTATGATTCAATTCATGATTCATGATTCATGATTCAATTCATGATTCGATTCATGATTCATGATTCAATTCATGATTCATGATTTGATTCATGATTCATGATTCAATTTTTAATTCATGATTCGATTCATGATTCATGATTAAATTTATGATTCATGATTTATGATTCAATTCATGATTCATGATTTATTTCATGATTCAATTCATGGTTCATGAATCTTGATTCAATTCATGATTTATTTCATGATTCATGATTCGATTCATAATTCATGATTTATGATTCAATTCATGATTCAATTCAGGATTTATGATTCAATTCATGATTCATGATTCATTTCATGATTCATTTCATGATTAATGATTCGATTCATGATTCATGATTCAATTCATGATGCATGATTCAATTCGTGATTCATGATTCAATTCATGATTCATGATTCATTTCATGATTCATTTCATGATTCATGATTCCTGATTCAATTCATGATTCATGATTCAATTCATGATTCATGATTCATTTCATGATTCATGATTCAATACATGATTCGATTCATGATTTATGATTCAATTCATGATTCATGATTAAATTCATGATTCATGATTTATGATTCAATTCATGATTCATGATTTATTTCATGATTCAATTCATGGTTCATGAATCTAGATTCAATTCATGATTTATTTCATGATTCATGATGTGATTCATGATTCATGATTCAATTCATGATTTAATTCATGATTTATTTCATGATTCACGATTCGATTCATGATTCATGACTCAATTCTTGATTTATGATTTATGATTCATGATTTAATTCATGATTCATGATTCAATTCATGATTCATGATTCGATTCATGATTCATGATTCAATTCATGATTCATGATTAAATTCTTGAATCATGATTCATGATTCGAATTATGATTCATGATTAAATTCATGATTCATGATTTATGATTCAATTCATGGTTCATGAATCTTTATTCAATTCATGATTTATTTCATGATTCATGATTCGATTCATGATTCATGATTCAATTCATGATTTAATTCATGATTTATTTCATAATTCATGATTCGATTCATGATTTATGATTTAATTCATGATTCATGATTCATGATTTATTTCCTGATTCATGATTCATGATTCATGATTTGATTTATAATTCATGATTCAATTCATAATGCATGATTCAATTCGTGATTCATGATTTAATTTATGATTCATGACTCATGATTCAATTCAAAATTCATGATTCATGATTCAATTCATGATTCATAATTCAATTCATGATTCATGATTCATGATTCAATTCATGATTCAATTCATGATTCATGATTCAATTCATGATTCAAGATTCAATTCATGATTCATGATTCATGATTCAATTCATGATTCATGATTCATGATTCAATTCATGATTCGATTCATGATTCATGATTCATGATTCGATATATGATTCATGATTAAAATCATGATTCATAATTTATGATTCAATTCATGATTCATGATTCTTGATTCAATTCATGATTTGATTCATGATTCATGATTCAATTTATGATTCATGATTTGATTCATGATTCATGATTCAATTTTTAATTCATGATTCGATTCATGATTCATGATTAAATTTATGATTCATGATTTATGATTCAATACATGATTCATGATTTATTTCATGATTGAATTCATGGTTCATGAATCTTGATTCAATTCATGATTTATTTCATAATTCATGATTCGATTCATAATTCATGATTCATGATTCAATTCATGATTCAATTCATTATTTATTTCATGATTCATGATTCGATTCATGATTCATGATTCGATTTATAATTCATGATTCAATTCATGATGCATGATTCAATTCGTGATTCATGATTCAATTCATGATTCATGATTCATTTCATGATTCATTTCATGATTCATGATTCCTGATTCAATTCATGATTCATGATTCAATTCATGATTCATGATTCATTTCATGATTCATGATTCAATTTATGATTCAATTCATGATTCATAATTCATGATTCAATTCATGATTCAATTTATGATTCATGATTCATGATTCAATTCATGATTCATGATTCATGATTCGATTCATGATTCATGATTTAATTCATGATTCATGATTCATTTCATGATTCAGTTCATGATTCGTGATTCAATTCAAGATTCATGATTCAATTCATGATTCATGATTCAATTCATGATTCTTGATTCATTTCATGATTCATGTTTCATGATTCAATTCATGATTCATGATTCATGCTTCAATTCATGAATCATGATTCGATTCATGATTCATGATTCAATTCATGATTCAATTCTTGTTTCAATTAATAATTCAATTCATGATTCATGATTCAATTCATGATTCATGATTCATGATTCAATGCATGATTCATGATTCATGATTCAATGCATGATTCAATTCTTGATTCAATTCATGATTAAATTCATGATTCATGATTCGATTCATGATTCATGTTTGAATTCATGATTCAATTCATGATTCATTTCATGATTCATGATTCATGATTCATGATTCAATTCATGATTTATGATTTATTTCATGATTCATGATTTAATTTATGATTCATGACTCATGATTCAATTCATGATTCATGATTCAATTCATGATTTATGATTCAATTCATGATTCATGATTCGATTCATGATTCATAATTCAATTCATGATTCATTATTCATGATTCAATTCATGATTCAATTCATGATTCATGATTCAATTCATGAGTCATGATTCATGATTCAATTCATGATTCATGATTCATGATTCAATTCATGATTCATGATTCGATTCATGATTCATGATTCGATTCATGATTCATGATTCAATTCATGATTCATGATTCATGATTCAATTCATGATTCGATTCATGATTCATGATTCGATATATGATTCATGATTAAATTCATGATTCATAATTTATGATTCAATTCATGATTCATGATTCATGATTCAATTTATGATTCGATTCATGATTCATGATTCAATTCATGATTCATGATTTGATTCATGATTCATGATTCAATTTTTAATTCATGATTCGATTCATGATTCATGATTAAATTTATGATTCATGATTTATGATTCAATTCATGATTCATGATTTATTTCATGATTCAATTCATGGTTCATGAATCTTGATTCAATTCATGATTTATTTCATGATTCATGATTCGATTCATAATTCATGATTCATGATTCAATTCATGATTCAATTCATTATTTATTTCATGATTCAGAGTTCGATTCATGATTCATGATTTATGATTCAATTCATTATTCAATTCATGATTCATGATTCATTTCATGATTCATTTCATGATTCATGATTCGATTTATTATTCATGATTCAATTCATGATGCATGATTCAATTCGTGATTCATGATTCAATTCATGATTCATGATTCATTTCATGATTCATTTCATGATTCATGATTCCTGATTCAATTCATGATTGATGATTCAATTCATGATTCATGATTCATTTCATGATTCATGATTCAATACATGATTCGATTCATGATTTATGATTCAATTCATGATTCATGATTCGATTCATGATTCATGATTCAATTCATGATTCATGATTCATGATTCGAATTATGATTCATGATTAAATTCATGATTCATGATTTATGATTCAATTCATGATTCATGATTTATTTCATGATTCAATTCATGGTTCATGAATCTTGATTCAATTCATGATTTATTTCATGATTCATGATTCGATTCATGATTCATGATTCAATTCATGATTCAATTCATGATTTATTTCATGATTCATGATTCGATTCATGATTCATGATTCAATTCTTGATTTATGATTCATGATTCATGATTTAATTCATGATTCATGATTCAATTCATGATTCATGATTCGATTCATGATTCATGATTCAATTCATGATTCATGATTCATTTCATGATTCATGATTCCTGATTCAATTCATGATTCATGATTCAATTCATGATTCATGATTCATTTCATGATTCATGATTCAATACATGATTCGATTCATGATTTATGATTCAATTCATGATTCATGATTCGATTCATGATTCATGATTCGAATTATGATTCATGATTAAATTCATGATTCATGATTTATGATTCAATTCATGATTCATGATTTATTTCATGATTCAATTCATGGTTTATGAATCTTGATTCAATTCATGATTTATTTCATGATTCATGATTCGATTCATGATTCATGATTCATGATTCAATTCATGATTCAATTCATGATTTATTTCATGATTCATGATTCGATTCATGATTCATGATTCAGTTCTTGATTTATGATTCATGATTCATGATTTAATTCATGATTCATGATTCAATTCATGATTCATGATTCGATTCATGATTCAATTCATGATTCATGATTCAATTCATGATTCATGATTCAATTCTTGAATCATGATTCATGATTCAAATTATGATTCATGATTAAATTCATGATTCATGATTCATGATTCAATTCATGGTTCATGAATCTTTTTTCAATTCATGATTTATTTCATGATTCATGATTCGATTCACGATTCATGATTCATGATTCAATTCATGATTCAATTCATGATTTATTTCATAATTCATGATTCGATTCATGATTCATTATTCATGATTCAATTCATGATTTATGATTTAATTCATGATTCATGATTCATGATTTATTTCCTGATTCATGATTCATGATTCATGATTCGATTTATAATTCATGATTCAATTCATGATGCATGATTCAATTCGTGATTCATGATTCAATTCATGATTCATGATTCATTTCATGATTCATTTCATGATTCATGATTCCTGATTCATTTCATGATTCATGATTCAATACATGATTCATTAATTCATTTCATGATTCATGATTCAATTCATGATTCAATTCATGATTCAATTTATGATTCATAATTCATGATTCAATTCATGATTCAATTTATGATTCATGATTCATGATTCAATTCATGATTCATGATTCGATTCATGATTCATGATTCAATTCATGATTCATGATTCAATTCATAATTCGTGATTCATGATTCAATTCATGATTCATGATTCGATTCATGATTCATGATTCATGATTCAATTCATGATTCTTGATTCGATTTATGATTCATGATTCAATTCATGATTCAATTCATGATTCATGATTCATTTCATGATTCATTTCATGATTCATGATTCAATTCAAGATTCATGATTCAATTCATGATTCATTTCATGATTCATGATTAATGATTCATTTCATGATTCATGATTAATGATTCAATTCATGATTCATGATTTATTTCATGATTCAATTCATGGTTCATGAATCTTGATTCAATTCATGATTTATTTCATGATTCATGATTCGATTCATAATTCATGATTCATGATTCAATTCATGATTCAATTCATTATTTATTTCATGATTCAGAGTTCGATTCATGATTCATGATTTATGATTCAATTCATTATTCAATTCATGATTCATGATTCATTTCATGATTCATTTCATGATTCATGATTCGATTTATTATTCATGATTCAATTCATGATGCATGATTCAATTCGTGATTCATGATTCAATTCATGATTCATGATTCATTTCATGATTCATTTCATGATTCATGATTCCTGATTCAATTCATGATTGATGATTCAATTCATGATTCATGATTCATTTCATGATTCATGATTCAATACATGATTCGATTCATGATTTATGATTCAATTCATGATTCATGATTCGATTCATGATTCATGATTCAATTCATGATTCATGATTCATGATTCGAATTATGATTCATGATTAAATTCATGATTCATGATTTATGATTCAATTCATGATTCATGATTTATTTCATGATTCAATTCATGGTTCATGAATCTTGATTCAATTCATGATTTATTTCATGATTCATGATTCGATTCATGATTCATGATTCAATTCATGATTCAATTCATGATTTATTTCATGATTCATGATTCGATTCATGATTCATGATTCAATTCTTGATTTATGATTCATGATTCATGATTTAATTCATGATTCATGATTCAATTCATGATTCATGATTCGATTCATGATTCATGATTCAATTCATGATTCATGATTCATTTCATGATTCATGATTCCTGATTCAATTCATGATTCATGATTCAATTCATGATTCATGATTCATTTCATGATTCATGATTCAATACATGATTCGATTCATGATTTATGATTCAATTCATGATTCATGATTCGATTCATGATTCATGATTCGAATTATGATTCATGATTAAATTCATGATTCATGATTTATGATTCAATTCATGATTCATGATTTATTTCATGATTCAATTCATGGTTTATGAATCTTGATTCAATTCATGATTTATTTCATGATTCATGATTCGATTCATGATTCATGATTCATGATTCAATTCATGATTCAATTCATGATTTATTTCATGATTCATGATTCGATTCATGATTCATGATTCAGTTCTTGATTTATGATTCATGATTCATGATTTAATTCATGATTCATGATTCAATTCATGATTCATGATTCGATTCATGATTCAATTCATGATTCATGATTCAATTCATGATTCATGATTCAATTCTTGAATCATGATTCATGATTCAAATTATGATTCATGATTAAATTCATGATTCATGATTCATGATTCAATTCATGGTTCATGAATCTTTTTTCAATTCATGATTTATTTCATGATTCATGATTCGATTCACGATTCATGATTCATGATTCAATTCATGATTCAATTCATGATTTATTTCATAATTCATGATTCGATTCATGATTCATTATTCATGATTCAATTCATGATTTATGATTTAATTCATGATTCATGATTCATGATTTATTTCCTGATTCATGATTCATGATTCATGATTGATTTATAATTCATGATTCAATTCATGATGCATGATTCAATTCGTGATTCATGATTCAATTCATGATTCATGATTCATTTCATGATTCATTTCATGATTCATGATTCCTGATTCATTTCATGATTCATGATTCAATACATGATTCATTAATTCATTTCATGATTCATGATTCAATTCATGATTCAATTCATGATTCAATTTATGATTCATAATTCATGATTCAATTCATGATTCAATTTATGATTCATGATTCATGATTCAATTCATGATTCATGATTCGATTCATGATTCATGATTCAATTCATGATTCATGATTCAATTCATAATTCGTGATTCATGATTCAATTCATGATTCATGATTCGATTCATGATTCATGATTCATGATTCAATTCATGATTCTTGATTCGATTTATGATTCATGATTCAATTCATGATTCAATTCATGATTCATGATTCATTTCATGATTCATTTCATGATTCATGATTCAATTCAAGATTCATGATTCAATTCATGATTCATTTCATGATTCATGATTAATGATTCATTTCATGATTCATGATTAATGATTCAATTCATGATTCAATTCATGATTCCAACTTATGATTTATATTTCATGATTCAATTCATGATTCAATTCATGATTCATGATTCATGATTCAATTCATGATTCATGATTCAATTCATGATTCATGATTCGATTCATGATTCATCATTCATCATTCAATTCATGATTCAATTCATGATTCAATTTATGATTCATGATTCCTGATTCAATTCATGATTCATGGTTCAATTCATGATTCATGATTCAATTCATGATTCAATTCATGATTCAATTTATGATTCATGATTCAATTCAAGATTCATGATTCATGATTCAATTCATGATTCATGATTCATGATTCAATTCATGATTTATGATTCAATTCATGAATCATGATTCGATTCATGATTTATGTTTCAATTCATGATTCAATTCTTGATTCAATTCATAATTCAATTCATGATTCATTATTCAATGCATGATTCAATTCATGATTCAATTCATGATTCATTTCATGATTCATGATTCAATTCTTGAATCATGATTCATGATTCAAATTATGATTCATGATTAAATTCATGATTCATGATTCATGATTCAATTCATGGTTCATGAATCTTTTTTCAATTCATGATTTATTTCATGATTCATGATTCGATTCACGATTCATGATTCATGATTCAATTCATGATTCAATTCATGATTTATTTCATAATTCATGATTCGATTCATGATTCATTATTCATGATTCAATTCATGATTTATGATTTAATTCATGATTCATGATTCATGATTTATTTCCTGATTCATGATTCATGATTCATGATTCGATTTATAATTCATGATTCAATTCATGATGCATGATTCAATTCGTGATTCATGATTCAATTCATGATTCATGATTCATTTCATGATTCATTTCATGATTCATGATTCCTGATTCATTTCATGATTCATGATTCAATACATGATTCATTAATTCATTTCATGATTCATGATTCAATTCATGATTCAATTCATGATTCAATTTATGATTCATAATTCATGATTCAATTCATGATTCAATTTATGATTCATGATTCATGATTCAATTCATGATTCATGATTCGATTCATGATTCATGATTCAATTCATGATTCATGATTCAATTCATAATTCGTGATTCATGATTCAATTCATGATTCATGATTCGATTCATGATTCATGATTCATGATTCAATTCATGATTCTTGATTCGATTTATGATTCATGATTCAATTCATGATTCAATTCATGATTCATGATTCATTTCATGATTCATTTCATGATTCATGATTCAATTCAAGATTCATGATTCAATTCATGATTCATTTCATGATTCATGATTAATGATTCATTTCATGATTCATGATTAATGATTCAATTCATGATTCATGATTTATTTCATGATTCAATTCATGGTTCATGAATCTTGATTCAATTCATGATTTATTTCATGATTCATGATTCGATTCATAATTCATGATTCATGATTCAATTCATGATTCAATTCATTATTTATTTCATGATTCAGAGTTCGATTCATGATTCATGATTTATGATTCAATTCATTATTCAATTCATGATTCATGATTCATTTCATGATTCATTTCATGATTCATGATTCGATTTATTATTCATGATTCAATTCATGATGCATGATTCAATTCGTGATTCATGATTCAATTCATGATTCATGATTCATTTCATGATTCATTTCATGATTCATGATTCCTGATTCAATTCATGATTGATGATTCAATTCATGATTCATGATTCATTTCATGATTCATGATTCAATACATGATTCGATTCATGATTTATGATTCAATTCATGATTCATGATTCGATTCATGATTCATGATTCAATTCATGATTCATGATTCATGATTCGAATTATGATTCATGATTAAATTCATGATTCATGATTTATGATTCAATTCATGATTCATGATTTATTTCATGATTCAATTCATGGTTCATGAATCTTGATTCAATTCATGATTTATTTCATGATTCATGATTCGATTCATGATTCATGATTCAATTCATGATTCAATTCATGATTTATTTCATGATTCATGATTCGATTCATGATTCATGATTCAATTCTTGATTTATGATTCATGATTCATGATTTAATTCATGATTCATGATTCAATTCATGATTCATGATTCGATTCATGATTCATGATTCAATTCATGATTCATGATTCATTTCATGATTCATGATTCCTGATTCAATTCATGATTCATGATTCAATTCATGATTCATGATTCATTTCATGATTCATGATTCAATACATGATTCGATTCATGATTTATGATTCAATTCATGATTCATGATTCGATTCATGATTCATGATTCGAATTATGATTCATGATTAAATTCATGATTCATGATTTATGATTCAATTCATGATTCATGATTTATTTCATGATTCAATTCATGGTTTATGAATCTTGATTCAATTCATGATTTATTTCATGATTCATGATTCGATTCATGATTCATGATTCATGATTCAATTCATGATTCAATTCATGATTTATTTCATGATTCATGATTCGATTCATGATTCATGATTCAGTTCTTGATTTATGATTCATGATTCATGATTTAATTCATGATTCATGATTCAATTCATGATTCATGATTCGATTCATGATTCAATTCATGATTCATGATTCAATTCATGATTCATGATTCAATTCTTGAATCATGATTCATGATTCAAATTATGATTCATGATTAAATTCATGATTCATGATTCATGATTCAATTCATGGTTCATGAATCTTTTTTCAATTCATGATTTATTTCATGATTCATGATTCGATTCACGATTCATGATTCATGATTCAATTCATGATTCAATTCATGATTTATTTCATAATTCATGATTCGATTCATGATTCATTATTCATGATTCAATTCATGATTTATGATTTAATTCATGATTCATGATTCATGATTTATTTCCTGATTCATGATTCATGATTCATGATTCGATTTATAATTCATGATTCAATTCATGATGCATGATTCAATTCGTGATTCATGATTCAATTCATGATTCATGATTCATTTCATGATTCATTTCATGATTCATGATTCCTGATTCATTTCATGATTCATGATTCAATACATGATTCATTAATTCATTTCATGATTCATGATTCAATTCATGATTCAATTCATGATTCAATTTATGATTCATAATTCATGATTCAATTCATGATTCAATTTATGATTCATGATTCATGATTCAATTCATGATTCATGATTCGATTCATGATTCATGATTCAATTCATGATTCATGATTCAATTCATAATTCGTGATTCATGATTCAATTCATGATTCATGATTCGATTCATGATTCATGATTCATGATTCAATTCATGATTCTTGATTCGATTTATGATTCATGATTCAATTCATGATTCAATTCATGATTCATGATTCATTTCATGATTCATTTCATGATTCATGATTCAATTCAAGATTCATGATTCAATTCATGATTCATTTCATGATTCATGATTAATGATTCATTTCATGATTCATGATTAATGATTCAATTCATGATTCAATTCATGATTCAACTTATGATTTATATTTCATGATTCAATTCATGATTCAATTCATGATTCATGATTCATGATTCAATTCATGATTCATGATTCAATTCATGATTCATGATTCGATTCATGATTCATCATTCATCATTCAATTCATGATTCAATTCATGATTCAATTTATGATTCATGATTCCTGATTCAATTCATGATTCATGGTTCAATTCATGATTCATGATTCAATTCATGATTCAATTCATGATTCAATTTATGATTCATGATTCAATTCAAGATTCATGATTCATGATTCAATTCATGATTCATGATTCATGATTCAATTCATGATTTATGATTCAATTCATGAATCATGATTCGATTCATGATTTATGTTTCAATTCATGATTCAATTCTTGATTCAATTCATAATTCAATTCATGATTCATTATTCAATGCATGATTCAATTCATGATTCAATTCATGATTCATTTCATGATTCATGATTCAATTCATGATACATGATTGAATTCATGATTCATGATTCATTTCATGATTCGATTCATGATTCATGAGTCAATTCATAAATTCATGATTCAATTCATGATTCATGATTCAATTCTTGATTCATGATTCATGATTTGAATTATGATTCATGATTTGAATTATGATTCATGATTAAATTCATGATTCATGATTTATGATTCAATTCATGATTCATGATTTATTTCATGATTTAATTCATGGTTCATGAATCTTGATTCAATTCATAATTTATTTCATGATTCATGATTCGATTCATGATTCAATTCATGATTCAATTCATGATTTATGATTCAATTCATGATTCATGATTCATGATTTAATTCATGGTTCATGAATCTTGATTCAATTCATAATTTATTTCATGATTCATGATTCGATTCATGATTCAATTCATGATTCAATTCATGATTTATGATTCAATTCATGATTCATGATTCATGATTCGATTTATAATTCATGATTCAATTGATGATGCATGATTCAATTTGTGATTCATGATTTAATTCATGATTCATTTCGTGATTCATTTCATGATTCATGATTCAATTCATGATTCATGAGTCAATTCATGATTCATGATTCATTTCATGATTCATGATTTAATTCATGATTCAATTCATGATTCAATTTATGATTCATAATTCATGATTCAATTCATGATTCAATTCATGATTCATGATTCAATTCATGATTCATGATTCAATTCATGATTCAATGCATGATTCAATTCTTGATTCAATTCATAATTCAATTCATGATTCATGATTTAATTCATGATTCGATTCATGATTCATGATTCATGATTCGATATATGATTCATGATTAAATTCATGATTCATAATTTATGATTCAATTCATGATTCGATTCATGATTCATGATTTAATTCATGATTCATGATTTGATTCATGATTCATGATTCAATTTTTAATTCATGATTCGATTCATGATTCATTATTAAATTTATGATTTATGATTTATGATTCAATTCATGATTCATTTCATGATTCATGATTCCTGATTCATTTCATGATTCATGATTCAATACATGATTCATTAATTCATTTCATGATTCATGATTCAATTCATGATTCAATTCATGATTCAATTTATGATTCATAATTCATGATTCAATTCATGATTCAATTTATGATTCATGATTCATGATTCAATTCATGATTCATGATTCGATTCATGATTCATGATTCAATTCATGATTCATGATTCAATTCATAATTCGTGATTCATGATTCATGATTCAATTCATGATTCATGATTCGATTCATGATTCATGATTCATGATTCAATTCATGATTCTTGATTCGATTTATGATTCATGATTCAATTCATGATTCAATTCATGATTCATGATTCATTTCATGATTCATTTCATGATTCAATTCATGATTCAATTCATGATTCATGATTCATTTCATGATTCATTTCATGATTCATGATTCAATTCAAGATTCATGATTCAATTCATGATTCATTTCATGATTCATGATTAATGATTCATTTCATGATTCATGATTAATGATTCAATTCATGATTCAATTCATGATTCAACTTATGATTTATATTTCATGATTCAATTCATGATTCAATTCATGATTCATGATTCATGATTCAATTCATGATTCATGATTCAATTCATGATTCATGATTCGATTCATGATTCATCATTCATCATTCAATTCATGATTCAATTCATGATTCAATTTATGATTCATGATTCCTGATTCAATTCATGATTCATGGTTCAATTCATGATTCATGATTCAATTCATGATTCAATTCATGATTCAATTTATGATTCATGATTCAATTCAAGATTCATGATTCATGATTCAATTCATGATTCATGATTCATGATTCAATTCATGATTTATGATTCAATTCATGAATCATGATTCGATTCATGATTTATGTTTCAATTCATGATTCAATTCTTGATTCAATTCATAATTCAATTCATGATTCATTATTCAATGCATGATTCAATTCTTGATTCAATTCATAATTCAATTCATGATTCATGATTCGATTCATGATTCATGTTTGAATTCATGATTCAATTCATGATTCATTTCATGATTCATGATTCAATTCATGATACATGATTGAATTCATGATTCATGATTCATTTCATGATTCGATTCATGATTCATGAGTCAATTCATAAATTCATGATTCAATTCATGATTCATGATTCAATTCTTGATTCATGATTCATGATTTGAATTATGATTCATGATTTGAATTATGATTCATGATTAAATTCATGATTCATGATTTATGATTCAATTCATGATTCATGATTTATTTCATGATTTAATTCATGGTTCATGAATCTTGATTCAATTCATAATTTATTTCATGATTCATGATTCGATTCATGATTCAATTCATGATTCAATTCATGATTTATGATTCAATTCATGATTCATGATTCATGATTTAATTCATGGTTCATGAATCTTGATTCAATTCATAATTTATTTCATGATTCATGATTCGATTCATGATTCAATTCATGATTCAATTCATGATTTATGATTCAATTCATGATTCATGATTCATGATTCGATTTATAATTCATGATTCAATTGATGATGCATGATTCAATTTGTGATTCATGATTTAATTCATGATTCATTTCATGATTCATTTCATGATTCATGATTCAATTCATGATTCATGAGTCAATTCATGATTCATGATTCATTTCATGATTCATGATTTAATTCATGATTCAATTCATGATTCAATTTATGATTCATAATTCATGATTCAATTCATGATTCAATTCATGATTCATGATTCAATTCATGATTCATGATTCAATTCATGATTCAATGCATGATTCAATTCTTGATTCAATTCATAATTCAATTCATGATTCATGATTTAATTCATGATTCGATTCATGATTCATGATTCATGATTCGATATATGATTCATGATTAAATTCATGATTCATAATTTATGATTCAATTCATGATTCGATTCATGATTCATGATTTAATTCATGATTCATGATTTGATTCATGATTCATGATTCAATTTTTAATTCATGATTCGATTCATGATTCATTATTAAATTTATGATTTATGATTTATGATTCAATTCATTATTTATTTCATGATTCATGATTCGATTCATGATTCATGATTCAAAATCCAATTCATGATTCAATTCAGGATTTATGATTCAATTCATGATTCATGATTCATTTCATGATTCATGATTCGATTTATGATTCATGATTCAATTCATGATGCATGATTCAATTCGTGATACATGATTCAATTCATGATTCATGATTCATTTCATGATTCATTTTATGATTCATTTCATGATTCATGATTCCTGATTCAATTCATGATTCATGATTCAATTCATGATACATGATTCATTTCATGATTCATGATTCAATTCATGATTCGATTCATGATTTATGATTCAATTCATGATTCATGATTCGATTCATGATTCATGATTCAATTCATGATTCATGATTTATTTCATGATTCAATTCATGGTTCATGAATCTTGATTCAATTCATGATTTATTTCATGATTCATGATTCGATTCATGATTCATGATTCATGATTCAATTCATGATTTATTTCATGATTCATGATTCGATTCATGATTCATGATTCAATTCTTGATTTATGATTCATGATTCATGATTTAATTCATGATTAATGATTTAATTCATGATTCATGATTCGATTCATGATTCATGATTCAATTCATGATTCATGATTCAATTCTTGAATCATGATTCATGATTCGAATTATGATTCATGATTAAATTCATGATTCATGATTTATGATTCAATTCATGGTTCATTAATCTTTATTCAATTCATGATTTATTTCATGATTCATGATTCGATTCATGATTCATGATTCAATTCATGATTTAATTCATGATTTATTTCATAATTCATGATTCGATTCATGATTCATGATTCATGTTTCATGATTCGATTTCTAATTCATGATTCAATTCATGATGCATGATTTAATTCGTGTTTCATGATTCAATTCATGATTCATGATTCAATTCATGATTCATGATTCATTTCATGATTCATTTCATGATTCATGATTCCTTATTCAATTCATGATTCAATACATGATTCATGATTCATTTCATGATTCATGACTCAATTCATGATTCAATTCATGATTCAATTCATGATTCAATGTATGATTCATAATTCATGATTCAATTCATGATTTAATTTATGATTCATGATTCATGATTTAATTCATGATTCATGATTCATGATTCGATTCATGATTCATGATTCAATTCATGATTCATGATTCAATTCATGATTCGTGATTCATGATTCATGATTCAATTCATGATTCATGATTCGATTCATGATTCATGATTTATTTCATGATTTAATTCATGGTTCATAAATCTTGATTCAATTCATAATTTATTTCATGATTCATGATTCGATTCATGATTCAATTCATGATTCAATTCATGATTTATGATTCAATTCATGATTCATGATTCATGATTTAATTAATGATTCATGATTCATGATTCATGATTCGATTTATAATTCATGATTCAATTCATGATGCATGATTCAATTCGTGATTCATGATTCAATTCATGATTCATGATTCATTTCATGATTCATTTCATGATTCATGATTCCTGATTCAATTCATGATTCATGATTCAATTCATGATTCATGATTCATTTCATGATTCATGATTCAATTCATGATTCAATTCATGATTCATAATTCATGATTCAATTCATGATTCAATTTATGATTCATGATTCATGATTCAATTCATGATTCATGATTCATGATTCGATTCATGATTCATGATTCAATTCATGATTCATTATTCATGATTCGATTTATGAATTATGAATCAATTCATGATTTAAATTATGATTCATGATTCATTTCATGATTCAGTTCATGATTCGTGATTCAATTCAAGATTCATGATTCAATTCATGATTCATGATTCAATTCATGATTCTTGATTCATTTCATGATTCATGTTTCATGATTCAATTCATGATTCATGATTCATGCTTCAATTCATGATTGATGATTCAATTCATGATTCATGATTCATTTCATGATTCATGATTCAATACATGATTCGATTCATGATTTATGATTCAATTCATGATTCATGATTCGATTCATGATTCATGATTCAATTCATGATTCATGATTCATGATTCGAATTATGATTCATGATTAAATTCATGATTCATGATTTATGATTCAATTCATGATTCATGATTTATTTCATGATTCAATTCATGGTTCATGAATCTTGATTCAATTCATGATTTATTTCATGATTCATGATTCGATTCATGATTCATGATTCAATTCATGATTCAATTCATGATTTATTTCATGATTCATGATTCGATTCATGATTCATGATTCAATTCTTGATTTATGATTCATGATTCATGATTTAATTCATGATTCATGATTCAATTCATGATTCATGATTCGATTCATGATTCATGATTCAATTCATGATTCATGATTCAATTCATGATTCATGATTCAATTCTTGAATCATGATTCATGATTCGAATTATGATTCATGATTAAATTCATGATTCATGATTTATGATTCAATTCATGGTTCATGAATCTTTATTCAATTCATGATTTATGATTCAATTCATGGTTCATGAATCTTTATTCAATTCATGATTTATTTCATGATTCATGATTTGATTCATGATTCATGATTCATGATTCAATTCATGATTCAATTCATGATTTATTTCATAATTCATGATTCGATTCATGATTCATTATTTATGATTCAATTCATGATTTATGATTTAATTCATGATTCATGATTTATTTCCTGATTCATGATTCATGATTCATGATTCGATTTATAATTTATGATTCAATTCATGATGCATGATTCAATTCGTGATTCATGATTCAATTCATGATTCATGATTCATTTCATGATTCATGATTCCTGATTCAATTCATGATTCATGATTCAATACATGATTCATTAATTCATTTCATGATTCATGATTCAATTCATGATTCAATTCATGATTCAATTTATGATTCATAATTTATGATTCAATTCATGATTCAATTTATGATTCATAATTTATGATTCAATTCATGATTCAATTTATGATTCATGATTCGATTCATGATTCATGATTCAATTCATGATTCATGATTCAATACATAATTCGTGATTCATGATTCATGATTCAATTCATGATTCATGATTCGATTCATGATTCATGATTCATGATTCAATTCATGATTCATGATTCGATTTATGATTCATGATTCAATTCATGATTCAATTCATGATTCATGATTCATTTCATGATTCATTTCATGATTCATGATTCAATTCAAGATTCATGATTCAATTCATGATTCATTTCATGATTCATGATTAATGATTCAATTCATGATTCAATTCATGATTCAACTTATGATTTATATTTCATGATTCAATTCATGATTCAATTCATGATTCATGATTCATGATTCAATTCATGATTCATGATTCAATTCATGATTCATGATTCGATTCATGATTCATCATTCATCATTCAATTCATGATTCATGATTCAATTCATGATTAAATTTATGATTCATGATTTATGATTCAATTCATGATTCATTATTTATTTCATGATTCAATTCATGGTTCATGAATCTTGATTCAATTCATGATTTATTTCATGATTCATTATTCGATTCATAATTCATGATTCATGGTTCAATTCATGATTCAATTCATTATTTATTTTATGATTCATGATTCGATTCATGATTCATGATTAATGATTCAATTCATGATTCAATTCAGGATTTATGATTCAATTCATGATTCATGATTCATTTCATGATTCATTTCATGATTCATGATTCGATTTATGATTCATGATTCAATTCATGATGCATGATTCAATTCGTGATTCATGATTCAATTCATGATTCATGATTCATTTCATGATTCATGATTCCTGATTCAATGCATGATTCATGATTCAATTCATGATTCATGATTCATTTCATGATTCATGATTCAATACATGATTCGATTCATGATTTATGATTCAATTCATGATTCATGATTCGATTCATGATTCATGATTCGAATTATGATTCATGATTAAATTCATGATTCATGATTTATGATTCAATTCATGATTCATGATTTATTTCATGATTCAATTCATGGTTTATGAATCTTGATTCAATTCATGATTTATTTCATGATTCATGATTCGATTCATGATTCATGATTCATGATTCAATTCATGATTTATTTCATGATTCATGATTCGATTCATGATTCATGATTCAGTTCTTGATTTATGATTCATGATTCATGATTTAATTCATGATTCATGATTCAATTCATGATTCATGATTCGATTCATGATTCAATTCATGATTCATGATTCAATTCATGATTCATGATTCAATTCTTGAATCATGATTCATGATTCAAATTATGATTTATGATTAAATTCATGATTCATGATTCATGATTCAATTCATGGTTCATGAATCTTTTTTCAATTCATGATTTATTTCATGATTCATGATTCGATTCACGATTCATGATTCATGATTCAATTCATGATTCAATTCATGATTTATTTCATAATTCATGATTCGATTCATGATTCATTATTCATGATTCAATTCATGATTTATGATTTAATTCATGATTCATGATTCATGATTTATTTCCTGATTCATGATTCATGATTCATGATTCGATTTATAATTCATGATTCAATTCATGATGCATGATTCAATTCGTGATTCATGATTCAATTCATGATTCATGATTCATTTCATGATTCATTTCATGATTCATGATTCCTGATTCATTTCATGATTCATGATTCAATACATGATTCATTAATTCATTTCATGATTCATGATTCAATTCATGATTCAATTCATGATTCAATTTATGATTCATAATTCATGATTCAATTCATGATTCAATTTATGATTCATGATTCATGATTCAATTCATGATTCATGATTCGATTCATGATTCATGATTCAATTCATGATTCATGATTCAATTCATAATTCGTGATTCATGATTCATGATTCAATTCATGATTCATGATTCGATTCATGATTCATGATTCATGATTCAATTCATGATTCTTGATTCGATTTATGATTCATGATTCAATTCATGATTCAATTCATGATTCATGATTCATTTCATGATTCATTTCATGATTCATGATTCAATTCAAGATTCATGATTCAATTCATGATTCATTTCATGATTCATGATTAATGATTCAATTCATGATTCAATTCATGATTCAACTTATGATTTATATTTCATGATTCAATTCATGATTCAATTCATGATTCATGATTCATGATTCAATTCATGATTCATGATTCAATTCATGATTCATGATTCGATTCATGATTCATCATTCATCATTCAATTCATGATTCATGATTCAATTCATGATTCAATTTATGATTCATGATTCCTGATTCAATTCATGATTCATGGTTCAATTCATGATTCAATTCATGATTCAATTCATGATTCAATTTATGATTCATGATTCAATTCAAGATTCATGATTCATGATTCAATTCATGATTCATGATTCATGATTCAATTCATGATTTATGATTCAATTCATGAATCATGATTCGATTCATGATTTATGTTTCAATTCATGATTCAATTCTTGATTCAATTCATAATTCAATTCATGATTCATTATTCAATGCATGATTCAATTCTTGATTCAATTCATAATTCAATTCATGATTCATGATTCGATTCATGATTCATGTTTGAATTCATGATTCAATTCATGATTCATTTCATGATTCATGATTCAATTCATGATACATGATTGAATCCATGATTCATGATTCATTTCATGATTCGATTCATGATTCATGAGTCAATTCATAAATTCATGATTCAATTCATGATTCATGATTCAATTCTTGATTCATGATTCATGATTTGAATTATGATTCATGATTTGAATTATGATTCATGATTAAATTCATGATTCATGATTTATGATTCAATTCATGATTCATGATTTATTTCATGATTTAATTCATGGTTCATGAATCTTGATTCAATTCATAATTTATTTCATGATTCATGATTCGATTCATGATTCAATTCATGATTCAATTCATGATTTATGATTCAATTCATGATTCATGATTCATGATTTAATTCATGATTCATGATTCATGATTCATGATTCGATTTATAATTCATGATTCAATTGATGATGCATGATTCAATTTGTGATTCATGATTTAATTCATGATTCATTTCATGATTCATTTCATGATTCATGATTCATGATTCAATTCATGATTCATGAGTCAATTCATGATTCATGATTCATTTCATGATTCATGATTTAATTCATGATTCAATTCATGATTCAATTTATGATTCATAATTCATGATTCAATTCATGATTCAATTCATGATTCATGATTCAATTCATGATTCATGATTCAATTCATGATTCAATGCATGATTCAATTCTTGATTCAATTCATAATTCAATTCATGATTCATGATTTAATTCATTATTCGATTCATGATTCATGATTCATGATTCGATATATGATTCATGATTAAATTCATGATTCATAATTTATGATTCAATTCATGATTCGATTCATGATTCATGATTTAATTCATGATTCATGATTTGATTCATGATTCATGATTCAATTTTTAATTCATGATTCGATTCATGATTCATTATTAAATTTATGATTTATGATTTATGATTCAATTCATTATTTATTTCATGATTCATGATTCGATTCATGATTCATGATTCAAAATCCAATTCATGATTCAATTCAGGATTTATGATTCAATTCATGATTCATGATTCATTTCATGATTCATTTCATGATTCATGATTCGATTTATGATTCATGATTCAATTCATGATGCATGATTCAATTCGTGATACATGATTCAATTCATGATTCATGATTCATTTCATGATTCATTTTATGATTCATTTCATGATTCATGATTCCTGATTCAATTCATGATTCATGATTCAATTCATGATACATGATTCATTTCATGATTCATAATTCAATTCATGATTCGATTCATGATTTATGATTCAATTCATGATTCATGATTCGATTCATGATTCATGATTCAATTCATGATTCATGATTTATTTCATGATTCAATTCATGGTTCATGAATCTTGATTCAATTCATGATTTATTTCATGATTCATGATTCGATTCATGATTCATGATTCATGATTCAATTCATGATTTATTTCATGATTCATGATTCGATTCATGATTCATGATTCAATTCTTGATTTATGATTCATGATTCATGATTTAATTCATGATTAATGATTTAATTCATGATTCATGATTCGATTCATGATTCATGATTCAATTCATGATTCATGATTCAATTCTTGAATCATGATTCATGATTCGAATTATGATTCATGATTAAATTCATGATTCATGATTTATGATTCAATTCATGGTTCATTAATCTTTATTCAATTCATGATTTATTTCATGATTCATGATTCGATTCATGATTCATGATTCAATTCATGATTTAATTCATGATTTATTTCATAATTCATGATTCGATTCATGATTCATGATTCATGTTTCATGATTCGATTTCTAATTCATGATTCAATTCATGATGCATGATTTAATTCGTGTTTCATGATTCAATTCATGATTCATGATTCAATTCATGATTCATGATTCATTTCATGATTCATTTCATGATTCATGATTCCTTATTCAACTCATGATTCAATACATGATTCATGATTCATTTCATGATTCATGACTCAATTCATGATTCAATTCATGATTCAATTCATGATTCAATGTATGATTCATAATTCATGATTCAATTCATGATTTAATTTATGATTCATGATTCATGATTTAATTCATGATTCATGATTCATGATTCGATTCATGATTCATGATTCAATTCATGATTCATGATTCAATTCATGATTCGTGATTCATGATTCATGATTCAATTCATGATTCATGATTCGATTCATGATTCATGATTTATTTCATGATTTAATTCATGGTTCATGAATCTTGATTCAATTCATAATTTATTTCATGATTCATGATTCGATTCATGATTCAATTCATGATTCAATTCATGATTTATGATTCAATTCATGATTCATGATTCATGATTTAATTCATGATTCATGATTCATGATTCATGATTCGATTTATAATTCATGATTCAATTCATGATGCATGATTCAATTCGTGATTCATGATTCAATTCATGATTCATGATTCATTTCATGATTCAATTCATGATTCATGATTCCTGATTCAATTCATGATTCATGATTCAATTCATGATTCATGATTCATTTCATGATTCATGATTCAATTCATGATTCAATTCATGATTCATAATTCATGATTCAATTCATGATTCAATTTATGATTCATGATTCATGATTCAATTCATGATTCATGATTCATGATTCGATTCATGATTCATGATTCAATTCATGATTCATGATTCATGATTCGATTTATGAATTATGAATCAATTCATGATTTAATTCATGATTCATGATTCATTTCATGATTCAGTTCATGATTCGTGATTCAATTCAAGATTCATGATTCAATTCATGATTCATGATTCAATTCATGATTCTTGATTCATTTCATGATTCATGTTTCATGATTCAATTCATGATTCATGATTCATGCTTCAATTCATGAATCATGATTCGATTCATGATTCATGATTCAATTCATGATTCAATTCTTGTTTCAATTAATAATTCAATTCATGATTCATGATTCAATTCATGATTCATGATTCATGATTCAATGCATGATTCAATTCTTGATTCAATTCATGATTAAATTCATGATTCATGATTCGATTCATGATTCATGTTTGAATTCATGATTCATTTCATGATTCATTTCATGATTCATGATTCATGATTCATGATTCAATTCATGATTCATGATTTATTTCATGATTCATGATTTAATTTATGATTCATGACTCATGATTCAATTCATGATTCATGATTCAATTCATGATTTATGATTCAATTCATGATTCATGATTCGATTCATGATTCATAATTCAATTCATGATTCATTATTCATGATTCAATTCATGATTCAATTCATGATTCATGATTCAATTCATGAGTCATGATTCATGATTCAATTCATGATTCATGATTCATGATTCAATTCATGATTCATGATTCATGATTCGATTCATGATTCATGATTCGATTCATGATTCATGATTCAATTCATGATTCATGATTCATGATTCAATTCATGATTCGATTCATGATTCATGATTCGATATATGATTCATGATTAAATTCATGATTCATAATTTATGATTCAATTCATGATTCATGATTCATGATTCAATTTATGATTCGATTCATGATTCATGATTCAATTCATGATTCATGATTTGATTCATGATTCATGATTCAATTTTTAATTCATGATTCGATTCATGATTCATGATTAAATTTATGATTCATGATTTATGATTCAATTCATGATTCATGATTTATTTCATGATTCAATTCATGGTTCATGAATCTTGATTCAATTCATGATTTATTTCATGATTCATGATTCGATTCATAATTCATGATTTATGATTCAATTCATGATTCAATTCAGGATTTATGATTCAATTCATGATTCATGATTCATTTCA
Source organism: Mixophyes australis (assembly GCA_036250195.1). Taxonomy (NCBI): domain Eukaryota; kingdom Metazoa; phylum Chordata; class Amphibia; order Anura; family Limnodynastidae; genus Mixophyes; species Mixophyes australis. Next base: position 177,775,203 of record JAVHZZ010000002.1, on the reverse strand, counting down.
TGATTCATTTCATGATTCATGATTCGATTTATGATTCATGATTCAATTCATGATGCATGATTCAATTCGTGATTCATGATTCAATTCATGATTCATGATTCATTTCATGATTCATTTCATGATTCATGATTCCTGATTCAATTCATGATTGATGATTCAATTCATGATTCATGATTCATTTCATGATTCAAGATTCAATACATGATTCAATTCAAGATTTATGATTCAATTCATGATTCATGATTCGATTCATGATTCATGATTCAATTCATGATTCATGATTCATGATTCGAATTATGATTCATGATTAAATTCATGATTCATGATTTATGATTCAATTCATGATTCATGATTTATTTCATGATTCAATTCATGGTTCATGAATCTTGATTCAATTCATGATTTATTTCATGATTCATGATTCGATTCATGATTCATGATTCAATTCATGATTCAATTCATGATTTATTTCATGATTCATGATTCGATTCATGATTCATGATTCAATTCTTGATTTATGATTCATGATTCATGATTTAATTCATGATTCATGATTCAATTCATGATTCATGATTCGATTCATGATTCATGATTCAATTCATGATTCATGATTCAATTCATGATTCATGATTCAATTCTTGAATCATGATTCATGATGCGAATTATGATTCATGATTAAATTCATGATTCATGATTTATGATTCAATTCATGGTTCATGAATCTTTATTCAATTCATTATTTATGATTCAATTCATGGTTCATGAATCTTTATTCAATTCATGATTTATTTCATGATTCATGATTTGATTCATGATTCATTATTCATAATTCAATTCATGATTTATGATTTAATTCATGATTCATGATTCATGATTTATTTCCTGATTCATGATTCATGATTCATGATTCGATTTATAATTTATGATTCAATTCATGATGCATGATTCAATTCGTGATTCATGATTCAATTCATGATTCATGATTCATTTCATGATTCATGATTCCTGATTCAATTCATGATTCATGATTCAATACATGATTCATTAATTCATTTCATGATTCATGATTCAATTCATGATTCAATTCATGATTCAATTTATGATTCATAATTTATGATTCAATTCATGATTCAATTTATGATTCATAATTTATGATTCAATTCATGATTCAATTTATGATTCATGATTCATGATTCAATTCATGATTCATGATTCGATTCATGATTCATGATTCAATTCATGATTCATGATTCAATTCATAATTCGTGATTCATGATTCATGATTCAATTCATGATTCATGATTCGATTCATGATTCATGATTCATGATTCAATTCATGATTCATGATTCGATTTATGATTCATGATTCAATTCATGATTCAATTCATTATTCATGATTCATTTCATGATTCATGATTCAATTCAAGATTCATGATTCAATTCATGATTCATTTCATGATTCATGATTAATGATTCAATTCATGATTCAATTCATGATTCAACTTATGATTTATATTTCATGATTCAATTCATGATTCAATTCATGATTCATGATTCAATTCATGATTCATGATTCAATTCATGATTCATGATTCGATTCATGATTCATCATTCATCATTCAATTCATGATTCATGATTCAATTCATGATTAAATTTATGATTCATGATTTATGATTCAATTCATGATTCATGATTTATTTCATGATTCAATTCATGGTTCATGAATCTTGATTCAATTCATGATTTATTTCATGATTCATGATTCGATTCATAATTCATGATTCATGGTTCAATTCATGATTCAATTCATTATTTATTTTATGATTCATGATTCGATTCATGATTCATGATTAATGATTCAATTCATGATTCAATTCAGGATTTATGATTCAATTCATGATTCATGATTCATTTCATGATTCATTTCATGATTCATGATTCGATTTATGATTCATGATTCAATTCATGATGCATGATTCAATTCGTGATTCATGATTCAATTCATGATTCATGATTCATTTCATGATTCATGATTCCTGATTCAATTCATGATTCATGATTCAATTCATGATTCATGATTCATTTCATGATTCATGATTCAATACATGATTCGATTCATGATTTATGATTCAATTCATGATTCATGATTCGATTCATGATTCATGATTCATGATTTAAATTATGATTCATGATTAAATTCATGATTCATGATTTATGATTCAATTCATGATTCATGATTTATTTCATGATTCAATTCATGGTTTATGAATCTTGATTCAATTCATGATTTATTTCATGATTCATGATTCGATTCATGATTCATGATTCATGATTCAATTCATGATTCAATTCATAATTTATTTCATGATTCATGATTCGATTCATGATTCATGATTCAGTTCTTGATTTATGATTCATGATTCATGATATAATTCATGATTCATGATTCAATTCATGATTCATGATTCGATTCATGATTCAATTCATGATTCATGATTCAATTCATGATTCATGATTCAATTCTTGAATCATGATTCATGATTCAAATTATGATTCATGATTAAATTCATGATTCATGATTCAATTCATGGTTCATGAATCTTTTTTCAATTCATGATTTATTTCATGATTCATGATTCGATTCACGATTCATGATTCATGATTCAATTCATGATTCAATTCATGATTTATTTCATAATTCATGATTCGATTCATGATTCATTATTCATGATTCAATTCATGATTTATGATTTAATTCATGATTCATGATTCATGATTTATTTCCTGATTCATGATTCATGATTCATGATTCGATTTATAATTCATGATTCAATTCATGATGCATGATTCAATTCGTGATTCATGATTCAATTCATGATTCATGATTCATTTCATGATTCAATTCATGATTCATAATTCAATACATGATTCATTAATTCATTTCATGATTCATGATTCAATTCATGATTCAATTCATGATTCAATTTATGATTCATAATTCATGATTCAATTCATGATTCAATTTATGATTCATGATTCATGATTCAATTCATGATTCATGATTCGATTCATGATTCATGATTCAATTCATGATTCATGATTCAATTAATAATTCTTGATTCATGATTCATGATTCAATTCATGATTCATGATTCGATTCATGATTCATGATTCAATTCATGATTCTTGATTCGATTTATGATTCATGATTCAATTCATGATTCAATTCATGATTCATGATTCATTTCATGATTCATTTCATGATTCATGATTCAATTCAAGATTCATGATTCAATTCATGATTCATTTCATGATTCATGATTAATGATTCAATTCATGATTCAATTCATGATTCAACTTATGATTTATATTTCATGATTCAATTCATGATTCAATTCATGATTCATGATTCATGATTCAATTCATGATTCATGATTCAATTCATGATTCATGATTCGATTCATGATTCATCATTCATCATTCAATTCATGATTCATGATTCAATTCATGATTCAATTTATGATTCATGATTCCTGATTCAATTCATGATTCATGGTTCAATTCATGATTCATGATTCAATTCATGATTCAATTTATGATTCATGATTCAATTCAAGATTCATGATTCATGATTCAATTCATGATTCATGATTCATGATTCAATTCATGATTTATGATTCAATTCATGAATCATGATTCGATTCATGATTTATGCTTCAATTCATGATTCAATTCTTGATTCAATTCATAATTCAATTCATGATTCATTATTAAATGCATGATTCAATTCTTGATTCAATTCATAATTCAATTCATGATTCATGATTCGATTCATGATTCATCTTTGAATTCATGATTCAATTCATGATTCATTTCATGATTCATGATTCAATTCATGATACATGATTGAGTTCATGATTCATGATTCATTTCATGATTCGATTCATGATTCATGAGTCAATTCATAAATTCATGATTCAATTCATGATTCATGATTCAATTCTTGATTCATGATTCATGATTTGAATTATGATTCATGATTTGAATTATGATTCATGATTAAATTCATGATTCATGATTTATGATTCAATTCATGATTCATGATTTATTTCATGATTTAATTCATGGTTCATGAATCTTGATTCAATTCATAATTTATTTCATGATTCATGATTCGATTCATGATTCAATTCATGATTCAATTCATGATTTATGATTCAATTCATGATTCATGATTCAATTCTTGATTCATGATTCATGATTTGAATTATGATTCATGATTTGAATTATGATTCATGATTTAATTCATGATTCATGATTCATGATTCATGATTCGATTTATAATTCATGATTCAATTGATGATGCATGATTCAATTTGTGATTCATGATTTAATTCATGATTCATTTCATGATTCATTTCATGATTCATGATTCATGATTCAATTCATGATTCATGAGTCAATTCATGATTCATGATTCATTTCATGATTCATGATTTAATTCATGATTCAATTCATGATTCATGATTCATTTCATGATTCATGATTTAATTCATGATTCAATTCATGATTCAATTTATGATTCATAATTCATGATTCAATTCATGATTCAATTCATGATTCATGATTCAATTCATGATTCATGATTCAATTCATGATTCATGATTCAATGCATGATTCAATTCTTGATTCAATTCATAATTCAATTCATGATTCATGATTTAATTCATGATTCGATTCATGATTCATGATTCATGATTCGATATATGATTCATGATTAAATTCATGATTCATAATTTATGATTCAATTCATGATTTGATTCATGATTCATGATTTAATTCATGATTCATGATTTGATTCATGATTCATGATTCAATTTTTAATTCATGATTCGATTCATGATTCATTATTAAATTTATGATTTATGATTTATGATTCAATTCATTATTTATTTCATGATTCATGATTCGATTCATGATTCATGATTCAAAATTCAATTCATGATTCAATTCAGGATTTATGATTCAATTCATGATTCATGATTCATTTCATGATTCATTTCATGATTCATGATTCGATTTATGATTCATGATTCAATTCATGATGCATGATTCAATTCGTGATTCATGATTCAATTCATGATTCATGATTCATTTCATGATTCATTTTATTATTCATTTCATGATTCATGATTCCTGATTCAATTCATGATTCATGATTCAATTCATGATACATGATTCATTTCATGATTCATGATTCAATTCATGATTTATGATTCAATTCATGATTCATGATTCGATTCATGATTCATGATTCAATTCATGATTCATGATTTATTTCATGATTCATGATTCAATTCATGATTCATGATTCATTTCATGATTCATTTCATGATTCATGATTCCTGATTCAATTCATGATTCATGATTCAATTCATGATTCATGATTCATTTCATGATTCATGATTCAATTCATGATTCATGATTCATTTCATGATTCATGATTCAATTCATGATTCATGATTCATTTCATGATTCATTTCATGATTCATGATTCCTGATTCAATTCATGATTCATGATTCAATTCATGATTCATGATTCATTTCATGATTCATGATTCAATTCATGATTCATGATTCATTTCATGATTCATTTCATGATTCATGATTCCTGATTCAATTCATGATTCATGATTCAATTCATGATTCATGATTCATTTCATGATTCATGATTCAATTCATGATTCATGATTCATTTCATGATTCATGATTCAATTCATGATTCAATTCATGATTCATAATTCATGATTCAATTCATGATTCAATTTTTGATTCATGATTCATGATTCAATTCATGATTCATGATTCATGATTCGATTCATGATTCATGATTCAATTCATGATTCATGATTCATGATTCGATTCATGATTCATGATTTAATTCATGATTCATGATTCATTTCATGATTCAGTTCATGATTCGTGATTCAATTCAAGATTCATGATTCAATTCATGATTCATGATTCAATTCATGATTCTTGATTCATTTCATGATTCATGTTTCATGATTCAATTCATGATTCATGATTCATGCTTCAATTCATGAATCATGATTCGATTCATGATTCATGATTCAATTCATGATTCAATTCTTGTTTCAATTAATAATTCAATTCATGATTCATGATTCAATTCATGATTCATGATTCATGATTCAATGCATGATTCATGATTCATGATTCAATGCATGATTCAATTCTTGATTCAATTCATGATTAAATTCATGATTCATGATTCGATTCATGATTCTTGTTTGAATTCATGATTCAATTCATGATTCATTTCATGATTCATGATTCATGATTCATGATTCAATTCATGATTCATGATTTATTTCATGATTCATGATTTAATTTATGATTCATGACTCATGATTCAATTCATGATTCATGATTCAATTCATGATTTATGATTCAATTCATGATTCATGATTCGATTCATGATTCATAATTCAATTCATGATTCATTATTCATGATTCAATTCATGATTTAATTCATGATTCATGATTCAATTCATGAGTCATGATTCATGATTCAATTCATGATTCATGATTCATGATTCAATTCATGATTCATGATTCATGATTCGATTCATGATTCATGATTCAATTCATGATTCATGATTCAATTCATGATTCATGATTCATGATTCAATTCATGATTCGATTCATGATTCATGATTCGATATATGATTCATGATTAAATTCATGATTCATAATTTATGATTCAATTCATGATTCATGATTCATGATTCAATTTATGATTCGATTCATGATTCATGATTCAATTCATGATTCATGATTTGATTCATGATTCATGATTCATGATTCAATTCATGATTCATGATTTGATTCATGATTCATGATTCAATTTTTAATTCATGATTCGATTCATGATTCATGATTAAATTTATGATTCATGATTTATGATTCAATTCATGATTCATGATTTATTTCATGATTCAATTCATGGTTCATGAATCTTGATTCAATTCATGATTTATTTCATGATTCATGATTCGATTCATAATTCATGATTCATGATTCAATTCATGATTCAATTCATTATTTATTTCATGATTCAGAGTTCGATTCATGATTCATGATTTATGATTCAATTCATGATTCAATTCAGGATTTATGATTCAATTCATGATTCATGATTCATTTCATGATTCATTTCATGATTCATGATTCGATTTATGATTCATGATTCAATTCATGATGCATGATTCAATTCGTGATTCATGATTCAATTCATGATTCATGATTCATTTCATGATTCATTTCATGATTCATGATTCCTGATTCAATTCATGATTGATGATTCAATTCATGATTCATGATTCATTTCATGATTCATGATTCAATACATGATTCGATTCATGATTTATGATTCAATTCATGATTCATGATTCGATTCATGATTCATGATTCAATTCATGATTCATGATTCATGATTCGAATTATGATTCATGATTAAATTCATGATTCATGATTTATGATTCAATTCATGATTCATGATTTATTTCATGATTCAATTCATGGTTCATGAATCTTGATTCAATTCATGATTTATTTCATGATTCATGATTCGATTCATGATTCATGATTCAATTCATGATTCATTATTCATGATTCGATTCATGATTCATGATTCAATTCATGATTCATGATTCATGATTCGATTTATGAATTATGAATCAATTCATGATTTAATTCATGATTCATGATTCATTTCATGATTCAGTTCATGATTCGTGATTCAATTCAAGATTCATGATTCAATTCATGATTCATGATTCAATTCATGATTCTTGATTCATTTCATGATTCATGTTTCATGATTCAATTCATGATTCATGATTCATGCTTCAATTCATGAATCATGATTCGATTCATGATTCATGATTCAATTCATGATTCAATTCTTGTTTCAATTAATAATTCAATTCATGATTCATGATTCAATTCATGATTCATGATTCATGATTCAATGCATGATTCATGATTCATGATTCAATGCATGATTCAATTCTTGATTCAATTCATGATTAAATTCATGATTCATGATTCGATTCATGATTCATGTTTGAATTCATGATTCAATTCATGATTAATTTCATAATTCATGATTCATGATTCAATTCATGATTCATGATTTATTTCATGATTCATGATTTAATTTATGATTCATGACTCATGATTCAATTCATGATTCATGATTCAATTCATGATTTATGATTCAATTCATGATTCATGATTCGATTCATGATTCATAATTCAATTCATGATTCATTATTCATGATTCAATTCATGATTTAATTCATGATTCATGATTCAATTCATGAGTCATGATTCATGATTCAATTCATGATTCATGATTCATGATTCAATTCATGATTCATGATTCATGATTCGATTCATGATTCATGATTCGATTCATGATTCATGATTCAATTCATGATTCATGATTCATGATTCAATTCATGATTCGATTCATGATTCATGATTCGATATATGATTCATGATTAAATTCATGATACATAATTTTTGATTCAATTCATGATTCATGATTCATGATTCAATTTATGATTCGATTCATGATTCATGATTCAATTCATGATTCATGATTTGATTCATGATTCATGATTCATGATTCAATTCATGATTCATGATTTGATTCATGATTCATGATTCAATTTTTAATTCATGATTCGATTCATGATTCATGAATAAATTTATGATTCATGATTTATGATTCAATTCATGATTCATGATTTATTTCATGATTCAATTCATGGTTCATGAATCTTGATTCAATTCATGATTTATTTCATGATTCGATTCATAATTCATGATTCATGATTCAATTCATGATTCAATTCATTATTTATTTCATGATTCAGAGTTCGATTCATGATTCATGATTTATGATTCAATTCATGATTCAATTCAGGATTTATGATTCAATTCATGATTCATGATTCATTTCATGATTCATTTCATGATTCATGATTCGATTTATGATTCATGATTCAATTCATGATGCATGATTCAATTCGTGATTCATGATTCAATTCATGAATCATGATTCATTTCATGATTCATGATTCCTGATTCAATTCATGATTGATGATTCAATTCATGATTCATGATTCATTTCATGATTCATGATTCAATACATGATTCGATTCATGATTTATGATTCAATTCATGATTCATGATTCAATTCATGATTCATGATTCATGATTCGAATTATGATTCATGATTAAATTCATGATTCATGATTTATGATTCAATTCATGATTCATGATTTATTTCATGATTCAATTCATGGTTCATGAATCTTGATTTAATTCATGATTTATTTCATGATTCATATTTCGATTCATGATTCATGATTCAATTCATGATTCAATTCATGATTTATTTCATGATTCATGATTCGATTTATGATTCATGATTCAATTCTTGATTTATGATTCATGATTCATGATTTAATTCATGATTCATGATTCAATTCATGATTCATGATTCGATTCATGATTCATGATTCAATTCATGATTCATGATTCAATTCATGATTCATGATTCAATTCTTGAATCATGATTCATGATTCGAATTATGATTCATGATTAAATTCATGATTCATGATTTATGATTCAATTCATGGTTCATGAATCTTTATTCAATTCATGATTTATGATTCAATTCATGGTTCATGAATCTTTATTCAATTCATGATTTATTTCATGATTCATGATTTGATTCATGATTCATGATTCATGATTCAATTCATAATTCAATTCATGATTTATTTCATAATTCATGATTCGATTCATGATTCATTATTCATGATTCAATTCATGATTTATGATTTAATTCATGATTCATGATTCATGATTTATTTCCTGATTCATGATTCATGATTCATGATTCGATTTATAATTTATGATTCAATTCATGATGCATGATTCAATTCGTGATTCATGATTCAATTCATGATTCATGATTCATTTCATGATTCATGATTCCTGATTCAATTCATGATTCATGATTCAATACATGATTCATTAATTCATTTCATGATTCATGATTCAATTCATGATTCAATTCATGATTCAATTTATGATTCATAATTTATGATTCAATTCATGATTCAATTTATGATTCATAATTTATGATTCAATTCATGATTCAATTTATGATTCATGATTCATGATTCAATTCATGATTCATGATTCGATTCATGATTCATGATTCAATTCATGATTCATGATTCAATTCATAATTCGTGATTCATGATTCATGATTCAATTCATGATTCATGATTCGATTCATGATTCATGATTCATGATTCAATTCATGATTCATGATTCGATTTATGATTCATGATTCAATTCATGATTCAATTCATGATTCATGATTCATTTCATGATTCATTTCATGATTCATGATTCAATTCAAGATTCATGATTCAATTCATGATTCATTTCATGATTCATGATTAATGATTCAATTCATGATTCAATTCATGATTCAACTTATGATTTATATTTCATGATTCAATTCATGATTCAATTCATGATTTATGATTCATGATTCAATTCATGATTCATGATTCAATTCATGATTAAATTTATGATTCATGATTTATGATTCAATTCATGATTCATGATTTATTTCATGATTCAATTCATGGTTCATGAATCTTGATTCAATTCATGATTTATTTCATGATTCATGATTCGATTCATAATTCATGATTCATGGTTCAATTCATGATTCAATTCATTATTTATTTTATGATTCATGATTCGATTCATGATTCATGATTAATGATTCAATTCATGATTCAATTCAGGATTTATGATTCAATTCATGATTCATGATTCATTTCATGATTCATTTCATGATTCATGATTCGATTTATGATTCATGATTCAATTCATGATGCATGATTCAATTCGTGATTCATGATTCAATTCATGATTCATGATTCATTTCATGATTCATGATTCCTGATTCAATTCATGATTCATGATTCAATTCATGATTCATGATTCATTTCATGATTCATGATTCAATACATGATTCGATTCATGATTTATGATTCAATTCATGATTCATGATTCGATTCATGATTCATGATTCATGATTCGAATTATGATTCATGATTAAATTCATGATTCATGATTTATGATTCAATTCATGATTCATGATTTATTTCATGATTCAATTCATGGTTTATGAATCTTGATTCAATTCATGATTTATTTCATGATTCATGATTCGATTCATGATTCATGATTCATGATTCAATTCATGATTCAATTCATGATTCAATTCATGATTTATTTCATGATTCATGATTCGATTCATGATTCATGATTCCGTTCTTGATTTATGATTCATGATTCATGATTTAATTCATGATTCATGATTCAATTCATGATTCATGATTCGATTCATGATTCAATTCATGATTCATGATTCAATTCATGATTCATGATTCAATTCTTGAATCATGATTCATGATTCAAATTATGATTCATGATTAAATTCATGATTCATGATTCATGATTCAATTCATGGTTCATGAATCTTTTTTCAATTCATGATTTATTTCATGATTCATGATTCGATTCACGATTCATGATTCATGATTCAATTCATGATTCAATTCATGATTTATTTCATAATTCATGATTCGATTCATGATTCATTATTCATGATTCAATTCATGATTTATGATTTAATTCATGATTCATGATTCATGATTTATTTCCTGATTCATGATTCATGATTCATGATTCGATTTATAATTCATGATTCAATTCATGATGCATGATTCAATTCGTGATTCATGATTCAATTCATGATTCATGATTCATTTCATGATTCATTTCATGATTCATGATTCCTGATTCAATTTATGATTCATGATTCAATACATGATTCATTAATTCATTTCATGATTCATGATTCAATTCATGATTCAATTCATGATTCAATTTATGATTCATAATTCATGATTCAATTCATGATTCAATTTATGATTCATGATTCATGATTCAATTCATGATTCATGATTCGATTCATGATTCATGATTCAATTCATGATTCATGATTCAATTCATAATTCGTGATTCATGATTCATGATTCAATTCATGATTCATGATTCGATTTATGATTCATGATTCATGATTCAATTCATGATTATTAGGGTTAGGATTAGGGTTAGGGTTAGGGTTAAGGGTTAGGGTTAGGGTTAAGGGTTAGGGGTCAGGGTTAGGGTTAGGGTTAAGGGGTTAGGGTTAGGGTTAGGGTTAAGGTTAGGGTTAGGGTTAGGGTTAGGGTTAGGGTTAGAGTTGGGGTTAGGGTTAGGGGTTAGGGGTTAGGGTTAGGGTTAAGGGGTTAGGGTTAGGGTTAAGGTTAGGGTTTAGAGTTAGGGTTAGGGTTAGGGTTAGGGGTTAGGGTTAGGGTTAGGGTTAAGGCTAGGGATAGGGATAGGGGGTTAGGGTTAGGTTTAGGGTTAGGGTTAGGGTTAGGGTTAGGGGTTAGGGTTAGGGTTAGGGTTAGGGTTTGGGGTTAGGGTTAGGGTTAGGGTTAGGGTTAAGGGTTAGGGTTAGAGTTAGTGTTAGGGTTAGGGGTTAGGGTTAGGGTTAGGGGTTAGGGTTAGGGTTAGGGTTAGGGGTTAGTGTTAGGGTTAGGGTTAGGGGTTAGGGTTAGGGTTCATGATTCAATTCTTGATTCATGATTCATGATTCGATTCATGATTAAATTCATGATTCATGATTTATGATTCAATTCCTGATTCATGATTTATTTCATGATTCATGATTGGATTAATGATTCATAATTCAATTCATGAGTCATGTTTCATGATTCGATTCATGATTCAAGATTCAATTCATGATTCATGATTCAATTCATAATTCATGTTTTAAATCATGATTCAAATTATGATTCAATTCATAATTCATGTTTTAAATCATGATTCAATTCATGATTCAATTCATGATTCATAATTCAATTTATGATTCATGATTCTTAATTCATGATTCAATTCATGATTTATGATTCCTGTCATGAATCATGATTTATTTCATGATTCAATTCATGGTTCATGAATATTGATTCAATTCATGATTTATTTCATGATTCATGATTCGATTCATGATTCATGATTCAATTCATGAGTCATGATTCATGATTTGATTCATGATTCAATTCATGATTCATGATTCAATTCATGATTCATGATTCATTATTCAATTCATGATTCATGACTCGATTTATGATTCATGATTCATTATTCAATTCATGATTCATGATTTGATTCATGATTCAATTCATGATTCATGATTCAATTCATGATTCATGATTCAATTCATGATTCATGATTCAATTCATGATTCATGATTCATTATTCAATTCATGATTCATGATTCGATTTATGATTCATGATTCAATTCATAATTCAATTCATGATTAAATATGTCCGGGTTAGGGTTAGGGTTAGGGTTAGGGTTGGGGTTAGGGTTAGGGGTTAGGGGTTAGGGGTTAGGGGTTAGGGTTAGGGTTAAAGGGGTTAGGGTTAGGGTTAGGGTTTGGGGTTAGGGTTAGGGTTAGGGTTAGGGGTTAGGGTTAGGGTTAGGGGGTTAGGGTTAGGTTTAGGGTTAGGGTTAGAGTTAGGTTTAGGGTTAGGGTTAGGATTAGGGATTAGGGTTAGGGTTAGGGTTAGGGTTTGGGGTTAGGGTTAGGGTTAGGGTTAGCATTAGGGGTTAGGGGGTTAGGGTTAGGGTTAGGGTTAGGGGGTTAGTGTTAGGGTTAGGGTTAGGGTTAAGGGGTTAGGGTTAGGGTTAGGGTTAGAGGGTTAGGGTTATGGTTAGGTTTAGGGTTAGGGTTAGGGTTAAGGGGTTAGGGTTTAGGTTAGGGTTTGGGGTTAGGGTTAGGGTTAGGGTTAGGGAGTTAGGGTTAGGGTTATGATTAGGGGTTAGGGTTAGTGTTAGGGTTAGGGTAAGGGTTTGGGGTTAGGATTAGGGTTAGGGGGTTAGGGTTAGGGGGTTAGGGTTAGGGTTAGGGTTAAGGGGTTAGGGTTAGGGTTAGGGGTTAGGGTTATGGTTAGGATTAGGGTTAGGGTTAGGGTTAAGGGGTTAGTGTTAGGGGTTAGGGTTAGGGTTAGGGATAGGGGTTAGGGTTGGTTTAGGGTTAGGGTTAGGGTTAGGTTTGGGGGTTAGGGTTAGAGTTAGAGGGTTAGGGTTAGGGTTAGGATTAGGGGTTAGGGTTAGGGTTAGGAATAGGGTTAGGGTTAGGGTTAGGATTAGGGTTAGGGTTAGGGTTAGGGTTAGGGTTAGGGTTAAGGTTAGGGTTAGGGTTAGGGGTTAGGGTTAGGGTTAGGGTTAGAGTTGGGGTTAGGGTTACGGGGTTAGGGGTTAGGGGTTAGGGTTAAGGTTAAGGGGTTAGGGTTAAGGTTAGGGGTTAGGGTTAGGGTTAGGGTAAGGGTTAGGGTTAGGGGTTAGGATTAGGGTTAGGGTTAAGGCTAGGGTTAGGGATAGGGGGTTAGGGTTAGGGTTAGAGTTAGGGTTAGGGTTAGGGTTAGAGGTTAGGGTTAGGGTTAGGGTTAGGGTTTGGGGTTAGGGTTAGGGTTAGGGTTAGGGGGTTAGGGTTAGGGTTAGGGTTAGGGGGTTAAGGTTAGGGTTAAGGGGTTAGGGTTAGGGGGTTAGGGTTATGGTTAGGATTAGGGTTAGGGTTAGGATTAGGGCTAGGATTAGGGGTTAGGGTTAGGGTTAGGGTTAGGGTTTGGGGTTAGAGTTGGGGTTAGGGTTAGGGTTAGGGGTTAGGGGTCAGGGTTAGGGTTAGGGTTAGGGTTAAGGGGTTAGGGTTAGGGTTAGGGTTAAGGGTAGGGTTAGAGGTTAGGGTTAGGGTTAGGGTTAGGGGTTAGGGTTAGGGTTAGGGTTAGGGGGTTAGGTTAGGGTTAGGGTTAGGGGGTTAGGGTTAGGGTTAGGGTTAGGGGTTAGTGTTAGGGTAAGGGTTAGGGTTAGGGTTAGGGTTCATGATTCATATCTTGATTCATGATTCATGATTCGATTCATGATTCATTTCATGATTTATAATTCAATTCATGATTTCTGATTCATGATTCATTTCATGATTCATGATTGAATTCAAAATTCATGATTCAATTCATGATTCATTTCATGATTCAACTTATGATTTATAATTCATGATTCAATTCATGATTCAATTCATGATTCATGATTCATGATTCAATTCATGATTCCTGATTCAATTCATGATTCATGATTCAATTCATAATTCATGATTCATGATTCAATTCATGATTCATGATTCAATTCATGATTCAATTTATGATTCATGATTCCTGATTCAATTCATGATTCATGATTCAATTCATGATTCATGATTCCTTTCATGATTTATGATACAATTCATGATTCAATTCATGATTCAATTTATGATTCATGATTCAATTCAAGATTCATGGTTCATGATTCAATTCATGATTAATGATTCAATTCATGATTCATGATTCATTTCATGATGCAAGATTCAATTCATGATTCAATTCATGATTTAACTTATGATTTATAATTCATGATTCAATTCATGATTCAATTCATGATTCATGATTCAATTCATGATTCATGATTCAATTCATGATTCATGATTTGATTCATGATTCATCATTCATCATTCAATTCATGATTCATGATTCAATTCATGATTCATGATTCAATTCATGAATCATGATTCGATTCATGATTTATGTTTGAATTCATGATTCAATTCTTGATTCAATTCATAATTCAATTCATGATTCATGATTCGATTCATGATTCATGTTTGAATTCATGATTCAATTCATGATTCATTTCATGATTCATGATTCAATTCATGATTCCTGATTCAATTCAAGATTCATGATTCAATTCATAATTCATGATTCATGATTCAATTCATGATTCATGATTCAATTCATGATTCAATTTATGATTCATGATTCCTGATTCAATTCATGATTCATGATTCAATTCATGATTCATGATTCCTTTCATGATTCATGATTCAATTCATTATTCAATTCATGATTCAATTTATGATTCATGATTCAATTCAAGATTCATGGTTCATGATTCAATTCATGATTCATGATTCAGTTCATGATTCATGATTCATTTCATGATTCATGATTCAATTCATGATTCAATTCATGATTCAACTTATGATTTATAATTCATGATTCAATTAATGATTCAATTAATGATTAATGATTCATGATTCAATTCATGATTCATGATTCAATTCATGAATCATGATTCGATTCATGATTTATGTTTCAATTCATGATTCAATTCTTGATTCAATTCATAATTCAATTCATTATTCATGATTCGATTCATGATTCATGTTTGAATTCATGATTCAATTCATGATTCATTTCATGATTCATGATTCAATTCATGATTCATGATTCGATTCATGATTCATGATTCAATTCATGATTCATGATTCATTTCATGATTCATTTCATGATTCATGATTCAATTCAAAATTCATGATTCAATTCATGATTCATTTCATGATTCATGATTCATGATTCAATTCATGATTCAATTCATGATTCAACTTATGATTTATAATTCATGATTCGATTCATGATTCATGTTTGAATTCATGATTCAATTCATGATTCATGATTCAATTCATGATTCATGATTCGATTCATGATTCATGATTCATGATTCAATTCATGATTCATGATTCGATTCATGATTCAAGATTCAATTCATGATTCATGATTCAATTCATGATTCATGATTTGATTCATGATTCATCATTCATCATTCAATTCATGATTCATGATTCAATTCATGATTCAATTTATGATTCATGATTCCTGATTCAATTCATGATTCATGATTCAATTCATGATTCATGATTCCTTTCATGATTCATCATTCAATTCATGATTCAATTCATGATTCAATTTATGATTCATGATTCAATTCAACATTCATGATTCATGATTCAATTCATGATTCATGATTCAATTCATGATTCTTGATTCATTTCATGATTCATGATTCAATTCATGATTCAATTCATGATTCAACTTATGATTTATAATTCATGATTCAATTCATGATTCAATTCATGATTCATGAATCATGAATCATGAATTGAATTATGAATTGAATCAAGAATTGAATCATGAATTCAAACATAAATCATGAATCGAATCATGATTCATGAATTGAATCATGATTCGATTCATGATTTATGTTTGAATTCATGATTCAATTCTTGATTCAATTCATAATTCAATTCATGATTCATGATTCGATTCATGATTCATGTTTGAATTCATGATTCAATTTATGATTCATTTCATGATTCATGATTCAATTCATGATTCATGATTCAATTCTTGATTTATGTTTCATGATTCATGATTCAATTCATAAATTCATGATTCGATTCATGATTCATGATTCAATTCTTGATTCATGATTCATGATTTGAATTATGATTCATGATTAAATTCATGATTCATGATTTATGATTCAATTCATGACTCATGATTTATTTCATGATTCAATTCATGATTCAATTCATGATTTATGATTCAATTCATGATTCATGATTTAATTCATGATTCATGATTCATGATTCATGATTCGATTTATAATTCATGATTCAATTCATGATGCATGATTCAATTTGTGATTCATGATTTAATTCATGATTCATGATTCATTTCATGATTCATGATTCATTATTCAATTCATGATTCATGAGTCAATTCATGATTCATGATTCATTTCATGATTCATGATTTAATTCATGATTAAATTCATGATTCAATTTATGATTCATAATTCATGATTCAATTCATGATTCAATTCATGATTCATGATTCAGGATTCAATTAATGATTCATGATTCAATTCATGATTCATGATTCAATTCATGATTCATGATTCAATGCATGATTCAATTCTTGATTCAATTCATAATTCAATTCATGATTCATGATTCAATTCATGATTCATTACATGGTTCATGATTCAATTCATGATTCAATTCATGATTCAATTCATGATTCATGATTCGATTCATGATTCATGATTCATGATTCAATTTATGATTCATGATTCAATTCATGATTCATGATTTATTTCATGATTCATTTTATGATTCATAATTCAATTCATGATTCATGATTCAATTCATGAATCATGATACATGATTCAATTCATGAATCATTATTCATGATTCAAATTATGATTCATGATTCAATTCATGATTCATAATTCATAATTTAATTCATGATTAATGATTCAATTCATGATTCATGATTCAATTCATGATTTGATTCATGATTCATGATTCAATTCATGATTCATGACTCATGATTCAATTCATGATTCATGATTCAATTCATGATTTATGATTCATGATTCAATTCATGATTCATGATTCAATTCATGATTTATGATTCATGATTCAATTCATGATTCATGATTCAATTCATGATTTATGATTCATGATTCAATTCATGAATCATTATTCATGATTCAATTCATGATTCATAATTCAATTCATGATTCATGATTCAATTCATGATTCGATTCATGATTTAATTCATGATTCGATTCATGATTCATGATTCAATTCATGATTCATGATTCATTTCATGATTCATTTCATGATTCATGATTCATGATTCAATTCATGATTCATGAGTCAATTCATGATTTTTGATTCATTTAATTCATGATGCATGATTCAATTTGTGATTCATGATTTAATTCATGATTCATTTCATGATTCATTTCATGATTCATGATTCAATTCATGACTCATGAGTCAATTCATGATTCATGATTCATTTCATGATTCATGATTTAATTCATGATTCAATTCATGATTCAATTTATGATTCATAATTCATGATTCAATTCATGATTCGATTCATGATTCATGATTAAATTCATGATTCATGATTCGATATATGATTCATGATTAAAATTATGATTCATAATTTATGATTCAATTCATGATTCATGATTCATGATTCAATTCATGATTCGATTCATGATTCATGATTCAATTCATGATTCATGATTTGATTCATGATTCATGATGCAATTTTTAATTCATGATTCGATTCATGATTCATGATTAAATTTATGATTCATGATTTATGATTCAATTCATGATTCATAATTTATTTCATAATTCAATTCATGGTTCATGAATCTTGATTCAATTCATGATTTATTTCATGATTCATGATTCGATTCATGATTCATGATTCATGATTCAATTCATGATTCAATTCATTATTTATTTCATGATTCATGATTCGATTCATGATTCATGATTTAAAATTCAATTCATGATTCAATTCAGGATTTATGATTCAATTCATGATTCATGATTCATTTCATGATTCATTTCATGATTCATGATTCGATTTATGATTCATGATTCAATTCATGATGCATTATTCAATTCGTGATTCATGACTCAATTCATGATTCATGATTCATTTCATGATTCATGATTCGATTTATGATTCATGATTCAATTCATGATGCATGATTCAATTCGTGATTCCTGATTCAATTCATGATTCATGATTCAATTCATGATTCATGATGCATTTCAGGATTCATGATTCAATTCATGATTCGATTCATGATTTATGATTCAATTCATGATTCATGATTCGATTCATGATTCATGATTCAATTCATGATTCATGATTTATGATTCAATTCATGATTCATGATTTATTTCATAAATCAATTCATGGTTCATGAATCTTGATTCAATTCATGATTTATTTCATGATTCATGATTCGATTCATGATTCATGATTCATGATTCAATTCATGATTCAATTCATGATTTATTTCATGATTCATGATTCGATTCAGGATTCATGATTCAATTCTTGATTTATGATTCATGATTCATGATTCAATTCATGATTCATGATTTATTTCATAAATCAATTCATGGTTCATGAATCTTGATTCAATTCATGATTTATTTCATGATTCATGATTCGATTCATGATTCATGATTCATGATTCAATTCATGATTCAATTCATGATTCGATTCATGATTCATGATTCATAATTCAATTCATGATTCATGATTCGATTCATGATTCATGATTCAATTCTTGATTCATGATTCGATTCATGATTCATGATTACATTTATGGTTCATGAATCTTGATTCAATTTATGATTTATTTCATGATTCATGATTCGATTCATGATTCATGATTCAATTCATGATTCAATTCATGATTTATGATTCAATTCATGATTCATGATTCGATTCATGATTCATGATTCAATTCATGATTCAATTCATGATTTATGATTCATTTCATGATTCATGATTAATGATTTAATTCATGATTCATGATTCATGATTCGATTTATAATTCATGATTCAATTCATGATGCATGATGCAATTTGTGATTCATGATTTAATTCATGATTCATGATTCATTTCATGATTCATTTCATGATTCATGATTCATGATTCAATTCATGATTTATGAGTGAATTCATGATTCATGATTTATTTCATGATTCATGATTTAATTCATGACTGAATTCATGATTGAATTTATGATTCATAATTCATGATTTAATTCATGATTCAATTCATGATTCTTGATTCATGATTCAATTCATGATTCATGATTCAATTCATGATTCATGATTCAATGCATGATTCAATTCTTGATTCAATTCATAATTCAATTCATGATTCATGATTCAATTCATGATTCAATTCATGATTTATGATTCAATTCATGATTTATTTCATGATTCATGATTTGATTCATGATTCATGATTCAATTCATGATTCAATTCATGATTTATGATTCAATTCATGATTCATGATTTAATTCATGATTCATGATTCATGATTCATGATTGAATTTATAATTCATGGTTCAATTCATGATGCATGATTCAATTTGTGATTCATGATTTAATTCATGATTCATGATTCATTTCATGATTCATTTCATGATTCATGATTCAATTCACGATTCATGAGTCAATTCATGATTCATGATTCATTTCATGATTCATGATTTAATTCATGATTCAATTCATGATTCAATTTATGATTCATAATTCATGATTCAATTCATGATTCATTATTCATGATTCAATTCATGATTCATGATTCAATTCATGATTTGATTCATGATTCATGATTCATAATTCAATTCATGATTCATGATTCGATTCATGATTCATGATTCAATTCTTGATTCATGATTCGATTCATGATTCATGATTACATTTATGGTTCATGAATCTTGATTCAATTTATGATTTATTTCATGATTCATGATTCGATTCATGATTCATGATTCAATTCATGATTCATGATTCGATTTATGATTCATGATTCAATTCATGATTCAATTCATGATTTATGATTCAATTCATGATTCATGATTCGATTTATGATTCATGATTCAATTCATGATTCAATTCATGATTTATGATTCAATTCATGATTCATGATTCATGATTCGATTTATAATTCATGATTCAATTCATGATGCATGATTCAATTTGTGATTCATGATTTAATTCATGATTCATGATTCATTTCATGATTCATGATTCATGATTCAATTCATGATTCATGAGTGAATTCATGATTCATGATTCATTTCATGATTCATAATTTAATTCATGATTGAATTCATGATTCAATTTATGATTCATAATTCATGATTCAATTCATGATTCAATTCATGATTCATGATTCAATTCATGATTTATTTCATGATTCATGATTTGATTCATGATTCAATTCATGATTCAATTCATGATTTATGATTCAATTCATGATTCATGATTCATGATTTAATTCATGATTCATGATTCATGATTCATGATTCAATTTATAATTCATGGTTCAATTCATGATGCATGATTCAATTTGTGATTCATGATTTAATTCATGATTCATGATTCATTTTTAATGATTCATTTCATGATTCATGATTCATGATTCAATTCACGATTCATGAGTCAATTCATGATTCATGATTCATGATTTAATTCATGATTCAATTCATGATTCAATTTATGATTCATAATTCATGATTCAATTCATGATTCAATTCATGATTCATGATTCATGATTCAATTCATGATTCAATTCTTAAATCAATTCAAAATTAAATTTATGAATTATGATTCAATTCATGATTCGATTCATGATTCATGATTCGATACATGATTCATGATTAAATTCATGATTCATAATTTATGATTCAATTCATGATTCATGATTCATTATTCAATTCATGATTCGAGATTCAATTCATGATTCAAGATTTGATTCATGATTCATGATTCAATTTTTAATTCATGATTCGATTCATGATTAAATTTATGATTCATGATTTATGATTCAATTCATGATTCATGATTTATTTCATGATTCAATTCATGGTTCATGAATCTTGATTCAATTCATGATTTATTTCATGATTCATGATTCGATTCATGATTCATGATTCAATTCATGATTCAATTCATTATTTATTTCATGATTCATGATTCGATTCATGATTCATTTCAGGATTTATGATTCAATTCATGATTCATGATTCATTTCATGATTCATTTCATGATTCGATTTATGATTCATGATTCAATTCATGATGCATGATTCAATTCGTGATTCCTGATTCAATTCATGATTCATGATTCAATTTGTAATTCATGATTCATTTCATGATTCATGATTCAATTCATGATTCGATTCATGATTTATGATTCAATTCATGATTCATGATTCGATTCATGATTCATGATTCAATTCATGATTCATGATTCATGATTCGAATTATGATTCATGATTAAATTCATGATTTATGATTTATGATTCAATTCATGATTCATGATTAATTTCATGATTCAATTCATGGTTCATGAATCTTGATTCAATTCATGATTTATTTCATGATTCATGATTCGATTCATGATTCATGATTCATGATTCATGATTCAATTCATGATTCAATTCATGATTCATTTCATGATTCATGATTCAATTTATGATTCATGATTCAATTCATGATTCATTTCATGATTCATGATTCAATTTATGATTCATGATTCAATTCTTGATTTATGATTCATGATTTAATTCATGATTCATGATTCAATTCATGATTCATGATTCGATTCATGATTCATGATTCAATTCATGATTCAATTCATGATTCATGATTCAATTCTTGAATCATGATTCATGATTCAAATTATGATTCATGATTAAATTCATGATTCATGATTTATGATTCAATTCATGGTTCATGAATCTTTATTCAATTCATTATTTATTTCATGATTTATGATTCAATTCATGATTCATGATTCATGATTTAATTACTGATTCATGATTCATGATTCATGATTCGATTTATAATTCATGATTCAATTCATGATGCATGATTCAATTCGTGATTCATGATTCAATTCATGATTCATGATTCATTTCATGATTCATTTCATGATTCATGATTCCTGATTCAATTCATGATTCATGATTCAATACATGATTTATGATTCATTTCATGATTCATGATTCAATTCATGATTCAATTCATTATTCAATTTATGATTCATAATTCATGATTCAATTCATGATTCAATTTATGATTCATGATTCATGATTCAATTCATGATTCATGATTCATGATTCGATTCATGATTCATGATTCAATTCATGATTCGTGATTCATGATTCATGATTCAATTCATGATTCATGATTTGATTCATAATTCATGATTCATGATTCAATTCATGATTCATGATTCGATTTATGATTCATGATTCAATTCATGATTCATGATTCAATTCATGATTCATGATTCATTTCATGATTCATTTCATGATTCATGATTGAATTCAAAATTCATGATTCAATTCATGATTCATTTCATGATTCAACTTATGATTTATAATTCATGATTCAATTCATAATTCAATACATGATTCATGATTCAAGATTCAATTCATGATTCATGATTCAATTCATGATTCATGATTCGATTCATAATTCATCATTCATCATTCAATTCATGATTCATGATTCAATTCATGATTCAATTTATGATTCATGGTTCATGATTCAATTCATGATTAATGATTTAATTCATGATTCATGATTCATTTCATGATTCATGATTCATTTCATGATTCAATTCATGATTCAACTTATGATTTATAATTCATGATTCAATTCATGATTCAATTCATGATTCATGATTCAATTCATGATTTATGTTTCAGTTCATGATTCAATTCTTGATTCAATTCATAATTCAATTCATGATTCATGATTCGATTCATGATTCATGATTGAATTCATGATTCAATTCATGATTCATTTCATGATTCATGATTCAATTCATGATTCATGATTCGATTCATGATTCATGATTCATGATTCAATTCAGGATTCATGATTCAATTCATGATTCAATGATTCAATTCATGATTCATGATTCATTTCATGATTCATTTCATGATTCATGATTCAATTCAAAATTCATGATTGAATTCATGATTCATTTCATGATTTATGATTCATGGTTCAATTCATGATTCAATTCATGATTCAACTTATGATTTATAATTCATGATTCAATTCATGATTTATTTCATGATTCATGATTCATGGTTCAATTCATGATTCAATTCATGATTCAACTTATGATTTATAATTCATGATTCAATTCATGTTTTATTTCATGATTCATGATTCGATTCATGATCATGATTCATGATTCAATTCATGATTCAATTCATGATTTATGATTCAATTCCTGATTCATGATTCATGATTTATGATTCATGATTCATGATTCGATTTATAATTCATGATTCAATTAATGATGCATGATTCAATTCGTGATTCATGATTCATGATTCATTTCATGATTCATTTCATGATTCATGATTCCTGATTCAATTCATGATTCATGATTCAATTCATGATTCAATTTATGATTCATAATTCATGATTCAATTCATGATTTATGATTCATGATTTGATTCATGATTCATGATTTAATTCATTATTCATGATTCGATACATGATTCATGATTCATGATTCAATTCATGATTCATGATTCATTTCATGATTCATGATTCAATTCATGATTCAATTCATGATTCAATTTATGATTCATAATTCATGATTCAATTCATGATTCAATTTATGATTCATGATTCATGATTCAATTCATGATTCATGATTCATGATTTGATTCATGATTCATGAATCAATTCATGATTCATGATTCAATTCATGATTCATGATTTATGAATTATGAATCAATTCATGATTCAATTCATGATTCATGATTCATTTCATGATTCATTTCATGATTCATGATTCAATTCATGATTCATGATTCAATTCATGATTCATGATTCAATTCATGATTCATGATTCAATTCATGATTCATTTCATGATTCATGATTCCTGATTCAATTCATGATTCATGATTCAATTCATGATTCTTGATTCATTTCATGATTCATAATTCATGATTCAATTCATGATTCATGATTCAATTCATGATTCATGATTCAATTCATGAATCATGATTTGATTCATGATTCATGATTAATGATTTAATTCATGATTCATGATTCATGATTCATGATTCGATTTATAATTCATGATTCAATTCATGATGCATGATTCAATTTGTGATTCATGATTTAATTCATGATTCATGATTCATTTCATGATTCATGATTCATGATTCAATTCATGATTCATGAGTGAATTCATGATTCATGATTCATTTCATGATTCATAATTTAATTCATGATTGAATTCATGATTCAATTTATGATTCATAATTCATGATTCAATTCATGATTCAATTCATGATTCATGATTCAATTCATGATTTATTTCATGATTCATGATTCGATTCATGATTCATGATTCAATTCATGATTCAATTCATGATTTATGATTCAATTCATGATTCATGATTCATGATTTAATTCATGATTCATGATTCATGATTCATGATTCAATTTATAATTCATGGTTCAATTCATGATGCATGATTCAATTTGTGATTCATGATTTAATTCATGATTCATGATTCATTTTTAATGCTTCATTTCATGATTCATGATTCATGATTCAATTCACGATTCATGAGTCAATTCATGATTCATGATTCATTTCATGATTCATGATTTAATTCATGATTTAATTCATGATTCAATTTATGATTCATAATTCATGATTCAATTCATGATTCAATTCATGATTCATGATTCAATTCATGATTCAATTCTTAAATCAATTCAAAATTAAATTTATGAATTATGATTCAATTCATGATTCGATTCATGATTCATGATTCATGATTCGATATATGATTCATGATTAAATTCATGATTCATAATTTATGATTCAATTCATGATTCATGATTCATTATTCAATTCATGATTCGATTCATGATTCATGATTCAATTCATGATTCAAGATTTGATTCATGATTCATGATTCAATTTTTAATTCATGATTCGATTCATGATTCATGATTAAATTTATGATTCATGATTTATGATTCAATTCATGATTCATGATTTATTTCATGATTCAATTCATGGTTCATGAATCTTGATTCAATTCATGATTTATTTCATGATTCATGATTCGATTAATGATTCATGATTCAATTCATGATTCAATTCATTATTTATTTCATGATTCATGATTCGATTCATGATTCATTTCAGGATTTATGATTCAATTCATGATTCATGATTCATTTCATGATTCATTTCATGATTCGATTTATGATTCATGATTCAATTCATGATGCATGATTCAATTCGTGATTCCCTATTCAATTCATGATTCATGATTCAATTTGTAATTCATGATTCATTTCATGATTCATGATTCAATTCATGATTCGATTCATGATTTATGATTCAATTCATGATTCATGATTCGATTCATGATTCATGATTCAATTCATGATTCATGATTCATGATTCGAATTATGATTCATGATTAAATTCATGATTCATGATTTATGATTCAATTCATGATTCATGATTAATTTCATGATTCAATTCATGGTTCATGAATCTTGATTCAATTCATGATTTATTTCATGATTCATGATTTGATTCATGATTCATGATTCATGATTCATGATTCAATTCATGATTCAATTCATGATTCATTTCATGATTCATGATTCAATTTATGATTCATGATTCAATTCATGATTCATTTCATGATTCATGATTCAATTTATGATTCATGATTCAATTCTTGATTTATGATTCATGATTTAATTCATGATTCATGATTCAATTCATGATTCATGATTCGATTCATGATTCATGATTCAATTCATGATTCAATTCATGATTCATGATTCAATTCTTGAATCATGATTCATGATTCGAATTATGATTCATGATTAAATTCATGATTCATGATTTATGATTCAATTCATGGTTCATGAATCTTTATTCAATTCATTATTTATTTCATGATTTATGATTCAATTCATGATTCATGATTCATGATTTAATTACTGATTCATGATTCATGATTCATGATTCGATTTATAATTCATGATTCAATTCATGATGCATGATTCAATTCGTGATTCATGATTCAATTCATGATTCATGATTCATTTCATGATTCATTTCATGATTCATGATTCCTGATTCAATTCATGATTCATGATTCAATACATGATTCATGATTCATTTCATGATTCATGATTCAATTCATGATTCAATTCATTATTTAATTTATGATTCATAATTCATGATTCAATTCATGATTCAATTTATGATTCATGATTCATGATTCAATTCATGAATCATGATTCATGATTCGATTCATGATTCATGATTCAATTCATGATTCGTGATTCATGATTCATGATTCAATTCATGATTCATGATTTGATTCATGATTCATGATTCATGATTCAATTCATGATTCATGATTCGATTTATGATTCATGATTCAATTCATGATTCATGATTCAATTCATGATTCATGATTCATTTCATGATTCATTTCATGATTCATGATTGAATTCAAAATTCATGATTCAATTCATGATTCATTTCATGATTCAACTTATGATTTATAATTCATGATTCAATTCATAATTCAATACATGATTCATGATTCATGATTCAATTCATGATTCATGATTCAATTCATGATTCATGATTCAATTCATGATTCAATTTATGATTCATGGTTCATGATTCAATTCATGATTAATGATTTAATTCATTATTCATGATTCGATACATGATTCATGATTCATGATTCAATTCATGATTCATTTCATGATTTATGATTCAATTCATGATTCAATTCATGATTCAATTTATGATTCATGATTCATGATTCAATTCATGATTCATGATTCAATTCATGATTCATGATTCGATTCATAATTCATCATTCATCATTCAATTCATGATTCATGATTCAATTCATGATTCAATTTATGATTCATGGTTCATGATTCAATTCATGATTAATGATTTAATTCATGATTCATGATTCATTTCATGATTCATGATTCATTTCATGATTCAATTCATGATTCAACTTATGATTTATAATTCATGATTCAATTCATGATTCAATTCATGATTCATGATTCAATTCATGATTTATGTTTCAGTTCATGATTCAATTCTTGATTCAATTCATAATTCAATTCATGATTCATGATTCGATTCATGATTCATGTTTGAATTCATGATTCAATTCATGATTCATTTCATGATTCATGATTCAATTCATGATTCATGATTCGATTCATGATTTATGATTCATGATTCAATTCAGGATTCATGATTCAATTCATGATTCATGATTCAATTCATGATTCATGATTCATTTCATGATTCATTTCATGATTCATGATTCAATTCAAAATTCATGATTGAATTCATGATTCATTTCATGATTTATGATTCATGGTTCAATTCATGATTCAATTCATGATTCAACTTATGATTTATAATTCATGATTCAATTCATGATTTATTTCATGATTCATGGTTCAATTCATGATTCAATTCATGATTCAACTTATGATTTATAATTCATGATTCAATTCATGATTTATTTCATGATTCATGATTCGATTCATGATCATGATTCATGATTCAATTCATGATTCAATTCATGATTTATGATTCAATTCATGATTCATGATTCATGATTTATGATTCATGATTCATGATTCGATTTATAATTCATGATTCAATTAATGATGCATGATTCAATTCGTGATTCATGATTCAATTCATGATTCATGATTCATTTCATGATTCATTTCATGATTCATGATTCCTGATTCAATTCATGATTCATGATTCAATTCATGATTCAATTTATGATTCATAATTCATGATTCAATTCATGATTTATGATTCATGATTTGATTCATGATTCATGATTCAATTCATGATCCATGATTCAATTCATGATTCGTGATTCATGATTCATGATTTAATTCATTATTCATGATTCGATACATGATTCATGATTCATGATTCAATTCATGATTCATGATTCATTTCATGATTTATGATTCAATTCATGATTCAATTCATGATTCAATTTATGATTCATAATTCATGATTCAATTCATGATTCAATTTATGATTCATGATTCATGATTCAATTCATGATTCATGATTCATGATTTGATTCATGATTCATGAATCAATTCATGATTCATGATTCAATTCATGATTCATGATTTATGAATTATGAATCAATTCATGATTCAATTCATGATTCATGATTCATTTCATGATTCATTTCATGATTCATGAATCAATTCAAGATTCATGATTCAATTCATGATTCATGATTCAATTCATGATTCATGATTCAATTCATGATTCATTTCATGATTCATGATTCCTGATTCAATTCATGATTCATGATTCAATTCATGATTCTTGATTCATTTCATGATTCATAATTCATGATTCAATTCATGATTCATGATTCAATTCATGAATCATGATTTGATTCATGATTCATGATTCAATTCATGATTCAATTTTTGTTTCAATTAATAATTCAATTCATGATTCATGATTCAATTCATGATTCATGATTCAATGCATGATTCATGATTCAATGCATGATTCAATTCTTGATTCAATTCATAATTCAAATCATGATTCATGATTCGATTCATGATTCATGTTTGAATTCATGATTCAATTCATGATTCATTTCATGATTCATGATTCAATTCATGATTCATGATTTAATTCATGATTCATGATTCGATTCATGATTCATGATTCATGATTCAATTCATGATTCATTTCATTATTCATGATTTAATTTATGATTTATGATTCATGATTCAATTCATGATTAATGATTCAATTCATGATTCATTTTATGATTCATGATTCATGATTTAATTCATGATTCATGATTTAATTCATGATTCATGATTCAATTCATGATTCGATTCATGATTCATGATTCAATTCATGATTCATGACTCATGATTCAATTCATGAATCATGATTCATGATTCATGATTCATGATTCAATTCATGATTCATGATTCGATTCAATTCATAATTCAATTTATGATTCATGATTCGATTCATGATTCATGTTTGAATTCATGATTCAATTCATGATTCATTTTATGATTCATGATTCAATTCATGATTCATGATTCGATTCATGATTCATGATTCATGATTCAATTCATGATTCATGATTCGATTCATGATTCATGATTCATTTCATGATTCATGATTCAATTCATGATTCTATTCATGATTCATGAGTCAATTCATAAATTAATGATTCGATTCATGATTCATGATTCAATTCTTGATTCATGATTCATGATTTGAATTATGATTCATGATTAAATTCTTGATTCATGATTTATGATTCAATTCATGATTCATGATTTATTTCATGATTCAATTCATGGTTCATGAATCTTGATTCATTTCATGATTTATTTCATGATTCATGATTCGATTCATGATTCAATTCATGATTCAATTCATGATTTATGATTCAATTCATGATTCATGATTTAATTCATGATTCATGATTGATGATTCATGATTCGATTTATAATTCATGATTCAATTCATGATGCATGATTCATTTCATGATTCATTTCATGATTCATGATTCATGATTCAATTCATGATTCATGAGTCAATTCATGATTCATGATTCATTTCTTGATTCATGATTTAATTCATGATTCAATTCATGATTCAATTTATGATTCATAATTCATGATTCAATTCATGATTCATGATTCAATGCATGATTCAATTATTGATTCAATTCATAATTCAATTCATGATTCAATTCATGATTCATTACATGGTTCATGATTCATTTCATGATTCATGATTCATGATTCGATTCATGATTCATGATTCATGATTCAATTTATGATTCATGATTCAATTCTTGATTCATGATTCATTTCATGATTTATTTTATAATTCATAATTCAATTCATGATTTATGATTTAATTCATGATTTATGATTCATGATTCAATTCATGATTCATGATTCTATTCATGATTCATGATTCATAATTCAATTCATGATTAATGATTCAATTCATGATTCATGATTCAATTCATGATTTGATTCATGATTCCTAATTCAATTCATGATTCATGACTCATGATCAATTCATGATTCATGATTCAATTCATGATGTATGATTCATGATTCAATTCATGAATCATTATTCATGATTCAATTCATGATTCATAATTCAATTCATGATTCATGATTCATAATTCAATTCATGATTCATGATTCAATTCATGATTCGATTCATGATTCATGATTCATTTCATGATTCATTTCATGATTCATGATTCATGATTCATTTCATGATTCATTTCATGATTCATGATTCATGATTCAATTCATGATTCATGATTCGATTCAATTCATAATTCAATTTATGATTCATGATTCGATTCATGATTCATGTTTGAATTCATGATTCAATTCATGATTCATTTTATGATTCATGATTCAATTCATGATTCATGATTCGATTCATGATTCATGATTCATGATTCAATTCATGATTCATGATTCGATTCATGATTCATGATTCATTTCATGATTCATGATTCAATTCATGATTCTATTCATGATTCATGAGTCAATTCATAAATTCATGATTCTATTCATGATTCATGATTCAATTCTTGATTCATGATTCATGATTTGAATTATGATTCATGATTAAATTCTTGATTCATGATTTATGATTCAATTCATGATTCATGATTTATTTCATGATTCAATTCATGGTTCATGAATCTTGATTCATTTCATGATTTATTTCATGATTGATGATTCGATTCATGATTCAATTCATGATTCAATTCATGATTTATGATTCAATTCATGATTCATGATTTAATTCATGATTCATGATTGATGATTCATGATTCGATTTATAATTCATGATTCAATTCATGATGCATGATTCATTTCATGATTCATTTCATGATTCATGATTCATGATTCAATTCATGATTCATGAGTCAATTCATGATTCATGATTCATTTCATGATTCATGATTTAATTCATGATTCAATTCATGATTCAATTTATGATTCATAATTCATGATTCAATTCATGATTCATGATTCAATTCATGATTCATGATTCAATGCATGATTCAATTATTGATTCAATTCATAATTCAATTCATGATTCATGATTCAATTCATGATTCATTACATGGTTCATGATTCATTTCATGATTCATGATTCATGATTCGATTCATGATTCATGATTCATGATTCAATTTATGATTCATGATTCAATTCTTGATTCATGATTCATGATTCAATTTATGATTCATGATTCAATTCTTGATTCATGATTCATTTCATGATTTATTTTATAATTCATAATTCAATTCATGATTCATGATTTAATTCATGATTTATGATTCATGATTCAATTCATGATTCATGATTCTATTCATGATTCATGATTCATAATTCAATTCATGATTAATGATTCAATTCATGATTCATGATTCAATTCATGATTTGATTCATGATTCATGATTCAATTCATGATTCATGACTCATGATCAATTCATGATTCATGATTCAATTCATGATGTATGATTCATGATTCAATTCATGAATCATTATTCATGATTCAATTCATGATTCATAATTCAATTCATGATTCATGATTCATAATTCAATTCATGATTCATGATTCAATTCATGATTCGATTCATGATTCATGATTCATGATTCATGATTCATGATTCATTTCATGATTCATTTCATGATTCATGATTCATGATTCATTTCATGATTCATTTCATGATTCATGATTCATGATTCAATTCATGATTCATGAGTCAATTCATGATTCATGATTCAATGCATGATTCAATTTTTGATTCAATTCATAATTCAATTCATGATTCATGATTCAATTCATGATTCATTACATGGTTCATGATTCAATTCATGATTCATGATTCAATTCATGATTCAATTCATGATTCATGATTCGATTCATGATTCATGATTCATGATTCAATTTATGATTCATGATTCAATTCATGATTCATGATTCATTTCATGATTCATTTTATGATTCATAATTCAATTCATGATTCATGATTTAATTCATGATTTATGATTCATGATTCAATTCATGAATCATTATTCATGATTCAATTCATGATTCATGATTCAATTCATGATTCATGATTCATAATTCAATTCATGATTAATGATTCAATTCATGATTCATGATTCAATTCATGATTTGATTCATGATTCATGATTCAATTCATGATTCATGACTCATGATTCAATTCATGATTCATGATTCAATTCATGATGTATGATTCATGATTCAATTCATGAATCATTATTCATGATTCAATTCATGATTCATAATTCAATTCATGATTCATAATTCATTTCATGATTCATGATTCAATTCATGATTCGATTCATGATTCAATTCATGATTCATGATTCATTTCATGATTCATTTCATGATTCATGATTTAATTCATGATTCGATTCATGATTCATGAGTCAATTCATAAATTCATGATTCGATTCATGATTCATGATTGAATTCTTGATTCATGATTTGAATTATGATTCATGATTAAATTCATGATTCATGATTTATGATTCAATTCATGATTTATGATTTATTTCATGATTCAATTCATGGTTCATGAATCTTGATTCAATTCATGATTTATTTCATGATTCATGATTCGATTCATGATTCAATTCATGATTCAATTCATGATTTATGATTCAATTCATTAATCATGATTCATGATTTAATTCATGATTCATGATTCATGATTCGATTTATAATTCATGATTCAATTCATAATGCATGATTCATTTCATGATTCAATTCATGATTCATGAGTCAATTCATGATTCATGATTCAATTCATGATTCAATTTATGATTCATAATTCATGATTCGATTCATGATTCATGATTCAATTCATGATTCATGATTCAATGCATGATTCAATTCTTGATTCAATTCATTATTCAATTCATGATTCATGATTCAATTCATGATTCATTACATGGTTCATGATTCAATTCATGATTCATGATTCATGATTTAATTCATGATTCATGATTCATGATTCATGATTGAATTTATAATTCATGGTTCAATTCATGATGCATGATTCAATTTGTGATTCATGATTTAATTCATGATTCATGATTCATTTCATGATTCATTTCATGATTCATGATTCATGATTCAATTCACGATTCATGAGTCAATTCATGATTCATGATTCATTTCATGATTCATGATTTAATTCATGATTCAATTCATGATTCAATTTATGATTCATAATTCATGATTCAATTCATGATTCATTATTCATGATTCAATTCATGATTCATGATTCAATTCATGATTTGATTCATGATTCATGATTCATAATTCAATTCATGATTCATGATTCGATTCATGATTCATGATTCAATTCTTGATTCATGATTCGATTCATGATTCATGATTACATTTATGGTTCATGAATCTTGATTCAATTTATGATTTATTTCATGATTCATGATTCGATTCATGATTCATGATTCAATTCATGATTCAATTCATGATTTATGATTCAATTCATGATTCATGATTCGATTCATGATTCATGATTCGATTCATGATTCATGATTCAATTCATGATTCAATTCATGATTTATGATTCAATTCATTAATCATGATTAATGATTTAATTCATGATGCATGATTCAATTTGTGATTCATGATTTAATTCATGATTCATGATTCATTTCATGATTCATGATTCATGATTCAATTCATGATTCATGAGTGAATTCATGATTCATGATTCATTTCATGATTCATAATTTAATTCATGATTGAATTCATGATTCAATTTATGATTTATAATTCATGATTCAATTCATGATTCAATTCATGATTCAATTCATGATTCATGATTCAATTCATGATTTATTTCATGATTCATGATTCGATTCATGATTCATGATGTAATTCATGATTCAATTCATGATTTATGATTCAATTCATGATTCATGATTCATGATTTAATTCATGATTCATGATTCATGATTCATGATTCAATTTATAATTCATGGTTCAATTCATGATGCATGATTCAATTTGTGATTCATGATTTAATTCATGATTCATGATTCATTTTTAATGATTCATTTCATGATTCATGATTCATGATTCAATTCACGATTCATGAGTCAATTCATGATTCATGATTCATTTCATGATTCATGATTTAATTCATGATTCAATTCATGATTCAATTTATGATTCATAATTCATGATTCAATTCATGATTCAATTCATGATTCATGATTCATGATTCAATTCATGATTCAATTCTTAAATCAATTCAAAATTAAATTTATGAATTATGATTCAATTCATGATTCGATTCATTATTCATGATTCATGATTCGATATATGATTCATGATTAAATTCATGATTCATAATTTATGATTCAATTCATGATTCATGATTTATTTCATGATTCAATTCATGGTTCATGAATCTTGATTCAATTCATGATTTATTTCATGATTCATGATTCGATTCATGATTCATGATTCAATTCATGATTCAATTCATTATTTATTTCATGATTCATGATTCGATTCATGATTCAATTCAGGATTTATGATTCAATTCATGATTCAATTCTTAAATCAATTCAAAATTAAATTTATGAATTATGATTCAATTCATGATTCGATTCATTATTCATGATTCATGATTCGATATATGATTCATGATTAAATTCATGATTCATAATTTATGATTCAATTCATGATTCATGATTTATTTCATGATTCAATTCATGGTTCATGAATCTTGATTCAATTCATGATTTATTTCATGATTCATGATTCAATTTGTGATTCATGATTTAATTCATGATTCATGATTCATTTCATGATTCATTTCATGATTCATGATTCATGATTCAATTCACGATTCATGAGTCAATTCATGATTCATGATTCATTTCATGATTCATGATTTAATTCATGATTCAATTCATGATTCAATTTATGATTCATAATTCATGATTCAATTCATGATTCATTATTCATGATTCAATTCATGATTCATGATTCAATTCATGATTTGATTCATGATTCATGATTCATAATTCAATTCATGATTCATGATTCGATTCATGATTCATGATTCAATTCTTGATTCATGATTCGATTCATGATTCATGATTACATTTATGGTTCATGAATCTTGATTCAATTTATGATTTATTTCATGATTCATGATTCGATTCATGATTCATGATTCAATTCATGATTCAATTCATGATTTATGATTCAATTCATGATTCATGATTCGATTCATGATTCATGATTCAATTCATGATTCAATTCATGATTTATGATTCAATTCATGATTCATGATTAATGATTTAATTCATGATGCATGATTCAATTTGTGATTCATGATTTAATTCATGATTCATGATTCATTTCATGATTCATGATTCATGATTCAATTCATGATTCATGAGTGAATTCATGATTCATGATTCATTTCATGATTCATAATTTAATTCATGATTGAATTCATGATTCAATTTATGATTTATAATTCATGATTCAATTCATGATTCAATTCATGATTCAATTCATGATTCATGATTCAATTCATGATTTATTTCATGATTCATGATTCGATTCATGATTCATGATGTAATTCATGATTCAATTCATGATTTATGATTCAATTCATGATTCATGATTCATGATTTAATTCATGATTCATGATTCAATTTATAATTCATGGTTCAATTCATGATGCATGATTCAATTTGTGATTCATGATTTAATTCATGATTCATGATTCATTTTTAATGATTCATTTCATGATTCATGATTCATGATTCAATTCACGATTCATGAGTCAATTCATGATTCATGATTCATTTCATGATTCATGATTTAATTCATGATTCAATTCATGATTCAATTTATGATTCATAATTCATGATTCAATTCATGATTCAATTCATGATTCATGATTCATGATTCAATTCATGATTCAATTCTTAAATCAATTCAAAATTAAATTTATGAATTATGATTCAATTCATGATTCGATTCATTATTCATGATTCATGATTCGATATATGATTCATGATTAAATTCATGATTCATAATTTATGATTCAATTCATGATTCATGATTTATTTCATGATTCAATTCATGGTTCATGAATCTTGATTCAATTCATGATTTATTTCATGATTCATGATTCGATTCATGATTCATGATTCAATTCATGATTCAATTCATTATTTATTTCATGATTCATGATTCGATTCATGATTCAATTCAGGATTTATGATTCAATTCATGATTCATGATTCATTTCATGATTCATTTCATGATTCGATTTATGATTCATGATTCAATTCATGATGCATGATTCAATTCGTGATTCCTGATTCAATTCATGATTCATGATTCAATTTGTAATTCATGATTCATTTCATGATTCATGATTCAATTCATGATTCGATTCATGATTTATGATTCAATTCATGATTCTTGATTCGATTCATGATTCATGATTCAATTCATGATTCATGATTCATGATTCGAATTATGATTCATGATTAAATTCATGATTCATGATTTATGATTCAATTCATGATTCATGATTAATTTCATGATTCAATTCATGGTTCATGAATCTTGATTCAATTCATGATTTATTTCATGATTCATGATTCGATTCATGATTCATGATTCATGATTCATGATTCAATTCATGATTCAATTCATGATTCATTTCATGATTCATGATTCAATTTATGATTCATGATTCAATTCTTGATTCATGATTCAATTCATGATTTGATTCATGATTCATGATTCAATTCATGACTCATGATTCAATTCATGATTCATGATTCAATTCATGATGTATGATTCATGATTCAATTCATGAATCATTATTCATGATTCAATTCATGATTCATAATTCAATTCATGATTCATAATTCATTTCATGATTCATGATTCAATTCATGATTCGATTCATGATTCAATTCATGATTCATGATTCATTTCATGATTCATTTCATGATTCATGATTTAGTTCATGATTCGATTCATGATTCATGAGTCAATTCATAAATTCATGATTCGATTCATGATTCATGATTGAATTCTTGATTCATGATTTGAATTATGATTCATGATTAAATTCATGATTCATGATTTATGATTCAATTCATGATTTATGATTTATTTCATGATTCAATTCATGGTTCATGAATCTTGATTCAATTCATGTTTTATTTCATGATTCATGATTCGATTCATGATTCAATTCATGATTCAATTCATGATTTATGATTCAATTCATTAATCATGATTCATGATTTAATTCATGATTCATGATTCATGATTCATGATTCGATTTATAATTCATGATTCAATTCATAATGCATGATTCATTTCATGATTCATTTCATGATTCAATTCATGATTCATGAGTCAATTCATGATTCATGATTCAATTCATGATTCAATTTATGATTCATAATTCATGATTCAATTCATGATTCATGATTCAATTCATGATTCATGATTCAATGCATGATTCAATTCTTGATTCAATTCATTATTCAATTCATGATTCATGATTCAATTCATGATTCATTACATGGTTCATGATTCAATTCATGATTCATGATTCATGATTTAATTCATGATTCATGATTCATGATTCATGATTGAATTTATAATTCATGGTTCAATTCATGATGCATGATTCAATTTGTGATTCATGATTTAATTCATGATTCATGATTCATTTCATGATTCATTTCATGATTCATGATTCATGATTCAATTCACGATTCATGAGTCAATTCATGATTCATGATTCATTTCATGATTCATGATTTAATTCATGATTCAATTCATGATTCAATTTATGATTCATAATTCATGATTCAATTCATGATTCATTATTCATGATTCAATTCATGATTCATGATTCAATTCATGATTTGATTCATGATTCATGATTCATAATTCAATTCATGATTCATGATTCAATTCATGATTCATGATTCAATTCTTGATTCATGATTCGATTCATGATTCATGATTACATTTATGGTTCATGAATCTTGATTCAATTTATGATTTATTTCATGATTCATGATTCGATTCATGATTCATGATTCAATTCATGATTCAATTCATGATTTATGATTCAATTCATGATTCATGATTCGATTCATGATTCATGATTCAATTCATGATTCAATTCATGATTTATGATTCAATTCATGATTCATGATTAATGATTTAATTCATGATGCATGATTCAATTTGTGATTCATGATTTAATTCATGATTCATGATTCATTTCATGATTCATGATTCATGATTCAATTCATGATTCATGAGTGAATTCATGATTCATGATTCATTTCATGATTCATAATTTAATTCATGATTGAATTCATGATTCAATTTATGATTTATAATTCATGATTCAATTCATGATTCAATTCATGATTCAATTCATGATTCATGATTCAATTCATGATTTATTTCATGATTCATGATTCGATTCATGATTCATGATTCATGATTTAATTCATGATTCATGATTCATGATTCATGATTCAATTTATAATTCATGGTTCAATTCATGATTCATGATTCAATTTGTGATTCATGATTTAATTCATGATTCATGATTCATTTTTAATGATTCATTTCATGATTCATGATTCATGATTCAATTCACGATTCATGAGTCAATTCATGATTCATGATTCATTTCATGATTCATGATTTAATTCATGATTCAATTCATGATTCAATTTATGATTCATAATTCATGATTCAATTCATGATTCAATTCATGATTCATGATTCATGATTCAATTCATGATTCAATTCTTAAATCAATTCAAAATTAAATTTATGAATTATGATTCAATTCATGATTCGATTCATTATTCATGATTCATGATTCGATATATGATTCATGATTAAATTCATGATTCATAATTTATGATTCAATTCATGATTCATGATTTATTTCATGATTCAATTCATGGTTCATGAATCTTGATTCAATTCATGATTTATTTCATGATTCATGATTCGATTCATGATTCATGATTCAATTCATGATTCAATTCATTATTTATTTCATGATTCATGATTCGATTCATGATTCAATTCAGGATTTATGATTCAATTCATGATTCATGATTCATTTCATGATTCATTTCATGATTCGATTTATGATTCATGATTCAATTCATGATGCATGATTCAATTCGTGATTCCTGATTCAATTCATGATTCATTATTCAATTTGTAATTCATGATTCATTTCATGATTCATGATTCAATTCATGATTCGATTCATGATTTATGATTCAATTCATGATTCATGATTCGATTCATGATTCATGATTCAATTCATGATTCATGATTCATGATTCGAATTATGATTCATGATTAAATTCATGATTCATGATTTATGATTCAATTCATGATTCATGATTAATTTCATGATTCAATTCATGGTTCATGAATCTTGATTCAATTCATGATTTATTTCATGATTCATGATTCGATTCATGATTCATGATTCATGATTCAATTCATGATTCAATTCATGATTCATTTCATGATTCATGATTC
Organism: Mixophyes australis; assembly: GCA_036250195.1. Taxonomy (NCBI): domain Eukaryota; kingdom Metazoa; phylum Chordata; class Amphibia; order Anura; family Limnodynastidae; genus Mixophyes; species Mixophyes australis. Next base: position 177,733,666 of record JAVHZZ010000002.1, on the reverse strand, counting down.
AATTTATGATTCATGATTCAATTCTTGATTTATGATTCATGATTTAATTCATGATTCATGATTCAATTCATGATTCATGATTCGATTCATGATTCATGATTCAATTCATGATTCAATTCATGATTCATGATTCAATTCTTGAATCATGATTCGAATTATGATTCATGATTAAATTCATGATTCATGATTTATGATTCAATTCATGGTTCATGAATCTTTATTCAATTCATTATTTATTTCATGATTCATGATTCGATTCATGATTCATGATTCATGATTCAATTCATGATTCAATTTATGATTTATTTCATTATTCATGATTCGATTCATGATGCATGATTCATGATTCAATTCATGATTTATGATTCAATTCATGATTCATGATTCATGATTTAATTACTGATTCATGATTCATGATTCATGATTCGATTTATAATTCATGATTCAATTCATGATGCATGATTCAATTCGTGATTCATGATTCAATTCATGATTCATGATTCATTTCATGATTCATTTCATGATTCATGATTCCTGATTCAATTCATGATTCATGATTCAATACATCATTCATGATTCATTTCATGATTCATGATTCAATTCATGATTCAATTCATTATTCAATTTATGATTCATAATTCATGATTCAATTCATGATTCAATTTATGATTCATGATTCATGATTCAATTCATGATTCATGATTCATGATTCGATTCATGATTCATGATTCAATTCATGATTCGTGATTCATGATTCATGATTCAATTCATGATTCATGATTTGATTCATGATTCATGATTCATGATTCAATTCATGATTCATGATTCGATTTATGATTCATGATTCAATTCATGATTCATGATTCAATTCATGATTCATGATTCATTTCATGATTCATTTCATGATTCATGATTGAATTCAAAATTCATGATTCAATTCATGATTCATTTCATGATTCAACTTATGATTTATAATTCATGATTCAATTCATAATTCAATACATGATTCATGATTCATGATTCAATTCATGATTCATGATTCAATTCATGATTCATGATTCGATTCATAATTCATCATTCATCATTCAATTCATGATTCATGATTCAATTCATGATTCAATTTATGATTCATGGTTCATGATTCAATTCATGAATCATTATTCATGATTCAATTCATGATTCATGATTCTATTCATGATTCATGATTCATAATTCAATTCATGATTCATGATTCAATTCATGATTCATGATTCAATTCATTATTTGATTCATGATTCATGATTCATTTCATGATTCATGACTCATGATCAATTCATGATTCATGATTCAATTCATGATGTATGATTCATGATTCAATTCATGAATCATTATTCATGATTCAATTCATGATTCATAATTCAATTCATGATTCATGATTCAATTCATGATTCGATTCATGATTCATGATTCATGATTCATTTCATGATTCATTTCATGATTCATGATTCATGATTCATTTCATGATTCATTTCATGATTCATGATTCAATTCATGATTCATGAGTCAATTCATGATTCATGATTCAATGCATGATTCAATTTTTGATTCAATTCATAATTCAATTCATGATTCATGATTCAATTTATGATTCATTACATGGTTCATGATTCAATTCATGATTCATGATTCAATTCATGATTCAATTCATGATTCATGATTCGATTCATGATTCATGATTCATGATTCAATTTATGATTCATGATTCAATTCATGATTCATGATTCATTTCATGATTCATTTTATGATTCATAATTCAATTCATGATTCATGATTTAATTCATGATTTATGATTCATGATTCAATTCATGAATCATTATTCATGATTCAATTCATGATTCATGATTCAATTCATGATTCATGATTCATAATTCAATTCATGATTAATGATTCAATTCATGATTCATGATTCAATTCATGATTTGATTCATGATTCATGATTCAATTCATGATTCATGACTCATGATTCAATTCATGATTCATGATTCAATTCATGATGTATGATTCATGATTCAATTCATGAATCATTATTCATGATTCAATTCATGATTCATAATTCAATTCATGATTCATAATTCATTTCATGATTCATGATTCAATTCATGATTCGATTCATGATTCATGATTCAATTCATGATTCATGATTCATTTCATGATTCATTTCATGATTCATGATTTAATTCATGATTCGATTCATGATTCATGATTCAATTCATGATTCGATTCATGATTCATGATTGAATTCTTGATTCATGATTTGAATTATGATTCATGATTAAATTCATGATTCATGATTTATGATTCAATTCATGATTTATTTCATGATTCATGATTCGATTCATGATTCAATTCATGATTCAATTCATGATTTATGATTCAATTCATTAATCATGATTCATGATTTAATTCATGATTCATGATTCATGATTCATGATTCGATTTATAATTCATGATTCAATTCATAATGCATGATTCATTTCATGATTCATTTCATGATTCAATTCATGATTCATGAGTCAATTCATGATTCATGATTCAATTCATGATTCAATTTATGATTCATAATTCATGATTCAATTCATGATTCATGATTCAATTCATGATTCATGATTCAATGCATGATTCAATTCTTGATTCAATTCATTATTCAATTCATGATTCATGATTCAATTCATGATTCATTACATGGTTCATGATTCAATTCATGATTCATGATTCAATTCATGATTCAATTCATGATTCATGATTCGATTCATGATTCATGATTCATGATTCAATTTATGATTCATGATTCAATTCATGATTCATGATTCATTTCATGATTCATTTTATGATTCATAATTCAATTCATGATTCATGATTTAATTCATGATTTATGATTCATGATTCAATTCATGAATCATTATTCATGATTCAATTCATGATTCATGATTCAATTCATGATTCATGATTCATAATTCAATTCATGATTATTGATTCAATTCATGATTCATGATTCAATTCATGATTTGATTCATGATTCATGATTCAATTCATGATTCATGACTCATGATTCAATTCATGATTCATAATTCAATTCATGATTCATGATTCATAATTCAATTCATGATTCATGATTCAATTCATGATTCGATTCATGATTCATGATTCAATTCATGATTCATGATTCATTTCATGATTCATTTCATGATTCATGATTCATGATTCATGATTCAATTCATGATTCATGAGTCAATTCATGATTCATGATTCATGATTAATTCCATGATTCATGATTTAATTCATGATTGAATTCATGATTCAATTTATGATTCATAATTCATGATTCAATTCATGATTCAATTCATGATTCATGATTCATGATTCAATTCATGATTCATGATTCAATTCATGATTCATGATTCAATGCATGATTCAATTCTTGATTCAATTCATAATTCAATTCATGATTTATGATTCAATTCATGATTCAATTCATGATTTATGATTCAATTCATGATTTATTTCATGATTCATGATTCGATTCATGATTCATGATTCAATTCATGATTCAATTCATGATTTATGATTCAATTCATGATTCATGATTCATGATTTAATTCATGATTCATGATTCATGATTCGATTTATAATTCATGATTCAATTCATGATGCATGATTCAATTTGTGTATCATGATTTAATTCATGATTCATGATTCATTTCATGATTCATTTCATGATTCATGATTCATGATTCAATTCATGATTCATGAGTCAATTCATGATTCATGATTCATTTCATGATTCATGATTTAATTCATGATTCAATTCATGATTCAATTTATGATTCATAATTCATAATTCAATTCATGATTCAATTCATGATTCATGATTCATGATTCATGATTCGATATATGATTCATGATTAAATTCATGATTCATAATTTATGATTCAATTAATGATTCATGATTCATGATTCAATTCATGATTCGATTCATGATTCATGATTCAATTCATGATTCATGATTTGATTCATGATTCATGATTCAATTTTTAATTCATGATTCGATTCATGATTTATGATTAAATTTATGATTCATGATTTATGATTCAATTCATGATTCATGATTTATTTCATGATTCAATTCATGGTTCATGAATCTTGATTCAATTCATGATTTATTTCATGATTCATGATTCGATTCATGATTCATGATTCATGATTCAATTCATGATTCAATTCATTATTTATTTCATGATTCATGATTCGATTCATGATTCATGATTCAAAATTCAATTCATGATTCAATTCAGGATTTATGATTCAATTCATGATTCATGATTCATTTCAAGATTCATTTCATGATTCATGATTCGATTTATGATTCGTTATTCAATTCATGATGCATGATTCAATTCGTGATTCATGATTCAATTCATGATTCATGATTCATTTCATGATTCATTTCATGATTCATGATTCCTGATTCAATTCATGATTCATGATTCAATTCATTATTCAATTTATGATTCATAATTCATGATTCAATTCATGATTCATGATTCAATTTATGATTCCTGATTCAATTCATGATTCATGATTCAATTCATGATTCATGATTCATAATTCAATTTATGATTCATGATTCGTTTCATTAATCATGATTAAATTCATGATTCATGATTTATGATTGAATTCATGATTCATGATTTATTTCATGATTCAATTCATGGTTCATGAATCTTGATTCAATTCATGATTTATTTTATGATTCATAATTCGATTCATGATTCATGATTCAATTCATGAGTCATGATTCATTTCATGATTCATGATTCCTGATTCAATTCATGATTCATGATTCAATTCGTGATTCATGATTCAATTCATGATTCATGATTAATTTCATGATTCATGATTCCTGATTCAATTCATGATTCATGATTCAATTCATGATTCAATTCATGATTTATTTCATGATCATGATTCATGATTTAATTCATGATTCAATTCATGATTTATGATTCAATGATGATTCATGATTCATGATTTAAGATTAATGATTCATGATTTGATTTATAATTCATGATTCAATTAATGATGCATGATTCAATTCGTGATTCATGATTCAATTCATGATTCATGATTCATTTCATGATTCATTTCATGATTCATGATTCCTGATTCAATTCATGATTCATGATTCAATTCATGATTCAATTTATGATTCATAATTCATGATTCAATTCATGATTCAATTCATGATTTATGATTCGATTCATGATTCATGATTCAATTCATGATCCATGATTCAATTCATGATTCGTGATTCATGATTCATGATTTAATTCATTATTCATGATTCGATTCATGATTCATGATTCAATTCATGATTCATGATTCAATTCATTCTTCAATTCATGATTCAATTTATGATTCATAATTCATGATTCAATTCATGATTTAATTTATGATTCATGATTCATGATTCAATTCATGATTCATGATTCATGATTCGATTCATGATTCATGATTCAATTCATGATTCATGATTCAATTCATGATTCATGATTTATGAATTATGAATCAATTCATGATTCAATTCATGATTCATTTCATGATTCATTTCATGATTCATGATTCAATTCAAGATTCATGATTCAATTCATGATTCATGATTCAATTCATGATTCATGATTCAATTCATGATTCATTTCATGATTCATGATTCCTGATTCAATTCATGATTCATGATTCAATTCATGATTCTTGATTCATTTCATGATTCATAATTCATGATTCAATTCATGATTCATGATTCAATTCATGATTCATGATTCAATTCATGAATCATGATTCGATTCATGATTCATGATTCAATTCATGATTCATGATTCAATTCATGATTCATTTCATGATTCATGATTCCTGATTCAATTCATGATTCTTGATTCATTTCATGATTCATAATTCATGATTCAATTCATGATTCATGATTCAATTCATGATTCATGATTCAATTCATGAATCATGATTCGATTCATGATTCATGAATCAATTCATGCTTCAATTCTTGTTTCAATTAATAATTCAATTCATGATTCATGATTCAATTCATGATTCATGATTCAATGCATGATTCATGATTCATGATTCAATGCATGATTCAATTCTTGATTCAATTCATAATTCAAATCATGATTCATGATTCGATACATGATTCATGTTTGAATTCATGATTCAATTCATGATTCATTTCATTATTCATTATTCAATTCATGATTCATGATTTAATTCATGATTCATTATTCGACTCATGATTCATGATTCATGATTCAATTCATGATTCATTTCATGATTCATGATTTAATTTATGACTTATGATTTATGATTCAATTCATGATTAATGATTCAATTCATGATTCGATTCATGATTCATGATTCAATTCATGATTCATGACTCATGATTCAGTTCATGATTCATGACTCATGATTCGATTCATGAATCATGATTCGATTCATGATTTATGTTTCAATTCATGATTCAATTCTTGATTCAATTCATAATTCAATTTATGATTCATGATTCGATTCATGATTCATGTTTGAATTCATGATTCAATTCATGATTCATTTTATGATTCATGATTCAATTCATGATTCATGATTCGATTCATGATTCATGATTCATGATTCAATTCATGATTCATGATTCGATTCATGATTCATGATTCATTTCATGATTCATGATTCAATTCATGATTCGATTCATGATTCATGAGTCAATTCATAAATTCATGATTCGATTCATGATTCATGATTCAATTCTTGATTCATGATTCATGATTTTAATTATGATTCATGATTAAATTCATGATTTATGATTTATGATTCAATTCTTGATTCATGATTCATGATTTTAATTATGATTCATGATTAAATTCATGATTTATGATTTATGATTCAATTCATGATTCATGATTTATTTCATGATTCAATTCATGGTTCATGAATCTTGATTCAATTCATGATTTATTTCATGATTCATGATTCGATTCATGATTCAATTCATGATTCAATTCATGATTTATGATTCAATTCATGATTCATGATTTAATTCATGATTCATGATTGATGATTCATGATTCGATTTATAATTCATGATTCAATTCATGATGCATGATTCATTTCATGATTCATTTCATGATTCATGATTCATGATTCAATTCATGATTCATGAGTCAATTCATGATTCATGATTCATTTCATGATTCATGATTTAATTCATGATTCAATTCATGATTCAATTTATGATTCATAATTCATGATTCAATTCATGATTCATGATTCAATTCATGATTCATGATTCAATGCATGATTCAATTATTGATTCAATTCATAATTCAATTCATGATTCATGATTCAATTCATGATTCATTACATGGTTCATGATTCAATTCATGATTCATGATTCATGATTCGATTCATGATTCATGATTCAATTTATGATTCATGATTCAATTCATGATTCATGATTCATTTCATGATTCATTTTATAATTCATAATTCAATTCATGATTCATGATTTAATTCATGATTTATGATTCATGATTCATGATTCTATTCATGATTCATGATTCATAATTCAATTCATGATTAATGATTCAATTCATGATTCATGATTCAATTCATGATTTGATTCATGATTCATGATTCAATTCATGATTCATGACTCATGACTCAATTCATGATTCATGATTCAATTCATGATGTATGATTCATGATTCAATTCATGAATCATTATTCATGATTGAATTCATGATTCATAATTCAATTCATGATTCATGATTCATAATTCAATTCATGATTCATGATTCAATTCATGATTCGATTCATGATTCATGATTCATGATTCATGATTCATTTCATGATTCATTTCATGATTCATGATTCAATTCATGATTCATGAGTCAATAAATGATTCATGATTCATTTCATGATTCATGATTTAATTCATGATTCAATTCATGATTCAATTTATGATTCATAATTCATAATTCAATTCATGATTCAATTCATGATTCATGATTCATGATTCAATACATGATTCATGATTCAATTCATGATTCATGATTCAATGCATGATTTCAATTCTTGATTCAATTCATAATTCAATTTATGATTCATGATTCAATTCATGATTCAATTCATGATTCAATTTATGATTCATAATTCATAATTCAATTCATGATTCAATTCATGATTCATGATTCATGATTCAATACATGATTCATGATTCAATTCATGATTCATGATTCAATGCATGATTTCAATTCTTGATTCAATTCATAATTCAATTTATGATTCATGATTCAATTCATGATTCGATTCATGATTGATGATTCATGATTCGATATATGATTCATGATTAAATTCATGATTCATAATTTATGATTCAATTAATGATTCATGATTCATGATTCAATTCATGATTCAATTCATGATTCATGATTCAATTCATGATTCATGATTTGATTCATAATTCATGATTACATTTTTAATTCATGATTTGATTCATGATTCATGATTAAATTTATGATTCATGATTTATGATTCAATTCATGATTCATGATTTATTTCATGATTCAATTCATGGTTCATGAATCTTGATTCAATTCATGATTTATTTCATGATTCATGATTCGATTCATGATTCATGATTCATGATTCAATTCATGATTCAATTCATTATTTATTTCATGATTCATGATTCGATTCATGATTCATGATTCAAAATTCAATTCATGATTCAATTCAGGATTTATGATTCAATTCATGATTCATGATTCATTTCATGATTCATTTCATGATTCAATTCATTATTTATTTCATGATTCATGATTCGATTCATGATTCATGATTCAAAATTCAATTCATGATTCAATTCAGGATTTATGATTCAATTCATGATTCATGATTAATTTCATGATTCATTTCATGATTCATGATTCGATTTATGATTCATGATTCAATTCATGATGCATGATTCAATTCGTGATTCATGATTCATGATTCATTTCATGATTCATTTCATGATTCATGATTCCTGATTCAATTCATGATTCATGATTCAATTCATGATTCAATTTATGATTAATAATTCATGATTCAATTCATGATTCATGATTCAATTCATGATTCCTGATTCAATTCATGATTCATGATTCAATTCATGATTCATGATTCGTTTCATTAATCATGATTAAATTTATGATTCATGATTTATGATTGAATTCATGATTCATGATTTATTTCATGATTCAATTCATGGTTCATGAATCTTGATTCAATTCATGATTTATTTTATGATTCATAATTCGATTCATGATTCATGATTCAATTCATGAGTCATGATTCATTTCATGATTCATTTCATGATTCATGATTCCTGATTCAATTCATGATTCATGATTCAATTCGTGATTCATGATTCAATTCATGATTCATGATTCATTTCATGATTCATGATTCCTGATTCAATTCATTATTCATGATTCATTTCATGATTCATGATTCATGATTCAATTCATGATTCAATTCATGATTCAATTCATGATTTATGATTCAATTCATGATTCATGATTCATGATTTATGATTCATGATTCATGATTCGATTTATAATTCATGATTCAATTAATGATGCATGATTCGATTCGTGATTCATGATTCAATTCATGATTCATGATTCATTTCATGATTCATTTCATGATTCATGATTCCCGATTCAATTCATGATTCATGATTCAATTCATGATTCAATTTATGATTCATAATTCATGATTCAATTCATGATTCAATTCCTGATTTATGATTCAATTCATGATTCGTGATTCACGATTCATGATTTAATTCATCATTCATGATTCAATTCATGATTCATGATTCATTTCATGATTCATGATTCAATTCATGACTCAATTCATGATTCAATTTATGATTCATAATTCATGATTCAATTCATGATTTAATTTATGATTCATTTCATGATTCATTTCATGATTCATGATTCATGATTCAATGCATGATTCAATTTTTGATTCAATTCATAATTCAATTCATGATTCATGATTCAATTCATGATTCATTACATGGTTCATGATTCAATTCATGATTCATGATTCAATTCATGATTCAATTCATGATTCATGATTCGATTCATGATTCATGATTCATGATTCAATTTATGATTCATGATTCAATTCATGATTCATGATTCATTTCATGATTCATTTTATGATTCATAATTCAATTCATGATTCATGATTTAATTCATGATTTATGATTCATGATTCAATTCATGAATCATTATTCATGATTCAATTCATGATTCATGATTCTATTCATGATTCATGATTCATAATTCAATTCATGATTAATGATTCAATTCATGATTCATGATTCAATTCATGATTTGATTCATGATTCATGATTCAATTCATGATTCATGACTCATGATTCAAATCATGATTCATGATTCAATTCATGATGTATGATTCATGATTCAATTCATGAATCATTATTCATGATTCAATTCATGATTCATAATTCAATTCATGATTCATGATTCATAATTCAATTCATGATTTATGATTCAATTCATGATTCGATTCATGATTCATGATTCATGATTCATTTCATGATTCATTTCATGATTCATGATTCATGGTTCAATTCATGATTCATGAGTCAATTCATGATTCATGATTCAATGCATGATTCAATTTTTGATTCAATTCATAATTCAATTCATGATTCATGATTCAATTCATGATTCATTACATTGTTCATGATTCAATTCATGATTCATGATTCAATTCATGATTCAATTCATGATTCATGATTCGATTCATGATTCATGATTCATGATTCAATTTATGATTCATGATTCAATTCATGATTCATGATTTAATTCATGATTTATGATTCATGATTCAATTCATGAATCATTATTCATGATTCAATTCATGATTCATGATTCAATTCATGATTCATGATTCATAATTCAATTCATGATTAATGATTCAATTCATGATTCATGATTCAATTCATGATTTGATTCATGACTCATGATTCAATTCATGATTCATGATTCAATTAATGATGTATGATTCATGATTCAATTCATGAATCATTATTCATGATTCAATTCATGATTCATAATTCAATTCATGATTCATGATTCATAATTCAATTCATGATTCAATTCATGATTCGATTCATGATTAATGATTCAATTCATGATTCAATTCATGATTCATGATTCAATTCATGATTTGATTCATGATTCATGATTCAATTCATGATTCATGACTCATGAATCAATTCATGATTCATGATTCAATTCATGATGTATGATTCATGATTCAATTCATGAATCATTATTCATGATTCAATTCATGATTCATAATTCAATTCATGATTCATGATTCATAATTCAATTCATGATTCATGATTCAATTCATGATTTATGATTCAATTCATGATTCATGATTCATGATTTAATTCATGATTCATGATTCATGATTCGATTTATAATTCATGATTCAATTCATGATGCATGATTCATTTCATGATTCATTTCATGATTCAATTCATGATTCATGAGTCAATTCATGATTCATGATTCAATTCATGATTCAATTCATGTTTCATAATTCATGATTCAATTCATGATTCATGATTCAATTCATGATTCATGATTCAATGCATGATTCAATTCTTGATTCAATTCATTATTCAATTCATGATTCATGATTCAATTCATGATTCATTACATGGTTCATGATTCAATTCATGATTCATGATTCAATTCATGATTCAATTCATGATTCATGATTCGATTCATGATTCATGATTCAATTTATGATTCATGATTCAATTCATGATTCATGATTCATTTCATGATTCATTTTATGATTCATAATTCAATTTATGATTCATGATTCAATTCATGAATCATTATTCATGATTCAATTCATGATTCATGATTCAATTCATGATTCATGATTCATAATTCAATTCATGATTATTGATTCAATTCATGATTCATGATTCAATTCATGATTCATGATTCAATTCATGATGTATGATTCATGATTCAATTCATGAATCATTATTCATGATTCAATTCATGATTCATAATTCAATTCATGATTCATGATTCATAATTCAATTCATGATTCATGATTCAATTCATGATTCGATTCATGATTCATGATTCAATTCATGATTCATGATTCATTTCATGATTCATTTCATGATTCATGATTCACGATTCAATTCATGATTCATGAGTCAATTCATGATTCATGATTCATTTCATGATTCATGATTTAATTCATGATTGAATTCATGATTCAATTTATGATTCATAATTTATGATTCAATTCATGATTCAATTCATGATTCATGATTCAATTCATGATTCATGATTCAATTCATGATTTATGATTCAATTCATGATTCAATTCATGATTCATGATTCAATTCATGATTCAATTCATGATTTATGATTCAATTCATGATTTATTTCATGATTCATGATTCGATTCATGATTCATGATTCAATTCATGATTCAATTCATGATTTATGATTCATTTCATGATTCATGATTCATGATTCAATTTATGATTCATGAGTCAATTCATGATTCATGATTCATTTCATGATTCATGATTCATTTCATGATTCATGATTTAATTCATGATTCAATTCATGATTCAATTTATGATTCATAATTCATAATTCAATTCATGATTCAATTCATGATTCATGATTCATGATTCAATACATGATTCATGATTTAATTCCTGATTCATGATTCAATGCATGATTCAATTCTTGATTCAATTCATAATTCAATTCATGATTCGATTCATGATTCATGATTCGATATATGATTCATGATTAAATTCATGATTCATAATTTATGATTCAATTAATGATTCATGATTCATGATTCAATTCATGACTCGATTCATGATTCAATTCATGATTCATGATTTGATTCATGATTCATGATTCAATTTTTAATTCATGATTCGATTCATGATTCATGATTAAATTTATGATTCATGATTTATGATTCAATTCATGATTCATGATTTATTTCATGATTCAATTCATGGTTCATGAATCTTGATTCAATTCATGATTTATTTCATGATTCATGATTCGATTCATGATTCATGATTCATGATTCAATTCATGATTCAATTCATTATTTATTTCATGATTCATGATTCGATTCATGATTCATGATTCAAAATTCAATTCATGATTCAATTCAGGATTTATGATTCAATTCATGATTCATGATTCATTTCATGATTCCTTTCATGATTCATGATTCGATTTATGATTCATGATTCAATTCATGATGCATGATTCAATTCGTGATTCATGATTCAATTCATGATTCATGATTCATTTCATGATTCATTTCATGATTCATGATTCGATTTATGATTCATGATTCAATTCATGATTCATGATTCATTTCATGATTCATGATTCGATTTATGATTCATGATTCAATTCATGATGCATGATTCAATTCGTGATTCCTGATTCAATTCCTGATTCATGATTCAATTCATGATTCATGATTCATTTCATGATTCAATTCATGATTCGATTCATGATTTATGATTCAATTCATGATTCATGATTCGATTCATGATTCATGATTCAATTCATGATTCATGATTCATGATTCGAATTATGATTCATGATTAAATTCATGATTTATGATTCAATTCATGATTCATGATTTATTTAATGATTCAATTCATGGTTCATGAATCTTGATTCAATTCATGATTTATTTCATGATTCATGATTCGATTCATGATTCATGATTCAATTCATGATTCAATTCATGATTTATTTCATGATTCATGATTCGATTCATGATTCATGATTCAATTCTTGATTTATGATTCATGATTCATGATTTAATTCATGATTCATAATTCAATTCATGATTCATGATTCAATTCTTGATCTATGATTCATGATTCATGATTTAATTCATGATTCATAATTCAATTCATGATTCAATTCTTGATCTATGATTCATGATTCATGTTTGAATTCATGATTCAATTCATGATTCATTTCATGATTCATGATTCAATTTATGATTCATGATTCAATCCATGATTCATGATTCGATTCATGATTCATGATTTAATTCATGATTCATGATTCATGATTTAATTCATGATTAATGATTCAATTCATGATTCATGATTCATTTTATGATTCATGATTCATGATTCAATTCATGATTCATGATTCAATTCATCATTCATGATTCATTTCATGATTCAATTCATCATTCATGATTCATGATTCAATTCATGATTCAATACATGATTCATGATTCGATTCATGATTCATAATTCAATTCATGATTCATGATTCATGATACAATTCATGATTCGATTCATGATTCATGATTCAATTCATGATTCGATTCATGATTCATGATTCAATTCATGATTCATGATTCATGATTCAATTCATTATTCCTGATTCAATTCATGATTCATGATTCATGATTCAATTCATGATTCATGATTTATGATTAAATTCATGATTCGATTCATGATTCATAATTCGATATATGATTCATGAATAAATTCATGATTCATGTTTTATGATTCAATTCATGATTCATGATTCAATTCTTGATTCGATTCATGATTCATGATTCATTATTCGATTCATGATTCATGATTCAATTCATGATTCATGACTCATGATTCAATTCATGATTCATGATTCAATTCATGATTCATGATTCAATTCATCATTCATGATTCATGATTCAATTCATGATTCAATACATGATTCATGATTCGATTCATGATTCATAATTCAATTCATGATTCATGATTCATGATACAATTCATGATTCGATTCATGATTCATGATTCAATTCATGATTCGATTCATGATTCATGATTCAATTCATGATTCATGATTCATGATTCAATTCATTATTCCTGATTCAATTCATGATTCATGATTCATGATTCAATTCATGATTCATGATTTATGATTAAATTCATGATTCGATTCATGATTCATAATTCGATATATGATTCATGAATAAATTCATGATTCATGTTTTATGATTCAATTCATGATTCATGATTCATGATTCAATTCATGATTCGATTCATGATTCATGATTCATTATTCAATTCATGATTCATGATTCGATTCATGATTCATGATTCAATTCTTGATTCATGATTCGATTCATGATTCATGATTACATTTATGGTTCATGAATCTTGATTCAATTTATGATTTATTTCATGATTCATGATTCGATTCATGATTCATGATTTATGATTCAATTCATGATTCATGATTCGATTCATGATTCATGATTAAATTCATGATTCATGTTTTATGATTCAATTCATGATTCATGATTCATTATTCAATTCATGATTCGATTCATGATTCATGATTCATTATTCAATTTATGATTCATGATTCAATTCATGATTCATGATTCAATTCTTGATTCATGATTCGATTCATGATTTATGATTACATTTATGGTTCATGAATCTTGATTCCATTATGATTTATTTCATTATTCATGATTCAATTCATGATTCATGATTAATGATTTAATTCATGATTCATGATTCATGATTCATGATTCGATTTATAATTCATGATTCAATTCATGATGCATGATTCAATTTGTGATTCATGATTTAATTCATGAATCATGATTCATTTCATGATTCATTTCATGATTCATGATTCATGATTGAATTCATGATTGAATTTATGATTCATAATTCATGATTCAATTCATGATTCAATTCATGATTCATGATTCATGATTCAATGCATGATTCATGATTCAATTCATGATTCATGATTCAATGCATGATTCAATTCTTGATTCAATTCATAATTCAATTCATGATTCATGATTCAATTCATGATTCAATTCATGATTTATGATTCAATACATGATTTATTTCATGATTCATGATTCGATTCACGATTCATGATTCAATTCATGATTCAATTCATGATTTATGATTCAATTCATGATTCATGATTCATGATTCATGATTCGATTTATAATTCATGATTCAATTCATGATGCATGATTCAATTTGTGATTCATGATTTAATTCATGATTCATGATTCATTTCATGATTCATTTCATGATTCATGATTCATGATTCAATTCACGATTCATGAGTCAATTCATGATTCATGATTCATTTCATGATTCATGATTTAATTCATAATTCAATTCATGATTCATGATTCAATTCATGATTCAATTCATGATTTATGATTCAATACATGATTTATTTCATGATTCATGATTCGATTCACGATTCATGATTCAATTCATGATTCAATTCATGATTTATGATTCAATTCATGATTCATGATTCATGATTCATGATTCGATTTATAATTCATGATTCAATTCATGATTCATGATTCATTTCATGATTCATGATTCAATTCATGATTCATGATTCAATGCATGATTCAATTCTTGATTCAATTCATAATTAAATTCATGATTCATGATTCAATTCATGATTTGATTCATGATTCATGATTCATGATTCAATATATGATTCATGATTAAATTCATGATTCATAATTTATGATTCAATTCATGATTCATGATTCATGATTCAATTCATGATTCGATTCATGATTCATGATTCAATTCATGATTCATGATTTGATTCATGATTCATGATTCAATTTTTAATTCATGATTCGATTCATGATTCATGATTAAATTTATGATTCATGTTTTATGATTCAATTCATGATTCATGATTCATGATTAAATTTATGATTCATGTTTTATGATTCAATTCATGATTCATGATTCATTATTCAATTCATGATTCGATTCATGATTCATGATTTATTATTCAATTCATGATTCATGATCCAATTCATGATTCATGATTAATGATTTAATTCATGATTCATGATTCATGATTCATGATTCGATTTATAATTCATGATTCAATTCATGATGCATGATTCAATTTGTGATTCATGATTTAATTCATGATTCATGATTCATTTCATGATTCATTTCATGATTCATGATTCATGATTGAATTCATGATTGAATTTATGATTCAATTCATGATTCAATTCATGATTCATGATTCATGATTCAATGCATGATTCATGATTCAATTCATGATTCATGATTCAATGCATGATTCAATTCTTGATTCAATTCATAATTCAATTCATGATTCATGATTCAATTCATGATTCAATTCATGATTTATTATTCAATTCATGATTTATTTCATGATTCATGATTCGATTCACGATTCATGATTCAATTCATGATTCAATTCATGATTTATGATTCAATTCATGATTCATGATTCATGATTCGATTTATAATTCATGATTCAATTCATGATGCATGATTCAATTTGTGATTCATGATTTAATTCATGATTCATGATTCATTTCATGATTCATTTTATGATTCATGATTCATGATTCAATTCACGATTCATGAGTCAATTCATGATTCATGATTCATTTCATGATTCATGATTTAATTCATGATTCAATTCATGATTCAATTTATGATTCATAATTCATGATTCAATTCATGATTCAATTCATGATTCATGATTCATGATTCAATTCATGATTCATGATTCAATTCATGATTCATGATTCAATGCATGATTCAATTCTTGATTCAATTCGTAATTAAATTCATGATTCATGATTCAATTCATGATTCGATTCATGATTCATGATTCATGATTCAATATATGATTCATGATTAAATTCATGATTCATAATTTATGATTCAATTCATGATTCATGATTCATGATTCAATTCATGATTCGATTCATGATTCATGATTCAATTCATGATTCATGATTTGATTCATGATTCATGATTCAATTTTTAATTCATGATTCGATTCATGATTCATGATTAAATTTATGATTCATGATTTATGATTCAATTCATGATTCATGATTTATTTCATGATTCATGATTCGATTCATGATTCATGATTCATGATTCAATTCATGATTCAATTCATTATTTATTTCATGATTCATAATTCGATTCATGATTCATGATTCAAAATTCAATTCATGATTCAATTCAGGATTTATGATTCAATTCATGATTCATGATTCATTTCATGATTCATTTCATGATTCATGATTCGATTTATGATTCATGATTCAATTCATGATGCATGATTCAATTCGTGATTCATGATTCAATTCATGATTCATTTCGTGATTCATTTCATGATTCATGATTCCATTTATGATTCATGATTCAATTCATGATGCATGATTCAATTCATGATTCATGATTCATTTTATGATTCATGATTCAATTCATGATTCGATTCATGATTTATGATTCAATTCATGATTCATGATTCGATTCATGATTCATGATTTAATTCATGATTCATGATTCATTTCATGATTCTTTTCATGATTCATGATTTAATTCATGATTCATGATTCATGATTCAATTCATGATTAATGATTCAATTCATGATTCATGATTCATTTTATGATTCATGATTCATGATTCAATTCATGATTCATGATTCAATTCATGATTCATGATTCAATTCATGATTCGATTCATGATTCATGATTCAATTCATGATTCATGACTCATGATTCAATTCATGATTCATGATTCAATTCATGATTCATGATTCAATTCATCATTCATGATTCATGATTCAATTCATGATTCAATACATGATTCATGATTCGATTCAGGATTCATAATTCAATTCATGATTCATGATTCATGATTCAATTCATGATTCGATTCATGATTCATGATTCAATTCATGATTCATGATTCAATTCATGATTCATGATTCAATTCATTATTCATGATTCAATTCATGATTCATGATTCATGATTCAATTCATGATTCATGATTTATGATAAAATTCATGATTCGATTCATAATTCATAATTCGATATATGATTCATGAATAAATTCATGATTCATGTTTTATGATTCAATTTATAATTCATGATTCATGATTCAATTCATGATTCGATTCATGATTCATGATTCATTATTCAATTCATGATTCATGATTCGATTCATGATTCATGATTCAATTCTTGATTCATGATTCGATTCATGATTCATGATTACATTTATGGTTCATGAATCTTGATTCAATTTATGATTTATTTCATGATTCATGATTCGATTCATGATTCATGATTTATGATTCAATTAATGATTCATGATTCGATTCATGATTCATGATTAAATTCATGATTCATGTTTTATGATTCAATTCATGATTCATGATTCATGATTCAATTCATGATTCGATTCATGATTCATGATTCATTATTCAATTCATGATTCATGATTCGATTCATGATTCATGATTCAATTCTTGATTCATGATTCGATTCATGATTCATGATTACATTTATGGTTCATGAATCTTGATTCAATTTATGATTTCTTTCATGATTCACGATTCAATTCATGATTCATGATTAATGATTTAATTCATGATTCATGATTTATGATTCATGATTCGATTTATAATTCATGATTCAATTCATGATGCATGATTCAATTTGTGATTCATGATTCAATTCATGATTCATTTCATGATTCATGATTCATGATTGAATTCATGATAGAATTTATGATTCATAATTCATGATTCAATTCATGATTCAATTCATGATTCATGATTCATGATTCAATGCATGATTCATGATTCAATTCATGATTCATGATTCAATGCATGATTCAATTCTTGATTCAATTCATAATTCAATTCATAATTCATGATTCAATTCATGATTCAATTCATGATTTATGATTCAATTCATGATTTATTTCATGATTCATGATTCGATTCATGATTCATGATTCAATTCATGATTCAATTCATGATTTATGATTCAATTCATGATTCATGATTTATTTAATGATTCAATTCATGGTTCATGAATCTTGATTCAATTCTTGATTCAATTCATGATTTATTTCATGATTCATGATTCGATTCATGATTCATGATTCAATTCTTGATTTATGATTTATGATTTAATTCATGATTTATTTCATGATTCATGATTCGATTCATGATTCATGATTCAATTCTTGATTTATGATTCATGATTTAATTCATGATTTAATTCATGATTCATGATTCAATTCATGATTCATGATTCGATTCATGATTCATGATTCAATTCATGATTCATGATTCAATTCTTGAATCATGATTAATGATTCGAATTATGATTCATGATTAAATTCATGATTCATGATTTATGATTCAATTCATGGTTCATGAATCTTTATTCAATTCATGATTTATTTCATGATTCATGATTCGATTCATGATTCATGATTCATGATTCAATTCATGATTCAATTCATGATTTATTTCATAATTCATGATTCGATTCATGATTCAATTCATGATTCAATTCATGATTTATGATTCAATTCATGATTCATGATTCATGATTTAATTCATGATTCATGATTCATGATTCGATTTATAATTCATGATTCAATTCATGATGCATGATTCAATTCGTGATTCATGATACAATACATGATTCATGTTTCATTTCATGATTCATGATTCAATTCATGATTCAATTCATGATTCAATTTATGATTCATAATTCATGATTCAATTCATGATTCAATTTATGATTCATGATTCATGATTCAATTCATGATTCATGATTCATGATTCGATTCATGATTCATGATTCAATTCATGATTCATGATTCAATTCATGATTCGTGATTCATGATTCATGATTCAATTCATGATTCATGATTCGATTCATGATTCATGATTCATGATTCAATTCATGATTCATGATTCTATTTATGATTCATGATTCAATTCATGATTCATGATTCAATTCATGATTCATGATTCATTTCATGATTCATTTCATGATTCAACTTATGATTTATAATTCATGATTCAATTCATGATTCAATTCATGATTCATATTTTATGATTCAATACATGATTCATGATTCAATTCATGATTCATGATTCGATTCATAATTCATCATTCATCATTCAATTCATAATTCATGATTCAATTTATGATTCATGATTCCTGTTTCAATTCATGATTCATGATTCAATTCATGATTTATGATTCATTTCATGATTCATGATTCAATTCATGATTCAATTCATGATTCAATTTATGATTCATTATTCAATTCAAGATTCATGGTTCATAATTCAATTCATGATTCATGATTCAATTCATGATTCATGATTCATTTCATGATTCATGATTCAATTCATGATTCAATTCATGATTCAACTTATGATTTATAATTCATGATTAAATTCATGATTCAATTCATGATTCATGATTCAATTCATGATTTATTTCATGATTCATGATTCGATTCATGATTCATGATTCAATTCATGATTCAATTCATGATTTATGATTCAATTCATGATTCATGATTCATGATTTAATTCATGATTCATGATTCATGATTCATGATTCGATTTATAATTCATGATTCAATTCATGATGCATGATTCAATTTGTGATTCATGATTTAATTCATGATTCATGATTCATTTCATGATTCATTTCATGATTCATGATTCATGATTCAATTCACGATTCAATTTATGATTCATAATTCATGATTCAATTCATGTATCAATTCATGATTCATGATTCATGATTCAATTAATGATTCATGATTCAATTCATGATTCATGATTCATCATTCAATTCATGATTCATGATTCAATTCATGATTCAATTTATGATTCATGATTCCTGATTTGATTCATGATTCAATTCATGATTCATGATTCATTTCATGATTCATGATTCAATTCATGATTCAATTCATGATTCAATTTATGATTCATGATTCAATTCAAGATTCATGGTTCATGATTCAATTCATGATTCATGATTCAATTCATAAATCATGATTCATTTCATGATTCATGATTCAATTCATGATTCAATTCATGATTCAACTTATGATTTATAATTCATGATTAAATTCATGATTCAATTAATGATTCATGATTCATGATTCAATTCATGATTTATGATTCAATTCATGATTCATGATTCATGATTTAATTCATGATTCATTATTCATTTCATGATTCATGATTTAATTCATGATTCAATTTATGATTCATAATTCATGATTCAATTCATGTATCAATTCATGATTCATGATTCATGATTCAATTAATGATTCATGATTCAATTCATGATTCATGATTCAATGCATGATTCAATTCTTGATTCAATTCATAATTCAATTCATGATTCATGATTCAATTCATGATTCGATTCATGATTCATGATTCATGATTCGATATATGATTCATGATTAAATTCATGATTCATAATTTATGATTCAATTCATGATTCATGATTCATGATTCAATTCATGATTCGATTCATGATTCATGATTCAATTCATGATTCATGATTTGATTCATGTTTCATGATTCAATTTTTAATTCATGATTTGATTCATGATTCATGATTAAATTTATGATTCATGATTTATGATTCAATTCATGATTCATGATTCATGATTCAATTCATGATTCGATTCATGATTCATGATTCAATTCATGATTCATGATTTGATTCATGTTTCATGATTCAATTTTTAATTCATGATTTGATTCATGATTCATGATTAAATTTATGATTCATGATTTATGATTCAATTCATGATTCATAATTTATTTCATGAGTCAATTCATGGTTCATGAATCTTGATTCAATTCATGATTTATTTCATGATTCATGATTCGATTTATGATTCATGATTCAATTCATGATGCATGATTCAATTCGTGATTCCTGATTCAATTCATGATTCATGATTCAATTCATGATTCATGATTCATTATATGATTCATGATTCAATTCATGAATCGATTCATGATTTATGATTCTATTCATGATTCATGATTCGATTCATGATTCATGATTCAATTCATGATTCATGATTCATGATTCGAATTATGATTCATGATTAAATTCATGATTCATGATTTATGATTCAATTCATGATTCATGATTTATTTCATGATTCAATTCATGGTTCATGAATCTTGATTCAATTCATGATTTATTTCATGATTCATGATTCGATTCATGATTCATGATTCATGATTCAATTCATGATTCACTTCTTGATTTATGATTCATGATTCGATTCATGATTCATGATTCAATTCTTGATTTATGATTCATGATTTAATTCATGATTCATGATTCAATTCATGATTCATGATTCGATTCATGATTCATGATTCAATTCATGATTTATGATTCAATTCATGATTCATGATTCAATTCTTGAATCATGATTAATGATTCGAATTATGATTCATGATTAAATTCATGATTCATGATTTATGATTCAATTCATGGTTCATGAATCTTTATTCAATTCATGATTTATTTCATGATTCATGATTCGATTCATGATTCATGATTCAATTCATGATTCAATTCATGATTTATTTCATAATTCATGATTCGATTCATGATTCAAATCATGATTCAATTCATGATTTATGATTCAATTCATGATTCATGATTCATGATTTAATTCCTGATTCATGATTCATGATTCATGATTCGATTTATAATTCATGATTCAATTCATGATGCATGATTCAATTCGTGATTCATGATTCAATTCATGATTCATGATTCATTTCATGATTCATGATTTATGATTCAATTCATGGTTCATGAATCTTTATTCAATTCATGATTTATTTCATGATTCATGATTCGATTCATGATTCATGATTCATGATTCAATTCATGATTCAATTCATGATTTATTTCATAATTCATGATTCGATTCATGATTCAATTCATGATTCAATTCATGATTTATGATTCAATTCATGATTCATGATTCATGATTTAATTCCTAAATCATGATTCATGATTCGATTTATAATTCATGATTCAATTCATGATGCATGATTCAATTCGTGATTCATGATTCAATTCATGATTCATGATTCATTTCATGATTCATGATTCCTGATTCAATTCATGATTCATGATACAATACATGATTCATGATTCATTTCATGATTCATGATTCAATTCATGATTCAATTAATGATTCAATTTATGATTCATAATTCATGATTCAATTCATGATTCAATTTATGATTCATGATTCATGATTCGATATATGATTCATGATTAAATTCATGATTCATAATTTATGATTCAATTCATGATTCATGATTCATGATTTAATTAATGATTCGATTCATGATTCATGATTCAATTCATGATTCATGATTTGATTCATGATTCATGATTCAATTTTTAATTCATGATTTGATTCATGATTCATGATTAAATTTATGATTCATGATTTATGATTCAAATTATGATTCATAATTTATTTCATGAGTCAATTCATGGTTCATGAATCTTGATTCAATTCATGATTTATTTCATGATTCATGATTCGATTTATGATTCATGATTCAATTCATGATGCATGATTCAATTCGTGATTCCTGATTCAATTCATGATTCATGATTCAATTCATGATTCATGATTCATTTTATGATTCATGATTTAATTCATGAATCGATTCATGATTTATGATTCTATTCATGATTCATGATTCGATTCATGATTCATGATTCAATTCATGATTCATGATTCATGATTCGAATTATGATTAATGATTAAATTCATGATTCATGATTTATGATTCAATTCATGATTCATGATTTATTTCATGATTCAATTCATGGTTCATGAATCTTGATTCAATTCATGATTTATTTCATGATTCATGATTCGATTCATGATTCATGATTCATGATTCAATTCATGATTCACTTCTTGATTTATGATTCATGATTCGATTCATGATTCATGATTCAATTCTTGATTTATGATTCATGATTTAATTCATGATTCAATTCATGATTCATGATTCGATTCATGATTCATGATTCAATTCATGATTTATGATTCAATTCATGATTCATGATTCAATTCTTGAATCATGATTAATGATTCGAATTATGATTCATGATTCGATTCATGATTCATGATTCATGATTCAATTCATGATTCAATTCATGATTTATTTCATAATTCATGATTCGATTCATGATTCAATTCATGATTCAATTCATGATTTATGATTCAATTCATGATTCATGATTCATGATTTAATTCCTGATTCATGATTCATGATTAATGATTTGATTTATAATTCATGATTCAATTCATGATGCATGATTCAATTCGTGATTCATGATTCAATTCATGATTCATGATTCATTTCATGATTCATGATTCCTGATTCAATTCATGATTCATGATACAATACATGATTCATGATTCATTTCATGATTCATGATTCAATTCATGATTCAATTAATGATTCAATTTATGATTCATAATTCATGATTCAATTCATGATTCAATTTATGATTCATGATTCATGATTCAATTCATGATTCATGATTCAATTCATGATTCATGATTCATGATTCATGATTCAATTCATGATTCATGATTCGATTTATGATTCATGATTCAATTCATGATTCATGATTCAATTCATGATTCATGATTCAATTCATGATTCATTTCATGATTCATGATTGAATTCAAAATTCATGATTCAATTCATGATTCATTTCATGATTCAACTTATGATTTATAATTCATGATTCAATTCATGATTCAATTTATGATTCATAATTCATGATTCAATTCATGATTCATGATTCAATTCATGATTCATGATTCGATTCATAATTCATCATTCATCATTCAATTCATGATTCAATTTATGATTCATGATTCCTGATTCAATTCATGATTCATGATTCAATTCATGATTCATGATTAATTTCATGATTCATGATTCAATTCATGATTCAATTCATGATTCAATTTATGATTCATGATTCAATTCAAGATTCATGGTTCATGATTCAATTCATGATTCATGGTTCAATTCATGATTCATGATTCATTTCATGATTCATGATTCAATTCATGATTCAATTCATGATTCAACTTATGATTTATAATTCATGATTCAATTCATGATTCAATTCATGATTCATTATTCATGATTCAATTCATGCTTCATGATTCAATTCATGAATCATTAATTCGATTCATGATTTATGTTTCAATTCATGATTCAATTCTTGATTCAATTCATAATTCAATTCATGATTCATGATTCGATTCATGATTCATGTTTGAATTCATGATTCAATTCATGATTCATTTCATGATTTATGATTCAATTCATGATTCATGATTCGATTCATAAATCATGATTCATGATTCAATTCATGATTCATGATTCGATTTATGATTCATGATTCAATTCATGATTCATGATTCAATTCATGATTCAGGATTCAATTCAAAATTCATGATTCAATTCATGATTCATTTCAAGATTCATGATTCATGATTCAATTCATGATTCAATTCATGATTCAACTTATGATTTATAATTCATGATTCAATTCATGATTCAATTCATGATTCATGATTCATGATTCAATTCATGATTCAAGATTCAATTCATGATTCATGATTTGATTCATGATTCATCATTCATCATTCAATTAATGATTCATTATTCAATTCATGATTAAATTTATGATTCATGATTCATTATTCAATTCATGATTAAATTTATGATTCATGATTCCTGATTCAATTCATGATTCAATTCATGATTCATGATTCCTTTCATGATTTATGATTCAATTCATGATTCATGATTCGATTCATGATTCATGATTCAATTCATGATTCATGATTCATGATTCGAATTATGATTCATGATTAGATTCATGATTCATGATTTATGATTCAATTCATGATTCATGATTTATTTCATGATTCAATTCATGGTTCATGAATCTTGATTCAATTCATGATTCAATTCATGATTTATTTCATGATTCATGATTCGATTCATGATTCATGATTCAATTCTTGATTTATGATTCAATTCTTGATTTATGATTCATGATTTAATTCATGATTCATGATTCAATTCATGATTCATGATTCGATTCATGATTCATGATTCAATTCATGATTCATGATTCAATTCATGATTCATGATTCAATTCTTGAATCATGATTAATGATTCGAATTATGATTCATGATTAAATTCATGATTCATGATTTATGATTCAATTCATGGTTCATGAATCTTTATTCAATTCATGATTTATTTCATGATTCATGATTCGATTCATGATTCATGATTCATGATTCAATTCATGATTCAATTCATGATTTATGATTCAATTCATGATTCATGATTCATGATTTAATTCCTGATTCATGATTCATGATTCATGATTCGATTTGTAATTCATGATTCAATTCATGATGCATGATTCAATTCGTGATTCATGATTCAATTCATGATTCATGATTCATTTCATGATTCATGATTCCTGATTCAATTCATGATTCATGATACAATACATGATTCATGATTCATTTCATGATTCATGATTCAATTCATGATTCAATTCATGATTCAATTTATGATTCATAATTCATGATTCAATTCATGATTCAATTTATGATTCATGATTCATGATTCAATTCATGATTCATGATTCATGATTCGATTCATGATTCATGATTCAATTCATGATTCATGATTCAATTCATGATTCGTGATTCATGATTCATGATTCAATTCATGATTCATGATTCGATTCATGATTCATGATTCATGATTCAATTCATGATTCATGATTCGATTTATGATTCATGATTCAATTCATGATTCATGATTCAATTCATGATTCATGATTCATTTCATGATTCATTTCATGATTCATGATTGAATTGAAAATTCATGATTCAATTCATGATTCATTTCATGATTCAACTTATGATTTATAATTCATGATTCAATTCATGATTCAATTCATGATTCATAATTCATTATTCAATTCATGATTCATGATTCAATTCATGATTCATGATTCGATTCATAATTCATCATTCATCATTCAATTCATGATTCATGATTCAATTCATGATTCAATTCATGATTCATGATTCAATTCATGATTCATGATTCATTTTATGATTCATGATTCAATTCATGAATCGATTCATGATTTATGATTCTATTCATGATTCATGATTCGATTCATGATTCATGATTCAATTCATGATTCATGATTCATGATTCGAATTATGATTCATGATTAAATTCATGATTCATGATTTATGATTCAATTCATGATTCATGATTTATTTCATGATTCAATTCATGGTTCATGAATCTTGATTCAATTCATGATTTATTTCATGATTCATGATTCGATTCATGATTCATGATTCATGATTCAATTCATGATTCACTTCTTGATTTATGATTCATGATTCGATTCATGATTCATGATTCAATTCTTGATTTATGATTCATGATTTAATTCATGATTCATGATTCAATTCATGATTCATGATTCAATTCTTGAATCATGATTAATGATTCGAATTATGATTCATGATTAAATTCATGATTCATGATTTATGATTCAATTCATGGTTCATGAATCTTTATTCAATTCATGATTTATTTCATGATTCATGATTCGATTCATGATTCATGATTCATGATTCAATTCATGATTCAATTCATGATTTATTTCATAATTCATGATTCGATTCATGATTCAATTCATGATTCAATTCATGATTTATGATTCAATTCATGATTCATGATTCATGATTTAATTCCTGATTCATGATTCATGATTCATGATTCCATTTATAATTCATGATTCAATTCATGATGCATGATTCAATTCGTGATTCATGATTAAATTCATGATTCATGATTCATTTCATGATTCATGATTCCTGATTCAATTCATGATTCATGATACAATACATGATTCATGATTCATTTCATGATTCATGATTCAATTCATGATTCAATTAATGATTCAATTTATGATTCATAATTCATGATTCAATTCATGATTCAATTTATGATTCATGATTCATGATTCAATTCATGATTCATGATTCAATTCATGATTCATGATTCATGATTCATGATTCAATTCATGATTCATGATTCGATTTATGATTCATGATTCAATTCATGATTCATGATTCAATTCATGATTCATGATTCATGATTGAATTCAAAATTTATGATTCAATTCATGATTCATTTCATGATTCAACTTATGATTTATAATTCATGATTCAATTCATGATTCAATTCATGATTCATAATTCATGATTCAATTCATGATTCATGATTCAATTCATGATTCATGATTCGATTCATAATTCATCATTCATCATTCAATTCATGATTCATGATTCAATTCATGATTCAATTTATGATTCATGATTCCTGATTCAATTCATGATTTATGATTCAATTCATGATTCATGATTAATTTCATGATTCATGATTCAATTCATGATTCAATTCATGATTCAATTTATGATTCATGATTCAATTCAAGATTCATGGTTCATGATTCAATTCATGATTCATGGTTCAATTCATGATTCATGATTCATTTCATGATTCATGATTCAATTCATGATTCAATTCATGATTCAACTTATGATTTATAATTCATGATTCAATTCATGATTCAATTCATGATTCATGATTCATGATTCAATTCATGATTCATGATTCAATTCATGAATCATTAATTCGATTCATGATTTATGTTTCAATTCATGATTCAATTCTTGATTCAATTCATAATTCAATTCATGATTAATGATTCGATTCTTGATTCATGTTTGAATTCATGATTCAATTCATGATTCATTTCATGATTCATGATTCAATTCATGATTCATGATTCGATTCATGATTCATGATTCATGATTCAATTCATAATTCATGATTCGATTTATGATTCATGATTCAATTCATGATTCATGATTCAATTCATGATTCATGATTCAATTCAAAATTCATGATTCAATTCATGATTCATTTCAAGATTCATGATTCATGATTCAATTCATGATTCAATTCATGATTCAACTTATGATTTATAATTCATGATTCAATTCATGATTCAATTCATGATTCATGATTCATGATTTAATTCATGATTCAAGATTCAATTCATGATTCATGATTTGATTCATGATTCATCATTCATCATTCAATTAATGATTCATTATTCAATTCATGATTAAATTTATGATTCATGATTCCTGATTCAATTCATGATTCATTATTCAATTCATGATTCATGATTCGATTCATGATTCATGATTCAATTCATGATTCATGATTCATGATTCGAATTATGATTCATGATTAGATTCATGATTCATGATTTATGATTCAATTCATGATTCATGATTTATTTCATGATTCAATTCATGGTTCATGAATCTTGATTCAATTCATGATTCAATTCATGATTTATTTCATGATTCGATTCATGATTCATGATTCAATTCTTGATTTATGATTCATGATTTAATTCCTGATTCATGATTCATGATTAATGATTTGATTTATAATTCATGATTCAATTCATGATGCATGATTCAATTCGTGATTCATGATTCAATTCATGATTCATGATACAATACATGATTCATGATTCATTTCATGATTCATGATTCAATTCATGATTCAATTAATGATTCAATTTATGATTCATAATTCATGATTCAATTCATGATTCAATTTATGATTCATGATTCATGATTCAATTCATGATTCATGATTCAATTCATGATTCATGATTCATGATTCATGATTCAATTCATGATTCATGATTCGATTTATGATTCATGATTCAATTCATGATTCATGATTCAATTCATGATTCATGATTCAATTCATGATTCATTTCATGATTCATGATTGAATTCAAAATTCATGATTCAATTCATGATTCATTTCATGATTCAACTTATGATTTATAATTCATGATTCAATTCATGATTCAATTTATGATTCATAATTCATGATTCAATTCATGATTCATGATTCAATTCATGATTCATGATTCGATTCATAATTCATGATTCATAATTCATGATTCAATTCATGATTCATGATTCAATTCATGATTCAGGATTCAATTCATGATTCATGATTCATGATTCATGATTCAATTCATGATTCATGATTCGATTTATGATTCATGATTCAATTCATGATTCATGATTCAATTCATGATTCCTGATTCAATTCATGATTCATTATTCAATTCATGATTCATGATTCCTTTCATGATTCAATTCATGATTCATGATTCCTTTCATGATTTATGATTCAATTCATGATTCATGATTCGATTCATGATTCATGATTCAATTCATGATTCATGATTCATGATTCGAATTATGATTCATGATTAGATTCATGATTCATGATTTATGATTCAATTCATGATTCATGATTTATTTCATGATTCAATTCATGGTTCATGAATCTTGATTCAATTCATGATTCAATTCATGATTTATTTCATGATTCATGATTCGATTCATGATTCATGATTCAATTCTTGATTTATGATTCATGATTTAATTCCTGATTCATGATTAATGATTTGATTTATAATTCATGATTCAATTCATGATGCATGATTCAATTCGTGATTCATGATTCAAATCATGATTCATGATTCATTTCATGATTCATGATTCCTGATTCAATTCATGATTCATGATACAATACATGATTCATGATTCATTTCATGATTCATGATTCAATTCATGATTCAATTAATGATTCAATTTATGATTCATAATTCATTATTCAATTCATGATTCAATTTATGATTCATGATTCATGATTCAATTCATGATTCATGATTCAATTCATGATTCATGATTCATGATTCAATTCATGATTCATGATTCGATTTATGATTCATGATTCAATTCATGATTCATGATTCAATTCATGATTCATGATTCAATTCATGATTCATTTCATGATTCATGATTGAATTCAAAATTCATGATTCAATTCATGATTCATTTCATGATTCAACTTATGATTTATAATTCATGATTCAATTCATGATTCAATTTATGATTCATAATTCATGATTCAATTCATTTTTCATGATTCAATTCATGATTCATGATTCGATTCATAATTCATCATTCATCATTCAATTCATGATTCATGATTCAATTCATGATTCAATTTATGATTCATGATTCCTGATTCAATTCATGATTCATGATTCAATTCATGATTCATGATTAATTTCATGATTCATGATTCAATTCATGATTCAATTCATGATTCAATTTATGATTCATGATTCAATTCAAGATTCATGGTTCATGATTCAATTCATGATTCATGGTTCAATTCATGATTCATGATTCATTTCATGATTCATGATTCAATTCATGATTCAATTCATGATTCAACTTATGATTTATAATTCATGATTCAATTCATGATTCAATTCATGATTCATGATTCATGATTCAATTCATGATTCATGATTCAATTCATGAATCATTAATTCGATTCATGATTTATGTTTCAATTCATGATTCAATTCTTGATTCAATTCATAATTCAATTCATGATTCATGATTCGATTCATGATTCATGTTTGAATTCATGATTCAATTCATGATTCATTTCATGATTCATGATTCAATTCATGATTCATGATTCGATTCATAAATCATGATTCATGATTCAATTCATGATTCATGATTCGATTTATGATTCATGATTCAATTCATGATTCATGATTCAATTCATGATTCATGATTCAATTCAAAATTCATGATTCAATTCATGATTCATTTCAAGATTCATGATTCATGATTCAATTCATGATTCAATTCATGATTCAACTTATGATTTATAATTCATGATTCAATTCATGATTCAATTCATGATTCATGATTCATGATTCAATTCATGATTCAAGATTCAATTCATGATTCATGATTTGATTCATGATTCATCATTCATCATTCAATTAATGATTCATTATTCAATTCATGATTAAATTTATGATTCATGATTCCTGATTCAATTCATGATTCATGATTCAATTCATGATTCATGATTCCTTTCATGATTCAATTCATGATTCATGATTCCTTTCATGATTTATGATTCAATTCATGATTCATGATTCGATTCATGATTCATGATTCAATTCATGATTCATGATTCATGATTCGAATTATGATTCATGATTAGATTCATGATTCATGATTTATGATTCAATTCATGATTCATGATTTATTTCATGATTCAATTCATGGTTCATGAATCTTGATTCAATTCATGATTCAATTCATGATTTATTTCATGATTCATGATTCGATTCATGATTCATGATTCAATTCTTGATTTATGATTCAATTCTTGATTTATGATTCATGATTTAATTCATGATTCATGATTCAATTCATGATTCATGATTCGATTCATGATTCATGATTCAATTCATGATTCATGATTCAATTCATGATTCATGATTCAATTCTTGAATCATGATTAATGATTCGAATTATGATTCATGATTAAATTCATGATTCATGATTTATGATTCAATTCATGGTTCATGAATCTTTATTCAATTCATGATTCAATTCATGATTTATGATTCAATTCATGATTCATGATTCATGATTTAATTCCTGATTCATGATTCATGATTCATGATTCGATTCATAATTCATGATTCATAATTCATGATTCAATTCATGATTCATGATTCAATTCATGATTCATGATTCAATTCATGATTCATGATTCATGATTCATGATTCAATTCATGATTCATGATTCGATTTATGATTCATGATTCAATTCATGATTCATGATTCAATTCATGATTCCTGGTTCAATTCATGATTCATTATTCAATTCATGATTCATGATTCCTTTCATGATTCAATTCATGATTCATGATTCCTTTCATGATTTATGATTCAATTCATGATTCATGATTCGATTCATGATTCATGATTCAATTCATGATTCATGATTCGAATTATGATTCATGATTAGATTCATGATTCATGATTTATGATTCAATTCATGATTCATGATTTATTTCATGATTCAATTCATGGTTCATGAATCTTGATTCAATTCATGATTCAATTCATGATTTATTTCATGATTCATGATTCGATTCATGATTCATGATTCAATTCTTGATTTATGATTCATGATTTAATTCCTGATTCATGATTAATGATTTGATTTATAATTCATGATTCAATTCATGATGCATGATTCAATTCGTGATTCATGATTCAATTCATGATTCATGATTCATTTCATGATTCATTATTCCTGATTCAATTCATGATTCATGATACAATACATGATTCATGATTCATTTCATGATTCATGATTCAATTCATGATTCAATTAATGATTCAATTTATGATTCATAATTCATGATTCAATTCATGATTCAATTTATGATTTATGATTCATGATTCAATTCATGATTCATGATTCAATTCATGATTCATGATTCATGATTCAATTCTTGATTCATGATTCGATTTATGATTCATGATTCAATTCATGATTCATGATTCAATTCATGATTCATGATTCAATTCATGATTCATTTCATGATTCATGATTGAATTCAAAATTCATGATTCAATTCATGATTCATTTCATGATTCAACTTATGATTTATAATTCATGATTCAATTCATGATTCAATTTATGATTCATAATTCATGATTCAATTCATGATTCATGATTCAATTCATGATTCATGATTCGATTCATAATTCATCATTCATCATTCAATTCATGATTCATGATTCAATTCATGATTCAATTTATGATTCATGATTCCTGATTCAATTCATGATTCATGATTCAATTCATGATTCATGATTAATTTCATGATTTATGATTCAATTCATGATTCAATTCATGATTCAATTTATGATTCATGATTCAATTCAAGATTCATGATTCATTTCATGATTCATGATTCAATTCATGATTCAATTCATGATTCAACTTATGATTTATAATTCATGATTCAATTCATGATTCAATTCATGATTCATGATTCATGATTCAATTCATGATTCATGATTCAATTCATGAATCATTAATTCGATTCATGATTTATGTTTCAATTCATGATTCAATTCTTGATTCAATTCATAATTCAATTCATGATTCATGATTCGATTCATGATTCATGTTTGAATTCATGATTCAATTCATGATTCATTTCATGATTCATGATTCAATTCATGATTCATGATTCAATTCATGATTCATGATTCGATTCATAAATCATGATTCATGATTCAATTCATGATTCATGATTCGATTTATGATTCATGATTCAATTCATGATTCATGATTCAATTCATGATTCATGATTCAATTCAAAATTCATGATTCAATTCATGATTCATTTCAAGATTCATGATTCATGATTCAATTCATGATTCAATTCATGATTCAACTTATGATTTATAATTCATGATTCAATTCATGATTCAATTCATGATTCATGATTCATGATTCAATTCATGATTCAAGATTCAATTCATGATTCATGATTTGATTCATGATTCATCATTCATCATTCAATTAATGATTCATTATTCAATTCATGATTAAATTTATGATTCATGATTCCTGATTCAATTCATGATTCATGATTCAATTCATGATTCATGATTCCTTTCATGATTCAATTCATGATTCATGATTCCTTTCATGATTTATGATTCAATTCATGATTCATGATTCGATTCATGATTCATGATTCAATTCATGATTCATGATTCATGATTCGAATTATGATTCATGATTAGATTCATGATTCATTATTTATGATTCAATTCATGATTCATGATTTATTTCATGATTCAATTCATGGTTCATGAATCTTGATTCAATTCATGATTCAATTCATGATTTATTTCATGATTCATGATTCGATTCATGATTCATGATTCAATTCTTGATTTATGATTCAATTCTTGATTTATGATTCATGATTTAATTCATGATTCATGATTCAATTCATGATTCATGATTCGATTCATGATTCATGATTCAATTCATGATTCATGATTCAATTCATGATTCATGATTCAATTCTTGAATCATGATTAATGATTCGAATTATGATTCATGATTAAATTCATGATTCATGATTTATGATTCAATTCATGGTTCATGAATCTTTTTTCAATTCATGATTTATTTCATGATTCATGATTCGATTCATGATTCATGATTCATGATTCAATTCATGATTCAATTCATGATTTATGATTCAATTCATGATTCATGATTCATGATTTAATTCCTGATTCATGATTCATGATTCATGATTCGATTTATAATTCATGATTCAATTCATGATTCAATTTATGATTCATGATTCATGATTCGATATATGATTCATGATTAAATTCATGATTCATAATTTATGATTCAATTCATGATTCATGATTCATGATTCAATTCATGATTCGATTCATGATTCATGATTCAATTCATGATTCATGATTTGATTCAAGATTCATGATTCAATTTTTAATTCATGATTTGATTCATGATTCATGATTAAATTTATGATTCATGATTTATGATTCAATTCATGATTCATAATTTATTTCATGAGTCAATTCATGGTTCATGAATCTTGATTCAATTCATGATTTATTTCATGATTCATGATTCGATTTATGATTCATGATTCAATTCATGATGCATGATTCAATTCGTGATTCCTGATTCAATTCATGATTCATGATTCAATTCATGATTCATGATTCATTTTATGATTCATGATTTAATTCATGAATCGATTCATGATTTATGATTCTATTCATGATTCATGATTCGATTCATGATTCATGATTCAATTCATGATTCATGATTCATGATTCGAATTATGATTCATGATTAAATTCATGATTCATGATTTATGATTCAATTCATGATTCATGATTTATTTCATGATTCAATTCATGGTTCATGAATCTTGATTCAATTCATGATTTATTTCATGATTCATGATTCGATTCATGATTCATGATTCATGATTCAATTCATGATTCACTTCTTGATTTATGATTCATGATTCGATTCATGATTCATGATTCAATTCTTGATTTATGATTCATGATTTAATTCATGATTCAATTCATGATTCATGATTCGATTCATGATTCATGATTCAATTCATGATTTATGATTCAATTCATGATTCATGATTCAATTCTTGAATCATGATTAATGATTCGAATTATGATTCATGATTAAATTCATGATTCATGATTTATGATTCAATTCATGGTTCATGAATCTTTATTCAATTCATGATTTATTTCATGATTCATGATTCGATTAATGATTCATGATTCATGATTCAATTCATGATTCAATTCATGATTTATTTCATAATTCATGATTCGATTCATGATTCAATTCATGATTCAATTCATGATTTATGATTCAATTCATGATTCATGATTCATGATTTAATTCCTGATTCATGATTCATGATTAATGATTTGATTTATAATTCATGATTCAATTCATGATGCATGATTCAATTCGTGATTCATGATTCAATTCATGATTCATGATTCATTTCATGATTCATGATTCCTGATTCAATTCATGATTCATGATACAATACATGATTCATGATTCATTTCATGATTCATGATTCAATTCATGATTCAATTAATGATTCAATTTATGATTCATAATTCATGATTCAATTCATGATTCAATTTATGATTCATGATTCATGATTCAATTCATGATTCATGATTCAATTCATGATTCATGATTCATGATTCAATTCATGATTCATGATTCGATTTATGATTCATGATTCAATTCATGATTCATGATTCAATTCATGATTCATGATTCAATTCATGATTCATTTCATGATTCATGATTGAATTCAAAATTCATGATTCAATTCATGATTCATTTCATGATTCAACTTATAATTTATAATTCATGATTCAATTTATGATTCATAATTCATGATTCAATTCATGATTCATGATTCAATTCATGATTCATGATTCGATTCATAATTCATCATTCATCATTCAATTCATGATTCATGATTCAATTCATGATTCAATTTATGATTCATGATTCCTGATTCAATTCATGATTCATGATTCAATTCATGATTCATGATTAATTTCATGATTCATGATTCAATTCATGATTCAATTCATGATTCAATTTATGATTCATGATTCAATTCAAGATTCATGGTTCATGATTCAATTCATGATTCATGGTTCAATTCATGATTCATGATTCATTTCATGATTCATGAATCAATTCATGATTCAATTCATGATTCAACTTATGATTTATAATTCATGATTCAATTCATGATTCAATTCATGATTCATGATTCATGATTCAATTCATGCTTCATGATTCAATTCATGAATCATTAATTCGATTCATGATTTATGTTTCAATTCATGATTCAATTCTTGATTCAATTCATAATTCAATTCATGATTCATGATTCGATTCATGATTCATGTTTGAATTCATGATTCAATTCATGATTCATTTCATGATTCATGATTCAATTCATGATTCATGATTCGATTCATAAATCATGATTCATGATTCAATTCATGATTCATGATTCGATTTATGATTCATGATTCAATTCATGATTCATGATTCAATTCATGATTCATGATTCAATTCAAAATTCATGATTCAATTCATGATTCATTTCAAGATTCATGATTCATGATTCAATTCATGATTCAATTCATGATTCAACTTATGATTTATAATTCATGATTCAATTCATGATTCAATTCATGATTCATGATTCATGATTCAATTCATGATTCAAGATTCAATTCATGATTCATGATTTGATTCATGATTCATCATTCATCATTCAATTAATGATTCATTATTCAATTCATGATTAAATTTATGATTCATGATTCCTGATTCAATTCATGATTCATGATTCAATTCATGATTCATGATTCCTTTCATGATTCAATTCATGATTCATGATTCCTTTCATGATTTATGATTCAATTCATGATTCATGATTCGATTCATGATTCATGATTCAATTCATGATTCATGATTCATGATTCGAATTATGATTCATGATTAGATTCATGATTCATGATTTATGATTCAATTCATGATTCATGATTTATTTCATGATTCAATTCATGGTTCATGAATCTTGATTCAATTCATGATTCAATTCATGATTTATTTCATGATTCATGATTCGATTCATGATTCATGATTCAATTCTTGATTTATGATTCAATTCTTGATTTATGATTCATGATTTAATTC
This sequence comes from Mixophyes australis, assembly GCA_036250195.1. Lineage (NCBI taxonomy): Eukaryota > Metazoa > Chordata > Amphibia > Anura > Limnodynastidae > Mixophyes > Mixophyes australis. The sequence continues at coordinate 177,694,079 of JAVHZZ010000002.1, read as the reverse complement.
ATGATTCATGATTCAATTCATGATTCATGATTCGATTCATGATTCATGATTCAATTCATGATTCATGATTCAATTCATGATTCATGATTCAATTCTTGAATCATGATTAATGATTCGAATTATGATTCATGATTAAATTCATGATTCATGATTTATGATTCAATTCATGGTTCATGAATCTTTATTCAATTCATGATTTATTTCATGATTCATGATTCGATTCATGATTCATGATTCATGATTCAATTCATGATTCAATTCATGATTTATGATTCAATTCATGATTCATGATTCATGATTTAATTCCTGATTCATGATTCATGATTCATGATTCGATTTATAATTCATGATTCAATTCATGATGCATGATTCAATTCGTGATTCATGATTCAATTCATGATTCATGATTCATTTCATGATTCATGATTCCTGATTCAATTCATGATTCATGATACAATACATGATTCATGATTCATTTCATGATTCATGATTCAATTCATGATTCAATTCATGATTCAATTTATGATTCATAATTCATGATTCAATTCATGATTCAATGATTCAATTCATGAATCATTAATTTGATTCATGATTTATGTTTCAATTCATGATTCAATTCTTGATTCAATTCATAATTCAATTCATGATTCATGATTCGATTCATGATTCATGTTTGAATTCATGATTCAATTCATGATTCATTTCATGATTCATGATTCAATTCATGATTCATGATTCGATTCATAAATCATGATTCATGATACAATTCATGATTCATGATTCGATTTATGATTCATGATTCAATTCATGATTCATGATTCAATTCATGATTCATGATTCAATTCAAAATTCATCATTCAATTCATGATTCATTTCAAGATTCATGATTCATGATTCAATTCATGATTCAATTCATGATTCAACTTATGATTTATAATTCATGATTCAATTCATGATTCAATTCATGATTCATGATTCATGATTCAATTCATGATTCAAGATTCAATTCATGATTCATGATTTGATTCATGATTCATCATTCATCATTCAATTAATGATTCATTATTCAATTCATGATTAAATTTATGATTCATGATTCCTGATTCAATTCATGATTCATGATTCAATTCATGATTCATGATTCCTTTCATGATTCAATTCATGATTCATGATTCCTTTCATGATTTATGATTCAATTCATGATTCATGATTCGATTCATGATTCATGATTCAATTCATGATTCATGATTCGAATTATGATTCATGATTAGATTCATGATTCATGATTTATGATTCAATTCATGATTCATGATTTATTTCATGATTCAATTCATGGTTCATGAATCTTGATTCAATTCATGATTCAATTCATGATTTATTTCATGATTCATGATTCGATTCATGATTCATGATTCAATTCTTGATTTATGATTCAATTCTTGATTTATGATTCATGATTTAATTCATGATTCATGATTCAATTCATGATTCATGATTCGATTCATGATTCATGATTCAATTCATGATTCATGATTCAATTCATGATTCATGATTCAATTCTTGAATCATGATTAATGATTCGAATTATGATTCATGATTAAATTCATGATTCATGATTTATGATTCAATTCAAGGGTTATGAATCTTTATTCAATTCATGATTTATTTCATGATTCATGATTCGATTCATGATTCATGATTCATGATTCAATTCATGATTCAATTCATGATTTATGATTCAATTCATGATTCATGATTCATGATTTAATTCCTGATTCATGATTCATGATTCATGATTCGATTTATAATTCATGATTCAATTCATGATGCATGATTCAATTCGTGATTCATGATTCAATTCATGATTCATGATTCATTTCATGATTCATGATTCCTGATTCAATTCATGATTCATGATACAATACATGATTCATGATTCATTTCATGATTCATGATTCAATTCATGATTCAATTCATGATTCAATTTATGATTCATAATTCATGATTCAATTCATGATTCAATGATTCAATTCATGAATCATTAATTCGATTCATGATTTATGTTTCAATTCATGATTCAATTCTTGATTCAATTCATAATTCAATTCATGATTCATGATTCGATTCATGATTCATGTTTGAATTCATGATTCAATTCATGATTCATTTCATGATTCATGATTCAATTCATGATTCATGATTCGATTCATAAATCATGATTCATGATTCAATTCATGATTCATGATTCGATTTATGATTCATGATTCAATTCATGATTCATGATTCAATTCATGATTCATGATTCAATTCAAAATTCATGATTCAATTCATGATTCATTTCAAGATTCATGATTCATGATTCAATTCATGATTCAATTCATGATTCAACTTATGATTTATAATTCATGATTCAATTCATGATTCAATTCATGATTCATGATTCATGATTCAATTCATGATTCAAGATTCAATTCATGATTCATGATTTGATTCATCATTCATCATTCATCATTCAATTAATGATTCATTATTCAATTCATGATTAAATTTATGATTCATGATTCCTGATTCAATTCATGATTCATGATTCAATTCATGATTCATGATTCCTTTCATGATTCAATTCATGATTCATGATTCCTTTCATGATTTATGATTCAATTCATGATTCATGATTCGATTCATGATTCATGATTCAATTCATGATTCATGATTCATGATTCGAATTATGATTCATGATTAGATTCATGATTCATGATTTATGATTCAATTCATGATTCATGATTTATTTCATGATTCAATTCATGGTTCATGAATCTTGATTCAATTCATGATTCAATTCATGATTTATTTCATGATTCATGATTCGATTCATGATTCATGATTCAATTCATGATTCATGATTCATGATTTAATTCATGATTCATGATTCAATTCATGATTCATGATTCGATTCATGATTCATGATTCAATTCATGATTCATGATTCAATTCATGATTCATGATTCAATTCTTGAATCATGATTAATGATTCGAATTATGATTCATTATTAAATTCATGATTCATGATTTATGATTCAATTCATGGTTCATGAATCTTTATTCAATTCATGATTTATTTCATGATTCATGATTCGATTCATGATTCATGATTCATGATTCAATTCATGATTCAATTCATGATTTATGATTCAATTCATGATTCATGATTCATGATTTAATTCCTGATTCATGATTCATGATTCATGATTCGATTTATAATTCATGATTCAATTCATGATGCATGATTCAATTCGTGATTCATGATTCAATTCATGATTCATGATTCATTTCATGATTCATGATTCCTGATTCAATTCATGATTCATGATACAATACATGATTCATGATTCATTTCATGATTCATGATTCAATTCATGATTCAATTCATGATTCAATTTATGATTCATGATTCATGATTCGATTCATGATTCATGATTCAATTCATGATTCATGATTCAATTCATGATTCGTGATTCATGATTCATGATTCAATTCATGATTCATGATTCGATTCATGATTCATGATTCATGATTCAATTCATGATTCATGATTCGATTTATGATTCATGATTCAATTCATGATTCATGATTCAATTCATGATTCATGATTCATTTCATGATTCATTTCATGATTCATGATTGAATTCAAAATTCATGATTCAATTCATGATTCATTTCATGATTCAACTTATGATTTATAATTCATGATTCAATTCATGATTCAATTCATGATTCATAATTCATGATTCAATTCATGATTCATGATTCAATTCATGATTCATGATTCGATTCATAATTCATCATTCATCATTCAATTCATGATTCATGATTCAATTCATGATTCAATTCATGATTCATGATTCAATTCATGATTCATGATTCAATTCATGAATCGATTCATGATTTATGATTCTATTCATGATTCATGATTCGATTCATGATTCATGATTCGAATTATGATTCATGATTAAATTCATGATTCATGATTTATGATTCAATTCATGATTCATGATTTATTTCATGATTCAATTCATGGTTCATGAATCTTGATTCAATTCATGATTTATTTCATGATTCATGATTCGATTCATGATTCATGATTCATGATTCAATTCATGATTCACTTCTTGATTTATGATTCATGATTCGATTCATGATTCATGATTCAATTCTTGATTTATGATTCATGATTTAATTCATGATTCATGATTCAATTCATGATTCATGATTCGATTCATTATTCATGATTCAATTCATGATTTATGATTCAATTCATGATTCATGATTCAATTCTTGAATCATGATTAATGATTCGAATTATGATTCATGATTAAATTCATGATTCATGATTTATGATTCAATTCATGGTTCATGAATCTTTATTCAATTCATGATTTATTTCATGATTCATGATTCGATTCATGATTCATGATTCATGATTCAATTCATGATTCAATTCATGATTTATTTCATAATTCATGATTCGATTCATGATTCAATTCATGATTCAATTCATGATTTATGATTCAATTCATGATTCATGATTCATGATTTAATTCCTGATTCATGATTCATGATTCATGATTCCATTTATAATTCATGATTCAATTCATGATGCATGATTCAATTCGTGATTCATGATTCAATTCATGATTCATGATTCATTTCATGATTCATGATTCCTGATTCAATTCATGATTCATGATACAATACATGATTCATGATTCATTTCATGATTCATGATTCAATTCATGATTCAATTAATGATTCAATTTATGATTCATAATTCATGATTCAATTCATGATTCAATTTATGATTCATGATTCATGATTCAATTCATGATTCATGATTCAATTCATGATTCATGATTCATGATTCATGATTCAATTCATGATTCATGATTCGATTTATGATTCATGATTCAATTCATGATTCATGATTCAATTCATGATTCATGATTCATGATTGAATTCAAAATTCATGATTCAATTCATGATTCATTTCATGATTCAACTTATGATTTATAATTCATGATTCAATTCATGATTCAATTCATGATTCATAATTCATGATTCAATTCATGATTCATGATTCAATTCATGATTCATGATTCGATTCATAATTCATCATTCATCATTCAATTCATGATTCATGATTCAATTCATGATTCAATTTATGATTCATGATTAATGATTCAATTCATGATTCATGATTCAATTCATGATTCATGATTAATTTCATGATTCATGATTCAATTCATGATTCAATTCATGATTTAATTTATGATTCATGATTCAATTCAAGATTCATGGTTCATGATTCAATTCATGATTCATGGTTCAATTCATGATTCATGATTCATTTCATGATTCATGATTCAATTCATGATTCAATTCATGATTCAACTTATGATTTATAATTCATGATTCAATTCATGATTCAATTCATGATTCATGATTCATGATTCAATTCATGATTCATGATTCAATTCATGAATCATTAATTCGATTCATGATTTATGTTTCAATTCATGATTCAATTCTTGATTCAATTCATAATTCAATTCATGATTCATGATTCGATTCTTGATTCATGTTTGAATTCATGATTCAATTCATGATTCATTTCATGATTCATGATTCAATTCATGATTCATGATTCGATTCATGATTCATGATTCATGATTCAATTCATGATTCATGATTCGATTTATGATTCATGATTCAATTCATGATTCATGATTCAATTCATGATTCATGATTCAATTCAAAATTCATGATTCAATTCATGATTCATTTCAAGATTCATGATTCATGATTCAATTCATGATTCAATTCATGATTCAACTTATGAATTATAATTCATGATTCAATTCATGATTCAATTCATGATTCATGATTCATGATTTAATTCATGATTCAAGATTCAATTCATGATTCATGATTTGATTCATGATTCATCATTCATTATTCAATTAATGATTCATTATTCAATTCATGATTAAATTTATGATTCATGATTCCTGATTCAAGTCATGATTCATTATTCAATTCATGATTCATGATTCCTTTCATGATTCAATTCATGATTCATGATTCCTTTCATGATTTATGATTCAATTCATGATTCATGATTCGATTCATGATTCATGATTCAATTCATGATTCATGATTCATGATTCGAATTATGATTCATGATTAGATTCATGATTCATGATTTATGATTCAATTCATGATTCATGATTTATTTCATGATTCAATTCATGGTTCATGAATCTTGATTCAATTCATGATTCAATTCATGATTTATTTCATGATTCATGATTCGATTCATGATTCATGGTTCAATTCTTGATTTATGATTCATGATTTAATTCATGATTCATGATTCAATTCATGATTCATGATTCGATTCATGATTGAATTCATGATTCATGATTCAATTCATGATTCATGATTCAATTCTTGAATCATGATTAATGATTCGAATTATGATTCATGATTAAATTCATGATTCATGATTTATGATTCAATTCATGGTTCATGAATCTTTATTCAATTCATGATTTATTTCATGATTCATGATTCGATTCATGATTCATGATTCATGATTCAATTTATGATTCAATTCATGATTTATGATTCAATTCATGATTCATGATTCATGATTTAATTCCTGATTCATGATTCATGATTCATGATTCGATTTATAATTCATGATTCAATTCATGATGCATGATTCAATTCGTGATTCATGATTCAATTCATGATTCATGATTCATTTCATGATTCATGATTCCTGATTCAATTCATGATCCATGATACAATACATGATTCATGATTCATTTCATGATTCATGATTCAATTCATGATTCAATTCATGATTCAATTTATGATTCATAATTCATGATTCAATTCATGATTCAATTTATGATTCATGATTCATGATTCAATTCATGATTCATGATTCATGATTCGATTCATGATTCATGATTCAATTCATGATTCATGATTCAATTCATGATTCATGATTCATGATTCAATTCATGATTCATGATTCGATTTATGATTCATGATTCAATTCATGATTCATGATTCAATTCATGATTCATGATTCATTTCATGATTCATTTCATGATTCATGATTGAATTCAAAATTCATGATTCAATTCATGATTCATTTCATGATTCAACTTATGATTTATAATTCATGATTCAATTCATGATTCAATTCATGATTCATAATTCATGATTCAATTCATGATTCATGATTCAATTCATGATTCATGATTCGATTCATAATTCATCATTCATCATTCAATTCATCATTCATCATTCAATTCATGATTCAATTTATGATTCATGATTCCTGATTCAATTCATGATTCATGATTCAATTCATGATTCATGATTCATTTCATGATTCATGATTCAATTCATGATTCAATTCATGATTCAATTTATGATTCATGATTCAATTCAAGATTCATGGTTCATGATTCAATTCATGATTCATGATTCAATTCATGATTCATGATTCATTTCATGATTCATGATTCAATTCATGATTCAATTCATGATTCAACTTATGATTTATAATTCATGATTAAATTCATGATTCAATTCATGATTCACGATTCATGATTAAATTCATGATTCATGATTCAATTCATGATTTATTTCATGATTCAAGATTCGATTCATGATTCATGATTCAATTCATGATTCAATTCATGATTCATGGTTCAATTCATGATTCATGATTCATTTCATGATTCATGATTCAATTCATGATTCAATTCATGATTCAACTTATGATTTATAATTCATGATTCAATTCATGATTCAATTCATGATTCATGATTCATGATTGAATTCATGATTCAATTCATGATTCATGATTCATTTCATGATTCATTTCATGATTCATGATTGAATTCAAAATTCATGATTCAATTCATGATTCATTTCATGATTCAACTTATGATTTATAATTCATGATTCAATTCATAATTCAATTAATGATTCATAATTCATGATTCAATTCATGATTCGTGATTCAATTCATGATTCATGATTCGATTCATAATTCATCATTCATCATTCAATTCATGATTCATGATTCAATTCATGATTCAATTTATGATTCATGATTCCTGATTCAATTCATGATTCATGATTCAATTCATGATTCATGATTCATTTCATGATTCATGATTCAATTCATGATTCAATTCATGATTCAATTTATGATTCATGATTCAATTCAAGATTCATGGTTCATGATTCAATTCATGATTCATGGTTCAATTCATGATTCATGATTCATTTCATGATTCATGATTCAATTCATGATTCAATTCATGATTCAACTTATGATTTATAATTCAAGATTCAATTCATGATTCAATTCATGATTCATGATTCATGATTCAATTCATGATTCATGATTCAATAAATGAATCATGATTTGATTCGTGATTTATGTTTCAATTCATGATTCAATTCTTGATTCAATTCATAATTCAATTCATGATTCATAATTCGATTCATGATTCATGTTTGAATTCATGATTCAATTCATGATTCATTTCATGATTCATGATTCAATTCATGATTCATGATTCGATTCATGATTCATGATTCATGATTCAATTCATGATTCATGATTCGATTTATGATTCATGATTCAATTCATGATTCATGATTCAATTCATGATTCATGATTCAATTCAAAATTCATGATTCAATTCATGATTCATTTCAAGATTCATGATTCATGATTCAATTCATGATTCAATTCATGATTCAACTTATGATTTATAATTCATGATTCAATTCATGATTCAATTCATGATTCATGATTCATGATTCAATTCATGATTCAAGATTCAATTCATGATTCATGATTTGATTCATGATTCATCATTCATCATTCAATTAATGATTCATTATTCAATTCATGATTAAATTTAAGATTCATGATTCCTGATTCAATTCATGATTCATGATTCAATTCATGATTCATGATTCCTTTCATGATTCAATTCATGATTCATGATTCCTTTATTGATTCATGATTCAATTCATGATTCATGATTAAATTCAAGATTCATGATTCATGATTCAATTCATGATTCATGATTCAATTCATAATTCTTGATTCATTTCATGATTCATGATTTAATTCATGATTCAATTCATGATTCAACTTATGATTTATAATTCATGATTCAACTTATGATTTATAATTCATGATTCAATTCATGATTCAATTCATGATTCATGATTCATGATTCAATTCATGATTTATGTTTCAATTCATGATTTAATTCTTGATTCAATTCATAATTCATTTCATGATTCATGATTCAATTCATGATTCATGATTCAATTCTTGATTTATGATTCATGATTCATGATTCAATTCATGATACATGATTCAATTCATGATTCATGATTCATTTCATGATTCATGATTCAATTCATGATTCAATTCATGATTCATGATTCAATTCATGATTCATGATTTGATTCATGATTCATGATTCAATTTTTAATTCATGATTTGATTCATGATTCATGATTAAATTTATGATTCATGATTTATGATTCAATTCATGATTCATAATTTATTTCATGATTCAATTCATGGTTCATGAATCTTGATTCAATTCATGATTTATTTCATGATTCATGATTCGATTTATGATTCATGAATCAATTCATGATGCATGATTCAATTCGTGATTCCTGATTCAATTCATGATTCATGATTCAATTCATGATTCATGATTCATTTTATGATTCATGATTCAATTCATGAATTGATTCATGATTTATGATTCTATTCATGATTCATGATTCGATTCATGATTCATGATTCAATTCATGATTCATGATTCATGATTCGAATTATGATTCATGATTAAATTCATGATTCATGATTTATGATTCAATTCATGATTCATGATTTATTTCATGATTCAATTCATGGTTCATGAATCTTGATTCAATTCATGATTTATTTCATGATTCTTGATTCGATTCATGATTCATGATTCATGATTCAATTCATGATTCACTTCTTGATTTATGATTCATGATTCGATTCATGATTCATGATTCAATTCTTGATTTATGATTCATGATTTAATTCATGATTCATGATTCAATTCATGATTCATGATTCGATTCATGATTCATGATTCAATTCATGATTCATGATTCAATTCATGATTCATGATTTAATTCTTGAATCATGATTAATGATTCGAATTATGATTCATGATTAAATTCATGATTCATGATTTATGATTCAATTCATGGTTCATGAATCTTTATTCAATTCATGATTTATTTCATGATTCATGATTCAATTCATGATTCATGATTCATGATTCAATTCATGATTCAATTCATGATTTATTTCATAATTCATGATTCGATTCATGATTCAATTCATGATTCAATTCATGATTTATGATTCAATTCATGATTCATGATTCATGATTTAATTCCTGATTCATGATTCATTATTCATGATTCAATTTATAATTCATGATTCAATTCATGATGCATGATTCAATTCGTGATTCATGATTCAATTCATGATTCATGATTCATTTCATGATTCATGATTCCTGATTCAATTCATGATTCATGATACAATACATGATTCATGATTCATTTCATGATTCATGATTCAATTCATGATTCAATTAATGATTCAATTTATGATTCATAATTCATGATTCAATTCATGATTCAATTTATGATTCATGATTCATGATTCAATTTATGATTCATGATTCATGATTCAATTCATGATTCATGATTCAATTCATGATTCATGATTCATGATTCGATTTATGATTCATGATTCAATTCGTGATTCATGATTCAATTCATGATTCATGATTCATTTCATGATTCATTTCATGATTCATGATTGAATTCAAAATTCATGATTCAATTCATGATTCATTTCATGATTCAACTTATGATTTATAATTCATGATTCAATTCATGATTCAATTCATGATTCATAATTCATGATTCAATTCATGATTCATGATTCAATTCATGATTCATGATTCGATTCATAATTCATCATTCATCATTCAATTCATGATTCATGATTCAATTCATGATTCATGATTCAATTCTTGATTTATGATTCATGATTCATGATTCAATTCATGATACATGATTCAATTCATGATTCATGATTCATTTCATGATTCATGATTCAATTCATGATTCAATTCATGATTCATGATTCAATTCATGATTCATGATTTGATTCATGATTCATGATTCAATTTTTAATTCATGATTTGATTCATGATTCATGATTAAATTTATGATTCATGATTTATGATTCAATTCATGATTCATAATTTATTTCATGATTCAATTCATGGTTCATGAATCTTGATTCAATTCATGATTTATTTCATGATTCATGATTCGATTTATGATTCATGAATCAATTCATGATGCATGATTCAATTCGTGATTCCTGATTCAATTCATGATTCATGATTCAATTCATGATTCATGATTCATTTTATGATTCATGATTCAATTCATGAATTGATTCATGATTTATGATTCTATTCATGATTCATGATTCGATTCATGATTCATGATTCAATTCATGATTCATGATTCATGATTCGAATTATGATTCATGATTAAATTCATGATTCATGATTTATGATTCAATTCATGATTCATGATTTATTTCATGATTCAATTCATGGTTCATGAATCTTGATTCAATTCATGATTTATTACATGATTCTTGATTCGATTCATGATTCATGATTCATGATTCAATTCATGATTCACTTCTTGATTTATGATTCATGATTCGATTCATGATTCATGATTCAATTCTTGATTTATGATTCATGATTTAATTCATGATTCATGATTCAATTCATGATTCATGATTCGATTCATGATTCATGATTCAATTCATGATTCATGATTCAATTCATGATTCATGATTTAATTCTTGAATCATGATTAATGATTCGAATTATGATTCATGATTAAATTCATGATTCATGATTTATGATTCAATTCATGGTTCATGAATCTTTATTCAATTCATGATTTATTTCATGATTCATGATTCGATTCATGATTCATGATTCATGATTCAATTCATGATTCAATTCATGATTTATTTCATAATTCATGATTCGATTCATGATTCAATTCATGATTCAATTCATGATTTATGATTCAATTCATGATTCATGATTCATGATTTAATTCCTGATTCATGATTCATTATTCATGATTCAATTTATAATTCATGATTCAATTCATGATGCATGATTCAATTCGTGATTCATGATTCAATTCATGATTCATGATTCATTTCATGATTCATGATTCAATTCATGATTCAATTAATGATTCAATTTATGATTCATAATTCATGATTCAATTCATGATTCAATTTATGATTCATGATTCAATTTATGATTCATGATTCATGATTCAATTCATGATTCATGATTCAATTCATGATTCATGATTCATGATTCGATTTATGATTCATGATTCAATTCGTGATTCATGATTCAATTCATGATTCATGATTCATTTCATGATTCATTTCATGATTCATGATTGAATTCAAAATTCATGATTCAATTCATGATTCATTTCATGATTCAACTTATGATTTATAATTCATGATTCAATTCATGATTCAATTCATGATTCATAATTCATGATTCAATTCATGATTCATGATTCAATTCATGATTCATGATTCGATTCATAATTCATCATTCATCATTCAATTCATGATTCATGATTCAATTCATGATTCATGATTCAATTCATGATTCATGATTCATTTCATGATTCATGATTCAATTCATGATTCAATTTATGATTCATGATTCAATTCAAGATTCATGGTTCATGATTCAATTCATGATTCATGGTTCAATTCATGATTCATGATTCATTTCATGATTCATGATTCAATTCATGATTCAATTCATGATTCAACTTATGATTTATAATTCATTATTCAATTCATGATTCAATTCATGATTCATGATTCATGATTCAATTCATGATTCAATTCATGATTCATGATTCATTTCATGATTCATTTCATGATTCATGATTGAATTCAAAATTCATGATTCAATTCATGATTCATTTCATGATTCAACTTATGATTTATAATTCATGATTCAATTCATGATTCAATTCATGATTCATAATTCATGATTCAATTCATGATTCGTGATTCAATTCATGATTCATGATTCGATTCATAATTCATCATTCATCATTCAATTCATGATTCATCATTCAATTCATGATTCAATTTATGATTCATGATTCCTGATTCAATTCATGATTCATGATTCAATTCATGATTCATGATTCAATTCATGATTCATGATTCATTTCATGATTCATGATTCAATTCATGATTCAATTCATGATTCAATTTATGATTCATGATTCAATTCAAGATTCATGGTTCATGATTCAATTCATGATTCATGGTTCAATTCATGATTCATGATTCATTTCATGATTCATGATTCAATTCATGATTCAATTCATGATTCAACTTATGATTTATAATTCATGATTCAATTCATGATTCAATTCATGATTCATGATTCATGATTCAATTCATGATTCATGATTCAATTCATGAATCATGATTTGATTCGTGATTTATGTTTCAATTCATGATTCAATTCTTGATTCAATTCATAATTCAATTCATGATTCATGATTCGATTCATGATTCATGTTTGAATTCATGATTCAATTCATGATTCATTTCATGATTCATGATTCAATTCATGATTCATGATTCGATTCATGATTCATGATTCATGATTCAATTCATGATTCATGATTCGATTTATGATTCATGATTCAATTCAAAATTCATGATTCAATTCATGATTCATTTCAAGATTCATGATTCATGATTCAATTCATGATTCAATTCATGATTCAACTTATGATTTATAATTCATGATTCAATTCATGATTCAATTCATGATTCATGATTCATGATTCAATTCATGATTCAAGATTCAATTCATGATTCATGATTTGATTCATGATTCATCATTCATCATTCAATTAATGATTCATTATTCAATTCATGATTAAATTTATGATTTATGATTCCTGATTCAATTCATGATTCATGATTCAATTCATGATTCATGATTCAATTCATGATTCATGATTCCTTTCATGATTCAATTCATGATTCATGATTCCTTTATTGATTCATGATTCAATTCATGATTCATGATTAAATTCAAGATTCATGATTCATGATTCAATTCATGATTCATGATTCAATTCATAATTCTTGATTCATTTCATGATTCATGATTTAATTCATGATTCAATTCATGATTCAACTTATGATTTATAATTCATGATTCAACTTATGATTTATAATTCATGATTCAATTCATGATTCAATTCATGATTCATGATTCATGATTCATGATTCAATTCATGATTCATGATTCAATTCATGAATCATGATTCGATTCATGATTTATGTTTCAATTCATGATTTAATTCTTGATTCAATTCATAATTTATTTCATGATTCATGATTCAATTCATGATTCATGATTCAATTCTTGATTTATGATTCATGATTCATGATTCAATTCATGATACATGATTCAATTCATGATTCATGATTCATTTCATGATTCATGATTCAATTCATGATTCGATTCATGATTCATGATTCATCTCTTGATTCATGATTCATGATTTGAATTATGATTCATGATTAAATTCATGATTCATGATTTATGATTCAATTCATGATTCATGATTTATAATTCATGATTCAATTCATGATGCATGATTTAATTCATGATTCATGATTCAATTCATGATTCATAAGTCAATTCATGATTCATGATTCATTTCATGATTCATGATTTAATTCATGATTGAATTCATGATTGAATTTATAAATTCATAATTCATGATTCAATTCATGATTCAATTCATGATTCAAGATTCAATTCATGATTCATGATTCAATTCATGATTCATGATTCAATGCATGATTCAATTCTTGATTCAATTCATAATTCAATTCATGATTCATGATTCAATTCATGATTCAATTCATGATTTATGAATCAATTCATGATTTATTTCATGATTCATGATTCGATTCATGATTCATGATTCAATTCATGATTCAATTCATGATTTATGATTCAATTCATGATTCATGATTCATGATTTAATTCATGATTCATGATTCATGATTCGATTTATAATTCATGATTCAATTCATGATGCATGATTCAATTTGTGATTCATGATTTAATTCATGATTCATTTCATGATTCTCAATTCATGATTCAAATCACGATTCATGAGTCAATTCATGATTCATTATTAATTTCCTGATTCATGATTCATTTCATGATTCATGATTTAATTCATGATTCAATTCATGATTCATTTAATGATTCATAATTCATGATTCAATTCATGATTCATGATTCAATTCATGATTCAAGATTCAATGCATGATTCAATTATTGATTCAATTCATAATTCAATTCATGATTCATGATATAATTCAGGATTCGATTCATGATTCATGATTCGATATATGATTCATGATTAAATTCATGATTCATAATTTATGATTCAATTCATGATTCATGATTCATGATTCAATTCATGATTCGATTCATGATTCATGATTCATTTCATGAATCATGATTTGATTCATGATTCATGATTCAATTTTTAATTCATGATTCGATTCATGATTCATGATTCAATTTATGATTCATGATTTATGATTCAATTCATGATTCATGATTTATTTCATGATTCAATTCATGGTTCATGAATCTTGATTCAATTCATGATTTATTTCATGATTCATGATTCGATTCATGATGCATGATTCATGATTCAATTCATAATTCTTGATTCATTTCATGATTCATGATTCAATTCATGATTCAATTCATGATTCAACTTTTGATTTATAATTCATGATTCAATTCATGATTCAATTCATGATTCATGATTCATGATTCAATTTATGATTCATGATTCAATTCATGAATCATGATTCGATTCATGATTTATGTTTCAATTCATGATTCAATTCTTGATTCAATTCATAATTCATTTCATGATTCATGATTCAATTCATGATTCATGATTCAATTCTTGATTTATGATTCATGATTCATGATTCAATTCATGATACATGATTCAATTCATGATTCATGATTCATTTCATGATTCATGATTCAATTCATGATTCGATTCATGATTCATGATTCATCTCTTGATTCATGATTCATGATTTGAATTATGATTCATGATTAAATTCATGATTCATGATTTATGATTCAATTCATGATTCATGATTTATAATTCATGATTCAATTCATGATGCATGATTCAATTTGTGATTCATGATTTAATTCATGATTCATGATTCATTTCATGATTCATTTCATGATTCATGATTCATGATTCAATTCATGATTCATAAGTCAATTCATGATTCATGATTCATTTCATGATTCATGATTTAATTCATGATTGAATTCATGATTGAATTTATAAATTCATAATTCATGATTCAATTCATGATTCAATTCATGATTCAAGATTCAATTCATGATTCATGATTCAATTCATGATTCATGATTCAATGCATGATTCAATTCTTGATTCAATTCATAATTCAATTCATGATTCATGATTCAATTCATGATTCAATTCATGATTTATGATTCAATTCATGATTTATTTCATGATTCATGATTCAATTTATGATTTATGATTCAATTCATGATTCATGATTCATGATTTAATTCATGATTCATGATTCATGATTCGATTTATAATTCATGATTCAATTCATGATGCATGATTCAATTTGTGATTCATGATTTAATTCATGATTCATGATTCATTTCATGATTCATTTCATGATTCATGATTCATGATTCAAATCACGATTCATGAGTCAATTCATGATTCATTATTCATTTCATGATTCATGATTCATTTCATGATTCATGATTTAATTCATGATTCAATTCATGATTCATTTAATGATTCATAATTCATGATTCAATTCATGATTCAATTCATGATTCATGATTCATGATTCAATTCATGATTCATGATTCAATTCATGATTCATGATTCAATGCATGATTCAATTCTTGATTCAATTCATAATTCTATTCATGATTCATGATTTAATTCAGGATTCGATTCATGATTCATGATTCATGATTCGATATATGATTCATGATTAAATTCATGATTCATAATTTATGATTCAATTCATGATTCATGATTCATGATTCAATTCATGATTCGATTCATGATTCATGATTCATTTCATGATTCATGATTTGATTCATGATTCATGATTCAATTTTTAATTCATGATTCGATTCATGATTCATGATTCAAATTATGATTCATGATTTATGATTCAATTCATGATTCATGATTTATTTCATGATTCAATTCATGGTTCATGAATCTTGATTCAATTCATGATTTATTTCATGATTCATGATTCGATTCATGATTCATGATTCATGATTCAATTCATGATTCAATTCATTATTTATTTCATGATTCATGATTCATGATTCAAAATTCAATTCATGATTCAATTCAGGATTTATGATTCAATTCATGATTCATGATTCATTTCATGATTCATGATTCGATTTATGATTCATGATTCAATTCATGATGCATGATTTAATTCGTGATTCATGATTCAATTCATGATTCATGATTCATTTCATGATTCATTTCATGATTCATGATTCGATTTATGATTCATGATTCAATTCATGATGCATGATTCAATTAGTGATTCCTGATTTAATTCATGATTCATGATTCAATTCATGATTCATGATTCATTTCATGATTCATGATTCAATTCATGATTCGATTCATGATTTATGATTCATTTCATGATTCATGATTCGATTCATGATTCATGATTCAATTCATGATTCATGATTCATGATTCATGATTTGATTCATGATTCATGATTCAATTCATGATTCATGATTCAATTCATGATTCATGATTCAATTCTTGAATCATGATTCATGGTTCGAATCATGATTCATGATTCAATTCTTGAATCATGATTCATGGTTCGAATCATGATTCATGATTCGAATTATGATTCATGATTAAATTCATGATTCATGATTTATGATTCAATTTATGGTTCATGAATCTTTATTCAATTCATGATTTATTTCATGATTCATGATTCGCTTCATGATTCATGATTCATGATTCAATTCATGATTCAATTCATGATTTATTTCATAATTCATGATTCGATTCATGATTCAATTCATGATTCAATTCATGATTTATGATTTAATTCATGATTCATGATTCATGATTTAATTCCTGATTTATGATTCATGATTCATGATTCGATTTATAATTCATGATTCAATTCATGATGCATGGTTCAATTTGTGATTCATGATTCAATTCATGATTCATGATTCATTTCATGATTCATGATTCCTGATTCATTTCATGATTCATGATTCAATACATGATTCATGATTCATTTCATGATTCATGATTCAATTCATAATTCAATTTATGATTCATAATTCATGATTCAATTCATGATTCAATTAATGATTCATGATTCAATTCATGATTCATGATTCATGATTCGATTCATGATTCATGATTCAATTCATGATTCATGATTCAATTCATGATTCGTGATTCATGATTCATGATTCAATTCATGATTCATGATTCGATTCATGATTCATGATTCATGATTCAATTCATGATTCATGATTCGATTTATGATTCATGATTCAATTCATGATTCAATTCATGATTCATGATTCGATTCATAATTCATCATTCATCATTCAATTCATGATTCATCATTTAATTCATGATTCAATTTATGATTCATGATTCCTGATTCAATTCATGATTCATGATTCAATTCATGATTAATGATTCATTTCATGATTCATGATTCAATTCATGATTCAATTTATGATTTATGATTCAATTCAAGATTCATGGTTCATGATTCAATTCATGATTCATGATTCAATTCATGATTCATGATTCATTTCATGATTCATGATTCAATTCATGATTCAATTCATGATTCAACTTATGATTTATAATTCATGATTCAATTCATGATTCAATTCATGATTCATGATTCATGATTCAATTAATGATTCATGATTAAATTCATGAATCATGATTCGATTCATGATTCATGTTTCAATTCATGATTCAATTCTTGATTCAATTCATAATTCAATTCATGATTCATGATTCGATTCATGATTCATGTTTGAATTCATGATTCAATTCATGATTCATTTAATGATTCATGATTCAATTCATGATTCATGATTTGATTCATGATTCATGATTCATGATTCAATTCATGATTCATGATTCGATTTATGATTCATGATTCAATTCATGATTCATGATTCAATTCATGATTCATGATTCAATTCAAAATTCATGATTCAATTCATGATTCATATCATGATTCATGATTCAATTCTTGATTCAATTCATGATTCATGATTCGATTTATGATTCATAATTCATGATTCAATTCATGATTCAATTCATTATTTATTTCATGATTCATGATTCGATTCATAATTCATGAATCAAAATTAAATTCATGATTCAATTCAGGATTTATGATTCAATTCATGATTCATGATTCATTTCATGATTCATTTCATGATTCATGATTCAATTTATGATTTATGATTCATGATTCAATTCATGATTCATGATTCATGATTCGATTCATGATTCATGATTCAATTCATGATTCATAATTCAATTCATGATTCATTATTCAAATCATGATTCGTGATTCATGATTCATGATTCAATTCATGATTCATGATTCGATTCATGATTCATGATTCATGATTCAATTCATGATTCATGATTCGATTTATGATTCATGATTCAATTCATGATTCATGATTCAATTCATGATTCATGATTCGATTCATAATTCATCATTCATCATTCAATTCATCATTCATCATTCAATTCATGATTCAATTTATGATTCATGATTCCTGATTCAATTCATGATTCATGATTCAATTCATGATTCATGATTCATTTCATGATTCATGATTCAATTCATGATTCAATTTATGATTCATGATTCAGTTCAAGATTCATGGTTCATGATTCAATTCATGATTCATGATTCAATTCATGATTCTTGATTCAATTCATGATTCAATTCATGATTCAACTTATGATTTATAATTCATGATTCAATTCATGATTCAATTCATGATTCATGATTCATGATTCAATTCATGATTCATAATTAAATTCATGAATCATGATTCGATTCATGATTTATGTTTCAATTCATGATTCAATTCTTGATTCAATTCATAATTCAATTCATGATTCATGATTCGATTCATGATTCATGTTTGAATTCATGATTCAATTCATGATTCATTTAATGATTCATGATTCAATTCATGATTCATGATTTGATTCATGATTCATGATTCATGATTCAATTCATGATTCATGATTCGATTTATGATTCATGATTCAATTCATGATTCATGATTCAATTCATGATTCATGATTCAATTCAAAATTCATGATTCAATTCATGATTCATATCATGATTCATGATTCAATTCATGATTCAATTCATGATTCAACTTATGATTTATAATTCATGATTCAATTCATGATTCAATTCATGATTCATGATTCATGATTCAATTCATGATTCATGATTCAATTCATGATTCATGATTTGATTCATGATTCATCATTCATCATTCAATTAATGATTCATGATTCAATTCATGATTCAATTTATGATTCATGATTCCTGATTCAATTCATGATTCATGATTCAATTCATGATTCAATTCATGATTTATCATTCAATTCATGATTCATGATTCATGATTTAATTCATGAATCATGATTTAATTCATGATTCAATTTATGATTCATAATTCATAAATCAATTCATGATTCAATTCACGATTCAATACTTGATTCAATTCATAATTCAATTCATTATTCATGATTCAATTCATAATTCGATTCATGATTCATGATTCATGATTCGATATATGATTCATGATTAAATTCATGATTCATAATTTATGATTCAATTTATGATTCATGATTCATGATTCAATTCATGATTCGATTCATGATTCATGATTCAATTCATGATTCATGATTTGATTCATGATTCATGATTCAATTTTTAATTCATGATTCGATTCATGATTCATGATTAAATTTATGATTCATGATTTATAAATCAAATCATGATTCATGATTTATTTCATGATTCAATTCATGGTTCATGAATCTTGATTCATTTCATGATTTATTTCATGATTCATGATTCGATTCATGATTCATGATTCATGATTCAATTCATGATTCAATTCATGATTTACTTCATAATTCATGATTCGATTCATGATTCAATTCATGATTCAATTCATGATTTATGATTTAATTCATGATTCATGATTTAATTCCTGATTCATGATTCATGATTCGATTTATAATTCATGATTCAATTCATGATGCATGGTTCAATTTGTGATTCATGATTCAATTCATGATTCATGATTCATTTCATGATTCATGATTCCTGATTCAATTCATGATTCATGATTCAATACATGATTCATGATTCATTTCATGATTCATGATTCAATTCATAATTCAATTTATGATTCATAATTCATGATTCAATTCATGATTCAATTTATGATTCATGATTCATGATTCAATTCATGATTCATGATTCATGATTCGATTCATGATTCATGATTCAATTCATGATTCATGATTCAATTCATGATTCGTGATTCATGATTCAATTCATGATTCATGATTCGATTCATGATTCATGATTCATGATTCAATTTATGATTCATGATTCGATTTATGATTCATGATTCAATTCATGATTCATGATTCAATTCATGATTCATGATTCGATTCATAATTCATCATTCATCATTCAATTCATGATTCATCATTCAATTCATGATTCAATTTATGATTCATGATTCCTTAATTCAATTCAAGATTCATGATTCAATTCATGATTCATGATTCATTTCATGATTCATGATTCAATTCATGATTCAATTTATGATTCATGATTCAATTCAAGATTCATGGTTCATGATTCAATTCATGATTCATGATTCAATTCATGATTCATGATTCATTTCATGATTCATGATTCAATTCATGATTCAATTCATGATTCAACTTATGATTTATAATTCATGATTCAATTCATGATTCAATTCATGATTCATGATTCATGATTCAATTCATGATTCATGATTAAATTCATGAATCATGATTCGATTCATGATTCATGTTTCAATTCATGATTCAATTCTTGATTCAATTCATAATTCAATTCATGATTCATGATTCGATTCATGATTCATGTTTGAATTCATGATTCAATTCATGATTCATTTAATGATTCATGATTCAAATTATGATTCATGATTTGATTCATGATTCAATTCTTGATTCAATTCATGATTCATGATTCGATTTATGATTCATGATTCAATTCATGATTCATGATTCAATTCATGATTCATGATTCAATTCAAAATTCATGATTCAATTCATGATTCATTTCATGATTCATGATTCATGATTCAATTCATGATTCAATTCATGATTCAACTTATGATTTATAATTCATGATTCAATTCATGATTCAATTCATGATTCATGATTCATGATTCAATTCATGATTCATGATTCAATTCATGATTCATGATTTGATTCATGATTCATCATTCATCATTCAATTAATGATTCATGATTTAATTCATGATTCAATTTATGATTCATGATTCCTGATTCAATTCATGATTCATGATTCAATTCATGATTCAATTCATGATTTATGATTTAATTCATGATTCAATTTATGATTCATGATTCCTGATTCAATTTATGATTCATGATTCCTGATTCAATTCATGATTTATGATTCAATTCATGATTCATGATTCATGATTTAATTCATGATTCATGATTCATGATTCAATTCACGATTCATGAGTCAATTCATGATTCATGATTCATTTCATGATTCATGATTTAATTCATAATTCAATTCATGATTCAATTTATGATTCATAATTCATGATTCAATTCATGATTCAATTCATGATTCATGATTCATGATTCAATTCATGATTCATGATTCAATTCATGATTCATGATTCAATTCATAATTCGATTCATGATTCATGATTCATGATTCGATATATGATTCATGATTAAATTCATGATTCATAATTTATGATTCAATTCATGATTCATGATTCATGATTCAATTCATGATTCGATTCATGATTCATGATTCAATTCATGATTCATGATTTGATTCATGATTCATGATTCAATTTTTAATTAATGATTCGATTCATGATTCATGATTAAATTTATGATTCATGATTTATGATTCAATTCATGATTCATGATTTATTTCATGATTCAATTCATGGTTCATGAATCTTGATTCATTTCATGATTTATTTCATGATTCATGATTCGATTCATGATTCATAATTCATGATTCAATTCATGATTCAATTCATTATTTATTTCATGATTCATGATTCGATTCATAATTCATGAATCAAAATTAAATTCATGATTCAATTCAGGATTTATGATTCAATTCATGATTCATAATTCATTTCATGATTCATTTCATGATTCATGATTCAATTTATGATTCATTATTCATGATTCAATTCATGATTCATGATTCATGATTCGATTCATGATTCATGATTCAATTCATGATTCATGATTCAATTCATGATTCATGATTCAATTCATGATTCGTGATTCATGATTCATGATTCAATTCATGATTCATGATTCGATTCATGATTCATGATTCAATTCATGATTCATGATTCGATTTATGATTCATGATTCAATTCATGATTCATGATTCAATTCATGATTCATGATTCGATTCATAATTCATCATTCATCATTCAATTCATGATTCATCATTCAATTCATGATTCAATTTATGATTCATGATTCCTGATTCAATTCATGATTCATGATTCAATTCATGATTCATGATTCATTTCATGATTCATGATTCAATTCATGATTCAATTTATGATTCATGATTCAATTCAAGATTCATGGTTCATGATTCAATTCATGATTCATGATTCAATTCATGATTCTTGATTCATTTCATGATTCGTGATTCAATTCATGATTCAATTCATGATTCAACTTATGATTTATAATTCATGATTCAATTCATGATTCAATTCATGATTCATGATTCATGATTCAATTCATGATTCATGATTCAATTCATGAATCATGATTCGATTCATGATTCATGTTTGAATTCATGATTCAATTCATGATTCATTTAATGATTCATGATTCAATTCATGATTCATGATTTGATTCATGATTCATGATTCATGATTCAATTCATGATTCATGATTCAATTCATGATTCATGATTCAATTCAAAATTCATGATTCAATTCATGATTCATTTCATGATTCATGATTCATGATTCAATTCATGATTCAATTCATGATTCAACTTATGATTTATAATTCATGATTCAATTCATGATTCAATTCATGATTCATGATTCATGATTCAATTCATGATTCATGATTCAATTCATGATTCATGATTTGATTCATGATTCATCATTCATCATTCAATTAATGATTCATGATTCAATTCATGATTCAATTTATGATTCATGATTCCTGATTCAATTCATGATTCATGATTCAATTCATGATTCAATTCATGATTTATGATTCAATTCATGATTCATGAGTCAATTCATGATTCATGATTCATTTCATGATTCATGATTTAATTCATGATTCAATTCATGATTCAATTTATGATTCATAATTCATGATTCAATTCATGATTCAATTCATGATTCATGATTCATGATTCAATGCATGATTCAATTCTTGATTCAATTCATAATTCAATTCATTATTCATGATTCAATTCATAATTCGATTCATGATTCATGATTCATGATTCGATATATGATTCATGATTAAATTCATGATTCATAATTTATGATTCAATTTATGATTCATGATTCATGATTCAATTCATGATTCGATTCATGATTCATGATTCAATTCATGATTCATGATTTGATTCATGATTCAATTTTTAATTCATGATTTGATTCATGATTCATGATTCAATTCATGATTCATGATTCAATTCATGATTCATGATTCGATTCATAATTCATCATTCATCATTCAATTCATCATTCATCATTCAATTCATGATTCAATTTATGATTCATGATTCCTGATTCAATTCATGATTCATGATTCAATTCATGATTCATGATTCATTTCATGATTCATGATTCAATTCATGATTCAATTTATGATTCATGATTCAATTCAAGATTCATGGTTCATGATTCAATTCATGATTCATGATTCAATTCATGATTCTTGATTCATTTCATGATTCATGATTCAATTCATGATTCAATTCATGATTCAACTTATGATTTATAATTCATGATTCAATTCATGATTCAATTCATGATTCATGATTCATGATTCAATTCATGATTCATAATTAAATTCATGAATCATGATTCGATTCATGATTTATGTTTCAATTCATGATTCAATTCTTGATTCAATTCATAATTCAATTCATGATTCATGATTCGATTCATGATTCATGTTTGAATTCATGATTCAATTCATGATTCATTTAATGATTCATGATTCAATTCATGATTCATGATTTGATTCATGATTCATGATTCATGATTCAATTCATGATTCATGATTCGATTTATGATTCATGATTCAATTCATGATTCATGATTCAATTCATGATTCATGATTCAATTCAAAATTCATGATTCAATTCATGATTCATATCATGATTCATGATTCAATTCATGATTCAATTCATGATTCAACTTATGATTTATAATTCATGATTCAATTCATGATTCAATTCATGATTCATGATTCATGATTCAATTCATGATTCATGATTCAATTCATGATTCATGATTTGATTCATGATTCATCATTCATCATTCAATTAATGATTCATGATTCAATTCATGATTCAATTTATGATTCATGATTCCTGATTCAATTCATGATTCATGATTCAATTCATGATTCAATTCATGATTTATCATTCAATTCATGATTCATGATTCATGATTTAATTCATGAATCATGATTCATGATTCAATTCACGATTCATGAGTCAATTCATGATTCATGATTCATTTCATGATTCATGATTTAATTCATGATTCAATTTATGATTCATAATTCATGATTCAATTCATGATTCAATTCACGATTCAATACTTGATTCAATTCATAATTCAATTCATTATTCATGATTCAATTCATAATTCGATTCATGATTCATGATTCATGATTCGATATATGATTCATGATTAAATTCATGATTCATAATTTATGATTCAATTTATGATTCATGATTCATGATTCAATTCATGATTCGATTCATGATTCATGATTCAATTCATGATTCATGATTTGATTCATGATTCATGATTCAATTTTTAATTCATGATTCGATTCATGATTCATGATTAAATTTATGATTCATGATTTATAAATCAAATCATGATTCATGATTTATTTCATGATTCAATTCATGGTTCATGAATCTTGATTCATTTCATGATTTATTTCATGATTCATGATTCGATTCATGATTCATGATTCATGATTCAATTCATGATTCAATTCATGATTTACTTCATAATTCATGATTCGATTCATGATTCAATTCATGATTCAATTCATGATTTATGATTTAATTCATGATTCATGATTTAATTCCTGATTCATGATTCATGATTCGATTTATAATTCATGATTCAATTCATGATGCATGGTTCAATTTGTGATTCATGATTCAATTCATGATTCATGATTCATTTCATGATTCATGATTCCTGATTCAATTCATGATTCATGATTCAATACATGATTCATGATTCATTTCATGATTCATGATTCAATTCATAATTCAATTTATGATTCATAATTCATGATTCAATTCATGATTCAATTTATGATTCATGATTCAATTCATGATTCATGATTCATGATTCGATTCATGATTCATGATTCAATTCATGATTCATGATTCAATTCATGATTCGTGATTCATGATTCAATTCATGATTCATGATTCGATTCATGATTCATGATTCATGATTCAATTTATGATTCATGATTCGATTTATGATTCATGATTCAATTCATGATTCATGATTCAATTCATGATTCATGATTCGATTCATAATTCATCATTCATCATTCAATTCATGATTCATCATTCAATTCATGATTCAATTTATGATTCATGATTCCTTAATTCAATTCAAGATTCATGATTCAATTCATGATTCATGATTCCATTCATGATTCATGATTCAATTCATGATTCAATTTATGATTCATGATTCAATTCAAGATTCATGGTTCATGATTCAATTCATGATTCATGATTCAATTCATGATTCATGATTCATTTCATGATTCATGATTCAATTCATGAATCAATTCATGATTCAACTTATGATTTATAATTCATGATTCAATTCATGATTCAATTCATGATTCATGATTCATGATTCAATTCATGATTCATGATTAAATTCATGAATCATGATTCGATTCATGATTCATGTTTCAATTCATGATTCAATTCTTGATTCAATTCATAATTCAATTCATGATTCATGATTCGATTCATGATTCATGTTTGAATTCATGATTCAATTCATGATTCATTTAATGATTCATGATTCAATTCATGATTCATGATTTGATTCATGATTCAATTCTTGATTCAATTCATGATTCGATTTATGATTCATGATTCAATTCATGATTCATGATTCAATTCATGATTCATGATTCAATTCAAAATTCATGATTCAATTCATGATTCATTTCATGATTCATGATTCATGATTCAATTCATGATTCAATTCATGATTCAATTCATGATTCATGATTCATGATTCAATTCATGATTCAATTCATGATTCATGATTCATGATTCAATTCATGATTCATTATTCAATTCATGATTCATGATTTGATTCATGATTCATCATTCATCATTCAATTAATGATTCATGATTTAATTCATGATTCAATTTATGATTCATGATTCCTGATTCAATTCATGATTCATGATTCAATTCATGATTCAATTCATGATTTATGATTCAATTCATGATTCATGATTCATGATTTAATTCATGATTCATGATTCATGATTCATTTCACGATTCATGAGTCAATTCATGATTCATGATTCATTTCATGATTCATGATTTAATTCATAATTCAATTCATGATTCAATTTATGATTCATAATTCATGATTCAATTCATGATTCAATTCATGATTCATGATTCATGATTCAATTCATGATTCATGATTCATGATTCAATTCATAATTCGATTCATGATTCATGATTCATGATTCGATATATGATTCATGATTAAATTCATGATTCATAATTTATGATTCAATTCATGATTCATGATTCATGATTCAATTCATGATTCGATTCATGATTCATGATTCAATTCATGATTCATGATTTGATTCATGATTCAATTTTTAATTAATGATTCGATTCATGATTCATGATTAAATTTATGATTCATGATTTATGATTCAATTCATGATTCATGATTTATTTCATGATTCAATTCATGGTTCATGAATCTTGATTCATTTCATGATTTATTTCATGATTCATGATTCGATTCATGATTCATAATTCATGATTCAATTCATGATTCAATTCATTATTTATTTCATGATTCATGATTCGATTCATAATTCATGAATCAAAATTAAATTCATGATTCAATTCAGGATTTATGATTCAATTCATGATTCATGATTCATTTCATGATTCATTTCATGATTCATGATTCAATTTATGATTCATTATTCATGATTCAATTCATGATACATGATTCATGATTCGATTCATGATTCATGATTCAATTCATGATTCATGATTCAATTCATGATTCATGATTCAATTCATGATTCGTGATTCATGATTCATGATTCAATTCATGATTCATGATTCGATTCATGATTCATGATTCAATTCATGATTCATGATTCGATTTATGATTCATGATTCAATTCATGATTCATGATTCAATTCATGATTCATGATTCGATTCATAATTCATCATTCATCATTCAATTCATGATTCATCATTCAATTCATGATTCAATTTATGATTCATGATTCCTGATTCAATTCATGATTCATGATTCAATTCATGATTCATGATTCATTTCATGATTCATGATTCAATTCATGATTCAATTTATGATTCATGATTCAATTCAAGATTCATGGTTCATGATTCAATTCATGATTCATGATTCAATTCATGATTCTTGATTCATTTCATGATTCGTGATTCAATTCATGATTCAATTCATGATTCAACTTATGATTTATAATTCATGATTCAATTCATGATTCAATTCATGATTCATGATTCATGATTCATGATTCAATTCATGAATCATGATTCGATTCATGATTCATGTTTGAATTCATGATTCAATTCATGATTCATTTAATGATTCATGATTCAATTCATGATTCATGATTTGATTCATGATTCATGATTCATGATTCAATTCATGATTCATGATTCAATTCATGATTCATGATTCAATTCAAAATTCATGATTCAATTCATGATTCATTTCATGATTCATGATTCATGATTCAATTCATGATTCAATTCATGATTCAACTTATGATTTATAATTCATGATTCAATTCATGATTCAATTCATGATTCATGATTCATGATTCAATTCATGATTCATGATTCAATTCATGATTCATGATTTGATTCATGATTCATCATTCATCATTCAATTAATGATTCATGATTCAATTCATGATTCAATTTATGATTCATGATTCCTGATTCAATTCATGATTCATGATTCAATTCATGATTCAATTCATGATTTATGATTCAATTCATGATTCATGAGTCAATTCATGATTCATGATTCATTTCATGATTCATGATTTAATTCATGATTCAATTCATGATTCAATTTATGATTCATAATTCATGATTCAATTCATGATTCAATTCATGATTCATGATTCATGATTCAATG
This sequence comes from Mixophyes australis, assembly GCA_036250195.1. Classification (NCBI taxonomy): domain Eukaryota; kingdom Metazoa; phylum Chordata; class Amphibia; order Anura; family Limnodynastidae; genus Mixophyes; species Mixophyes australis. The sequence goes on along the minus strand of JAVHZZ010000002.1, from coordinate 177,663,597 downwards.
CATGATTCAATTCTTGATTCAATTCATAATTCAATTCATTATTCATGATTCAATTCATAATTCGATTCATGATTCATGATTCATGATTCGATATATGATTCATGATTAAATTCATGATTCATAATTTATGATTCAATTTATGATTCATGATTCATGATTCAATTCATGATTCGATTCATGATTCATGATTCAATTCATGATTCATGATTTGATTCATGATTCATGATTCAATTTTTAATTCATGATTTGATTCATGATTCATGATTAAATTTATGATTCATGATTTATAAATCAAATCATGATTTATGATTTATTTCATGATTCAATTCATGGTTCATGAATCTTGATTCATTTCATGATTTATTTCATGATTCATGATTCGATTCATGATTCAATTCATGATTCAATTCATGATTTATGATTTAATTCATGATTCATGATTCATGATTTAATTCCTGATTCATGATTCATGATTCGATTTATAATTCATGATTCAATTCATGATGCATGGTTCAATTTGTGATTCATGATTCAATTCATGATTCATGATTCATTTCATGATTCATGATTCCTGATTCAATTCATGATTCATAATTCAATACATGATTCATGATTCATTTCATGATTCATGATTCAATTCATAATTCAATTTATGATTCATAATTCATGATTCAATTCATGATTCAATTTATGATTCATGATTCATGATTCAATTCATGATTCATGATTCATGATTCGATTCATGATTCATGATTCAATTCATGATTCATGATTCAATTCATGATTCGTGATTCATGATTCATGATTCAATTCATGATTCATGATTCGATTCATGATTCATGATTCATGATTCAATTCATGATTCATGATTCGATTTATGATTCATGATTCAATTCATGATTCATGATTCAATTCATGATTCATGATTCGATTCATAATTCATCATTCATCATTCAATTCATGATTTATCATTCAATTCATGATTCAATTCATGATTCATGATTCGATTTATGATTCATGATTCAATTCATGATTCATGATTCAATTCATGATTCATGATTCGATTCATAATTCATCATTCATCATTCAATTCATGATTCATCATTCAATTCATGATTCAATTTATGATTCATGATTCCTTAATTCAATTCAAGATTCATGATTCAATTCATGATTCATGATTCATTTCATGATTCATGATTCAATTCATGATTCAATTTATGATTCATGATTCAATTCAAGATTCATGGTTCATGATTCAATTCATGATTCATGATTTAATTCATGATTCATGATTCATTTCATGATTCATGATTCAATTCATGATTCAATTCATGATTCAACTTATGATTTATAATTCATGTTTCAATTCATGATTCAATTCTTGATTCAATTCATAATTCAATTCATGATTCATGATTCGATTCATGATTCATGTTTGAATTCATGATTCAATTCATGATTCATTTAATGATTCATGATTCAATTCATGATTCATGATTTGATTCATGATTCAATTCTTGATTCAATTCATGATTCATGATTCGATTTATGATTCATGATTCAATTCATGATTCATGATTCAATTCAAAATTCATGATTCAATTCATGATTCATTTCATGATTCATGATTCATGATTCAATTCATGATTCAATTCATGATTCAACTTATGATTTATAATTCATGATTCAATTCATGATTCATGATTCATGATTCAATTCATGATTCATGATTCAATTCATGATTCATGATTTGATTCATGATTCATCATTCATAATTCAATTAATGATTCATGATTCAATTCATGATTCAATTTATGATTCATGATTCCTGATTCAATTCATGATTCATGATTCATGATTTAATTCATGATTCATGATTCATGATTCAATTCACGATTCATGAGTCAATTCATGATTCATGATTCATTTCATGATTCATGATTTAATTCATGATTCAATTCATGATTCAATTTATGATTCATAATTCATGATTCAATTCATGATTCAATTCATGATTCATGATTCAATTCATGATTCATGATTCAATTCATGATTCATGATTCAATGCATGATTCAATTCTTGATTCAATTCATAATTCAATTCATTATTCATGATTCAATTCATAATTCGATTCATGATTCATGATTCATGATTCGATATATGATTCATGATTAAATTCATGATTCATAATTTATGATTCAATTCATGATTCATGATTCATGATTCAATTCATGATTCGATTCATGATTCATGATTCAATTCATGATTCATGATTTGATTCATGATTCATGATTCAATTTTTAATTCATGATTCGATTCATGATTCATGATTAAATTTATGATTCATGATTTATGATTCAATTCATGATTCATGATTTATTTCATGATTCAATTCATGGTTCATGAATCTTGATTCATTTCATGATTTATTTCATGATTCATGATTCGATTCATGATTCATAATTCATGATTCAATTCATGATTCAATTCATTATTTATTTCATGATTCATGATTCGATTCATAATTCATGAATCAAAATTAAATTCATGATTCAATTCAGGATTTATGATTCAATTCATGATTCATGATTCATTTCATGATTCATTTCATGATTCATGATTCAATTTATGATTCATGATTCATGATTCAATTCATGATTCATGATTCATGATTCGATTTATGATTCATGATTCAATTCATGATTCATGATTCAATTCATGATTCATGATTCAATTCATGATTCCTGATTCATGATTCATGATTCAATTCATGATTCATGATTCGATTCATGATTCATGATTCATGATTCAATTCATGATTCATGATTCGATTTATGATTCATGATTCAATTCATGATTCATGATTCAATTCATGATTCATGATTCGATTCATAATTCATCATTCATCATTCAATTCATGATTTATCATTCAATTCATGATTCAATTCATGATTCATGATTCGATTTATGATTCATGATTCAATTCATGATTCATGATTCAATTCATGATTCATGATTCGATTCATAATTCATCATTCATCATTCAATTCATGATTCATCATTCAATTCATGATTCAATTTATGATTCATGATTCCTTAATTCAATTCAAGATTCATGATTCAATTCATGATTCATGATTCATTTCATGATTCATGATTCAATTCATGATTCAATTTATGATTCATGATTCAATTCAAGATTCATGGTTCATGATTCAATTCATGATTCATGATTTAATTCATGATTCATGATTCATTTCATGATTCATGATTCAATTCATGATTCAATTCATGATTCAACTTATGATTTATAATTCATGTTTCAATTCATGATTCAATTCTTGATTCAATTCATAATTCAATTCATGATTCATGATTCGATTCATGATTCATGTTTGAATTCATGATTCAATTCATGATTCATTTAATGATTCATGATTCAATTCATGATTCATGATTTGATTCATGATTCAATTCTTGATTCAATTCATGATTCATGATTCGATTTATGATTCATGATTCAATTCATGATTCATGATTCAATTCATGATTCATGATTCAATTCAAAATTCATGATTCAATTCATGATTCATTTCATGATTCATGATTCATGATTCAATTCATGATTCAATTCATGATTCAACTTATGATTTATAATTCATGATTCAATTCACGATTCAATTCATGATTCATGATTCATGATTCAATTCATGATTCATGATTCAATTCATGATTCATGATTTGATTCATGATTCATCATTCATCATTCAATTAATGATTCATGATTCAATTCATGATTCAATTTATGATTCATGATTCCTGATTCAATTCATGATTCATGATTCATGATTTAATTCATGATTCATGATTCATGATTCAATTCACGATTCATGAGTCAATTCATGATTCATGATTCATTTCATGATTCATGATTTAATTCATGATTCAATTCATGATTCAATTTATGATTCATAATTCATGATTCAATTCATGATTCAATTCATGATTCATGATTCAATTCATGATTCATGATTCAATTCATGATTCATGATTCAATGCATGATTCAATTCTTGATTCAATTCATAATTCAATTCATTATTCATGATTCAATTCATAATTCGATTCATGATTCATGATTCATGATTCGATATATGATTCATGATTAAATTCATGATTCATAATTTATGATTCAATTCATGATTCATGATTCAATTCATGATTCGATTCATGATTCATGATTCAATTCATGATTCATGATTTGATTCATGATTCATGATTCAATTTTTAATTCATGATTCGATTCATGATTCATGATTAAATTTATGATTCATGATTTATGATTCAATTCATGATTCATGATTTATTTCATGATTCAATTCATGGTTCATGAATCTTGATTCATTTCATGATTTATTTCATGATTCATGATTCGATTCATGATTCATAATTCATGATTCAATTCATGATTCAATTCATTATTTATTTCATGATTCATGATTCGATTCATAATTCATGAATCAAAATTAAATTCATGATTCAATTCAGGATTTATGATTCAATTCATGATTCATGATTCATTTCATGATTCATTTCATGATTCATGATTCAATTTATGATTCATGATTCATGATTCAATTCATGATTCATGATTCATGATTCGATTTATGATTCATGATTCAATTCATGATTCATGATTCAATTCATGATTCATGATTCAATTCATGATTCCTGATTCATGATTCATGATTCAATTCATGATTCATGATTCGATTCATGATTCATGATTCATGATTCAATTCATGATTCATGATTCGATTTATGATTCATGATTCAATTCATGATTCATGATTCAATTCATGATTCATGATTCGATTCATAATTCATCATTCATCATTCAATTCATGATTCATCATTCAATTCATGATTCAATTTATGATTCATGATTCCTGATTCAATTCATGATTCATGATTCAATTCATGATTCATGATTCATTTCATGATTCATGATTCAATTCATGATTCAATTTATGATTCATGATTCAATTCAAGATTCATGATTCATGATTCAATTCATGATTCATGATTCAATTCATGATTCTTGATTCATTTCATGATTCATGATTCAATTCATGATTCAATTCATGATTCAACTTATGATTTATAATTCATGATTCAATTCATGATTCAATTCATGATTCATGATTCATGATTCAATTCATGATTCATGATTCAATTCATGAATCATGATTCGATTCATGATTCATGTTTGAATTCATGATTCAATTCATGATTCATTTAATGATTCATGATTCAATTCATGATTCATGATTTGATTCATGATTCATGATTCATGATTCAATTCATAAATCATGATTCGATTTATGATTCATGATTCAATTCATGATTCATGATTCAAATCATGATTCATGATTCAATTCAAAATTCATGATTCAATTCATGATTCATTTCATGATTCATGATTCATGATTCAATTCATGATTCAATTCATGATTCAACTTATGATTTATAATTCATGATTCAATTCATGATTCAATTCATGATTCATGATTCATGATTCAATTCATGATTCATGATTCAATTCATGATTCATGATTTGATTCATGATTCATCATTCATCATTCAATTAATGATTCATGATTCAATTCATGATTCAATTTATGATTCATGATTCCTGATTCAATTCATGATTCATGATTCAATTCATGATTCAATTCATGATTTATGATTCAATTCATGATTCATGATTCATGAGTCAATTCATGATTCATGATTCATTTCATGATTCATGATTTAATTCATGATTCAATTCATGATTCAATTTATGATTCATAATTCATGATTCAATTCATGATTTATGATTCATGATTCAATTCATGATTCATTTCATGATTCATGATTCATGATTCAATTCATGATTCAATTCATGATTCAACTTATGATTTATAATTCATGATTCAATTCATGATTCAATTCATGATTCATGATTCATCATTCAATTCATGATTCATGATTCAATTCATGATTCATGATTTGATTCATGATTCATCATTCATCATTCAATTAATGATTCATGATTCAATTCATGATTCAATTTATGATTCATGATTCCTGATTCAATTCATGATTCATGATTTAATTCATGATTCAATTCATGATTTATGATTCAATTCATGATTCATGATTCATGAGTCAATTCATGATTCATGATTCATTTCATGATTCATGATTTAATTCATGATTCAATTCATGATTCAATTTATGATTCATAATTCATGATTCAATTCATGATTCAATTCATGATTTATGATTCAATTCATGATTCATGATTCATGATTTAATTCATGATTCATGATTCATGATTCAATTCACGATTCATGAGTCAATTCATGATTCATGATTCATTTCATGATTCATGATTTAATTCATGATTCAATTCATGATTCAATTTATGATTCATAATTCATGATTCAATTCATGATTCAATTCATGATTCATGATTCATGATTCAATTCATGATTCATGATTCAATTCATGATTCATGATTCAATGCATGATTCAATTCTTGATTCAATTCATAATTCAATTCATTATTCATGATTCAATTCATAATTCGATTCATGATTCATGATTCGATATATGATTCATGATTAAATTCATGATTCATAATTTATGATTCAATTCATGATTCATGATTCATGATTCAATTCATGATTCGATTCATGATTCATGATTCAATTCATGATTCATGATTTGATTCATGATTCATGATTCAATTCTTGAATCATGATTCATGATTCGAATCATGATTCATGATTAAATTCATGATTCATGATTTATGATTCAATTCATGGTTCATGAATCTTTATTCAATTCATGATTTATTTCATGATTCATGATTCGATTCATGATTCATGATTCATGATTCAATTCATGATTCAATTCATGATTTATTTCATAATTCATGATTCGATTCATGATTAAATTCATGATTCAATTCATGATTCATGATTCATGATTCAATTCATGATTCAATTCATGATTCATGATTCATGATTCAATTCATGATTCATGATTCAATTCATGATTCATGATTTGATTCATGATTCATGATTCATCATTCAATTAATGATTCATGATTCAATTCATGATTCAATTCAAGATTCATGATTCATGATTCAATTCATGATTCATGATTCAATTCATGATTCTTGATTCATTTCATGATTCATGATTCAATTCATGATTCAATTCATGATTCAACTTATGATTTATAATTCATGATTCAATTCATGATTCAATTCATGATTCATGATTCAATTCATGATTCATGATTCAATTCATGAATCATGATTCGATTCATGATTTATGTTTCAATTCATGATTCAATTCTTGATTCAATTCATAATTCATTTCATGATTCATGATTCAAATTATGATTCATGATTCAATTCTTGATTTATGATTCATGATTCATGATTCAATTCATGATTCATGATTCAATTCATGATTCTTAATTCATTTCATGATTCATGATTCAATTCATGATTCAATTCATGATTCAACTTATGATTTATAATTCATGATTCAATTCATGATTCATGATTCATGATTCAATTCATGATTCATGATTCAATTCATGAATCATGATTCGATTCATGATTTATGTTTCAATTCATGATTCAATTCTTGATTCAATTCATAATTCATTTCATGATTCATGATTCAATTCATGATTCATGATTCAATTCTTGATTTATGATTCATGATTCATGATTCAATTCATGATACATGATTCAATTCATGATTCATGATTCAATTCATGATTCATGATTCAATTCATGATTCATGATTCCTTTCATGATTCATGATTCAATTCATGATTCAATTCATGATTCAATTTATGATTCATGATTCAATTCAAGATTCATGATTCATGATTCAATTCATGATTCATGATTCAATTCATGATTCTTGATTCATTTCATGATTCATGATTCAATTCATGATTCAATTCATGATTCAACTTATGATTTATAATTCATGATTCAATTCATGATTCATGATTCATGATTCAATTCATGATTCATGATTCAATTCATGAATCATGATTCGATTCATGATTTATGTTTCAATTCATGATTCAATTCTTGATTCAATTCATAATTCATTTCATGATTCATGATTCAATTCATGATTCATGATTCAATTCTTGATTTATGATTCATGATTCATGATTCAATTCATGATGCATGATTCAATTCATGATTCATGATTCATTTCATGATTCCTGATTCAATTCGTGATTCGATTCATGATTCATGAGTCAATTCATAAATTCATGATTCGATTCATGATTCATGATTCAATTCTTGATTCATGATTCATGATTTGAATTATGATTCATGATTAAATTCATGATTCATGATTTATGATTCAATTCATGATTCATGATTTATAATTCATGATTTAATTCAGGATGCATGATTCAATTTGTGATTCATGATTTAATTCATGATTCATGATTCATTTCATGATTCATGATTCATGATTCAATTCATGATTCATGAGTCAATTCATGATTCATGATTCATTTCATGATTCATGATTGAATTCATGATTGAATTCATGATTCATGATTCATGATTCAATTCATGATTCATGATTCAATTCATGATTCATGATTCAATGCATGATTCAATTCTTGATTCAATTCATAATTCAATTCATGATTCATGATTCGATTCATGATTCAATTCATGATTTATGATTCAATTCATGATTCATGATTCATGATTTAATTCATGATTCATGATTCATGATTCGATTTATAATTCATGATTCAATTCATGATGCATGATTCAATTTGTGATTCATGATTTAATTCATGATTCATGATTCATTTCATGATTCATGATTTAATTCATGATTCAATTCATGATTCAATTTATGATTCATAATTCATGATTCAATTCATGATTCAATTCATGATTCATGATTCAAGATTCAATTCATGATTCAACTTATGATTTATAATTCATGATTCAATTCATGATTCAATTCATGATTCATGATTCATGATTCAATTCATGATTCATGATTCAATTCATGAATCATGATTCGATTCATGATTTATGTTTCAATTCATGATTTAATTCTTGATTCAATTCATAATTCATTTCATGATTCATGATTCAATTCATGAATCATGATTCAATTCTTGATTTATGATTCATGATTCATGATTCAATTCATGATACATGATTTAATTCATGATTCATGATTCAATTCATGATTCGATTCATGATTAATGAGTCAATTCATAAATTCATGATTCGATTCATGATTCATGATTCAATTCTTGATTCATGATTCATGATTTGAATTATGAGTCATGATTAAATTCATGATTCATGATTTATGATTCAATTCATGATTCATGATTTATTTCATGATTCAATTCATGGTTCATGAATCTTGATTCATTTCATGATTCATGATTGAATTCATGATTGAATTCATGATTCATGATTCATGATTCAATTCATGATTCATCATTCAATTTATGATTCATGATTCAATGCATGATTCAATTCTTGATTCAATTCATAATTCAATTCATGATTCATGATTCGATTCATGATTCAATTCATGATTTATGATTCAATTCATGATTCATGATTCATGATTTAATTCATGATTCATGATTCATGATTCGATTTATAATTCATGATTCAATTCATGATGCATGATTCAATTTGTGATTCATGATTTAATTCATGATTCATGATTCATTTCATGATTCATGATTTAATTCATGATTCAATTCATGATTCAATTTATGATTCATAATTCATGATTCAATTCATGATTCAATTCATGATTCATGATTCAAGATTCAATTCATGATTCAACTTATGATTTATAATTCATGATTCAATTCATGATTCAATTCATGATTCATGATTCATGATTCAATTCATGATTCATGATTCAATTCATGAATCATGATTCGATTCATGATTTATGTTTCAATTCATGATTCAATTCTTGATTCAATTCATAATTCATTTCATGATTCATGATTCAATTCATGAATCATGATTCAATTCTTGATTTATGATTCATGATTCATGATTCAATTCATGATACATGATTTAATTCATGATTCATGATTCAATTCATGATTCGATTCATGATTAATGAGTCAATTCATAAATTCATGATTCGATTCATGATTCATGATTCAATTCTTGATTCATGATTCATGATTTGAATTATGAGTCATGATTAAATTCATGATTCATGATTTATGATTCAATTCATGATTCATGATTTATTTCATGATTCAATTCATGGTTCATGAATCTTGATTCAATTCATGATTTATTTCATGATTCATGATTCGATTCATGATTTAATTCATGATTCAATTCATGATTTATGATTCAATTCATGATTCATGATTCATGATTTAATTCATGATTCATGATTCATGATTCATGATTCGATTTATAATTCATGATTCAATTCATGATGCATGATTCAATTTGTGATTCATGATTTAATTCATGATTCATGATTCATTTCATGATTCATGATTCATGATTCATGATTCATGATTCATGAGTCAATTCATGATTCATGATTCATTTCATGATTCATGATTCATTTCATGATTCATGATTTAATTCATGATTCAATTCATGATTCAATTTATGATTCATAATTCATGATTCAATTCATGATTCAATTCATGATTCATGATTCAAGATTCAATTCATGATTCATGATTCAATTCATGATTCATGATTCAATTCATGATTCATTACATGGTTCATGATTCAATTTATGATTCATAATTCATGATTCAATTCATGATTCAATTCATGATTCATGATTCAAGATTCAATTCATGATTCATGATTCAATTCATGATTCATGATTCAATTCATGATTCATTACATGGTTCATGATTCAATTCATGATTCATGATTCAATTCTTGATTCAATTCATAATTCAATTCATGATTCATGATTCAATTCATGATTCATTACATGGTTCATGATGCAATTCATGATTCATGATTCAATTCATGATTCAATTCATGATTTATGATTCGAATTATGATTCATGATTCATGATTCATGATTTAATTCATGATTCATGATTCAATTCATGATTCATGATTCATTTCATGATTCATTTTATGATTTATAATTCAATTCATGATTCATGATTCAATTCATGATTTATGATTCATAATTCAATTCTTGAATCATTATTCATGATTCAATTCATGATTCATGATTCAATTCATGATTCCTGATTCATAATTCAATTCATGATTAATGATTCAATTCATGATTTTATGATTCAATTCATGATTTGATTCATGATTCATGATTCAATTCATGATTCATGACTCATGATTCAATTCATGATTCATGATTCAATTCATGATTTATGATTAATGATTCAATTCATGAATCATTACATGGTTCATGATTCAATTCATGATTCATGATTCAATTCTTGATTCAATTCATAATTCAATTCATGATTCATGATTCAATTCATGATTCATTACATGGTTCATGATGCAATTCATGATTCATGATTCAATTCATGATTCAATTCATGATTTATGATTCGAATTATGATTCATGATTCATGATTCATGATTTAATTCATGATTCATGATTCAATTCATGATTCATGATTCATTTCATGATTCATTTTATGATTTATAATTCAATTCATGATTCATGATTCAATTCATGATTTATGATTCATAATTCAATTCTTGAATCATTATTCATGATTCAATTCATGATTCATGATTCAATTCATGATTCCTGATTCATAATTCAATTCATGATTAATGATTCAATTCATGATTTTATGATTCAATTCATGATTTGATTCATGATTCATGATTCAATTCATGATTCATGACTCATGATTCAATTCATGATTCATGATTCAATTCATGATTTATGATTAATGATTCAATTCATGAATCATTATTCATGATTCAATTCATGATTCATAATTCAATTCATGATTCATGATTCATAATTCAATTCATGATTCAATTCATGATTCGATTCATGATTCATGATTCAATTCATGATTCATGATTCATTTCATGATTCATTTCATGATTCATGATTCATGATTCAATTCATGATTCATGATTCAATTCATGATTCATGATTCATTTCATGATTCATTTCATGATTCATGATTCATGATTCATGATTCGATTCATGATTCATGATTCATGATTCAATTCATGATTCATGATTCGATTTATGATTCATGATTCAATTCATGATTCATGATTCAATTCATGATTCATGATTCAATTCAAAATTCATGATTCAATTCATGATTCATTTCATGATTCATGATTTAATTCATGATTCATGATTCAATTCATGATTCAATTCATGATTCAATTCATGATTCAACTTATGATTTATAATTCATGATTCAATTCATGATTCATGATTCATGATTCAATTCATGATTCATGATTCAATTCATGATTCATGATTTGATTCATGATTCATCATTCATCATTTAATTAATGATTCATGATTCAATTCATGATTTAATTTATGATTCATGATTCCTTTCATGATTCATGATTCAATTCATGATTCTTGATTCATTTCATGATTCATGATTCAATTCATGAATTAATTCATGATTCAACTTATGATTTATAATTCATGATTCAATTCATGATTCATGATTGATGATTCAATTCATGATTCATGATTCAATTCATGAATCATGATTCGATTCATGATTTATGTTTCAATTCATGATTCCATTCTTGATTCAATTCATAATTCATTTCATGATTCATGATTCAATTCATGATTCATGATTCAATTCTTGATTTATGATTCATGATTCATGATTCAATTCATGATACATGATTCAATTCATGATTCATGATTCATTTCATGATTCATGATTCAATTCATGATTCGATTCATGATTCATGAGTCAATTCATAAATTCATGATTCGATTCATGATTCATGATTCAATTCTTGATTCATGATTCATGATTTGAATTATGAGTCATGATTAAATTCATGATTCATGATTTATGATTCAATTCATGATTCATGATTTATTTCATGATTTAATTCATGGTTCATGAATCTTGATTCAATTCATGATTTATTTCATGATTCATGATTCGATTCATGATTCAATTCATTATTCAATTCATGATTTATGATTCAATTCATGATTCATGATTCATGATTTAATTCATGATTCATGATTCATGATTCATGATTCGATTTATAATTCATGATTCAATTCATGATGCATGATTCAATTTGTGATTCATGATTTAATTCATGATTCATGATTCATTTCATGATTCATGATTCACGATTCATGAGTCAATTCATGATTCATGATTCATTTCATGATTCATGATTTAATTCATGATTCAATTCATGATTCAATTTATGATTCATAATTCATGATTCAATTCATGATTCAATTCATGATTCATGATTCAAGATTCAATTCATGATTCAACTTATGATTTATAATTCATGATTAAATTCATGATTCAATTCATGATTCATGATTCAATTCATGATTCATGATTCAATTCATGAATCATGATTCGATTCATGATTTATGTTTCAATTCATGATTCAATTCTTGATTCAATTCATAATTCATTTCATGATTCATGATTCAATTCATGATTCATGATTCAATTCTTGATTTATGATTCATGATTCATGATTCAATTCATGATACATGATTCAATTCATGATTCATGATTCATTTCATGATTCATGATTCAATTCATGATTCGATTCATGATTAATGAGTCAATTCATAAATTCATGATTCGATTCATGATTCATGATTCAATTCTTGATTCATGATTCATGATTTGAATTATGAGTCATGATTAAATTCATGATTCATGATTTATGATTCAATTCATGATTCATGATTTATTTCATGATTCAATTCATGGTTCATGAATCTTGATTCAATTCATGATTTATTTCATGATTCATGATTCGATTCATGATTCAATTCATGATTCAATTCATGATTTATGATTCAATTCATGATTCATGATTCATGATTTAATTCATGATTCATGATTCATGATTCGATTTATAATTCATGATTCAATTCATGATGCATGATTCAATTTGTGATTCATGATTTAATTCATGATTCATGAGTCAATTTATGATTCATAATTCATGATTCAATTCATGATTCAATTCATGATTCATGATTCAAGATTCAATTCATGATTCATGATTCAATTCATGATTCATGATTCAATTCATGATTCATTACATGGTTCATGATTCAATTCATGATTCATGATTCAATTCTTGATTCAATTCATAATTCAATTCATGATTCATGATTCAATTCATGATTCATTACATGGTTCATGATTCAATTCATGATTCATGATTCAATTCATGATTCAATTCATGATTCATGATTCGATTCATGATTCATGATTCATGATTCAATTCATGATTCATGATTCAATTCATGATTCATGATTCATTTCATGATTCATTTTATGATTCATAATTCAATTCATGATTCATGATTCAATTCATGATTTATGATTCATAATTCAATTCTTGAATCATTATTCATGATTCAATTCATGATTCATGATTCAATTCATGATTCATGATTCATAATTCAATTCATGATTAATGATTCAATTCATGATTCATTACATGGTTCATGATTCAATTCATGATTCATGATTCAATTCTTGATTCAATTCATAATTCAATTCATGATTCATGATTCAATTCATGATTCATTACATGGTTCATGATTCAATTCATGATTCATGATTCAATTCATGATTCAATTCATGATTCATGATTCGATTCATGATTCATGATTCATGATTCATGATTCAATTCATGATTCATGATTCAATTCATGATTCATGATTCATTTCATGATTCATTTTATGATTCATAATTCAATTCATGATTCATGATTCAATTCATGATTTATGATTCATAATTCAATTCTTGAATCATTATTCATGATTCAATTCATGATTCATGATTCAATTCATGATTCATGATTCATAATTCAATTCATGATTAATGATTCAATTCATGATTCATGATTCAATTCATGATTTGATTCATGATTCATGATTCAATTCATGATTCATGACTCATGATTCAATTCATGATTCATGATTCAATTCATGATTTATGATTAATGATTCAATTCATGAATCATGATTCATGATTCAATTCATGATTCATAATTCAATTCATGATTCATGATTCATAATTCAATTCATGATTCAATTCATGATTCGATTCATGATTCATGATTCAATTCATGATTCATGATTCATTTCATGATTCATTTCATGATTCATGATTCATGATTCAATTCATGATTCATGAGTCAATTCATGATTCATGATTCAATTCATGATTCATGATTCATTTCATGATTCATGATTTAATTCATGATTGAATTCATGATTGAATTTATGATTCATAATTCATGATTCAATTCATGATTCAATTCATGATTCATGATTCATGATTCAATTCATGATTCATGATTCAATTCATGATTCATGATTCAATGCAGGATTCAATTCTTGATTCAATTCATAATTCAATTCATGATTCATGATTCAATTCATGATTCAATTCATGATTTATGATTCAATTCATGATTTATTTCATGATTCATGATTCGATTCATGATTCATGATTCAATTCATGATTCAATTCATGATTTATGATTCAATTCATGATTCATGATTCATGATTTAATTCATGATTCATGATTCATGATTCATGATTCGATTTATAATTCATGATTCAATTCATGATGCATGATTCAATTTGTGATTCATGATTTAATTCATGATTCATGATTCATTTCATGATTCATGATTCATGATTCAATTCACGATTCATGAGTCAATTCCTGATTCATGATTCATTTCATGATTCATGATTCATTTCATGATTCATGATTTAATTCATGATTCAATTCATGATTCAATTTATGATTCATAATTCATGATTCAATTCATGATTCAATTCATGATTCATGATTCATGATTCAATTCATGATTCATGATTCAATTTATGATTCATGATTCAATGCATGATTCAATTCTTGATTCAATTCATAATTCAATTCATGATTCATGATTCAATTCATGATTCATGATTCATGATTCGATATATGATTCATGATTAAATTCATGATTCATAATTTATGATTCAATTCATGATTCATTATTCATGATTCAATTCATGATTCGATTCATGATTCATGATTCAATTCATGATTCATGATTTGATTCATGATTCATGATTCAATTTTTAATTCATGATTCGATTCATGATTCATGATTAAATTTATGATTCATGATTTATGATTCAATTCATGATTCATGATTTATTTCATGATTCAATTCATGGTTCATGAATCTTGATTCAATTCATGATTTATTTCATGATTCATGATTCGATTCATGATTCATGATTCATGATTCAATTCATGATTCAATTCATTATTTATTTCATGATTCATGATTCGATTCATGATTCATGAATCAAAATTCAATTCATGATTCAATTCAGGGTTTATGATTCAATTCATGATTCATGATTCATTTCATGATTCATTTCATGATTCATGATTCGATTTATGATTCATGATTCAATTCATGATGCATGATTCAATTCGTGATTGCTGATTCAATTCATGATTCATGATTCAATTCATGATTCATGATTCATTTCATGATTCATGATTCAATTCAAGATTCATGGTTCATGATTCAATTCATGATTCATGATTCAATTCATGATTCATGATTCATTTCATTATTCATGATTCAATTCATGATTCAACTTATGATTTATAATTCATGATTCAATTCATGATTCAATTCATGATTCATGATTCATGATTCAATTCATGATTCATGATTCATGATTCAATTCATGATTCATGATTCGATTCATGATTCATGTTTGAATTCATGATTCATGTTTGAATTCATGATTCATGTTTGAATTCATGATTCAATTCATGATTCATTTCATGATTCATGATTCAATTCATGATTCATGATTCGATTCATGATTCATGATTCATGATTTAATTCATGATTCATGATTCGATTTATGATTCATGATTCAATTCATGATTCATGATTCAATTCATGATTCATGATTCAATTCAAAATTCATGATTCAATTCATGATTCTTTTCATGATTCATGATTCAATTCATGATTCAATTCATGATTCAACTTATGATTTATAATTCATGATTCAATTCATGATTCATGATTCATGATTCAATTCATGATTCATGATTTGATTCATGATTCATCATTCATCATTTAATTAATGATTCATGATTCAATTCATGATTTAATTTATGATTCATGATTCCTGATTCAATTCATGATTCATGATTCAATTCATGATTCATGATTCCTTTCATGATTCATGATTCAATTCATGATTCAATTCATGATTCAATTCATGATTCTTGATTCATTTCATGATTCATGATTCAATTCATGATTCGATTCATGATTCATGAGTCAATTCATAAATTCATGATTCGATTCATGATTCATGATTCAATTCATGATTCATGATTCAATTCTTGATTCATGATTCATGATTTGAATTATGAGTCATGATTAAATTCATGATTCATGATTTATGATTCAATTCATGATTCATGATTTATTTCATGATTCAATTCATGGTTCATGAATCTTGATTCAATTCATGATTTATTTCATGATTCATGATTCGATTCATGATTCAATTCATGATTCAATTCATGATTTATGATTCAATTCATGATTCATGATTCATGATTTAATTCATGATTCATGATTCATGATTTATGATTCGATTTATAATTCATGATTCAATTCATGATGCATGATTCAATTTGTGATTCATGATTTAATTCATGATTCATGATTCATTTCATGATTCATGATTCATGATTCATGATTCATGAGTCAATTCATGATTCATGATTCATTTCATGATTCATGATTCATTTCATGATTCATGATTTAATTCATGATTCAATTCATGATTCAATTTATGATTCATAATTCATGATTCAATTCATGATTCAATTCATGATTCATGATTCAAGATTCAATTCATGATTCATGATTCAATTCATGATTCATGATTCAATTCATGATTCATTACATGGTTCATGATTCAATTCATGATTCATTACATGGTTCATGATTCAATTCATGATTCATGATTCAATTATTGATTTAATTCATAATTCAATTCATGATTCATGATTCAATTCATGATTCATTACATGGTTCATGATTCAATTCATGATTCATGATTCAATTCATGATTCAATTCATGATTCATTATTCATGATTCAATTCATGATTCATAATTCAATTCATGATTCATGATTCATAATTCAATTAATGATTCAATTCATGATTCGATTCATGATTCATGATTCAATTCATGATTCATTACATGGTTCATAATTCAATTCATGATTCATGATTCAATTCTTAATTCAATTCATAATTCAATTCATGATTCATGATTCAATTCATGATTCATTACATGGTTTATGATTCAATTCATGATTCATTACATGGTTTATGATTCAATTCATGATTCATGATTCAATTCATGATTCAATTCATGATTCATGATTCGATTCATGATTCATGATTCATGATTCATGATTCAATTCATGATTCATGATTCAATTCATGATTCATTTCATGATTCATTTTATGATTCATAATTCAATTCATGATTCATGATTCAATTCATGATTTATGATTCATGATTCAATTCATGAATCATTATTCATGATTCAATTCATGATTCATGATTCAATTCATGATTCATGATTCATAATTCAATTCATGATTAATGCTTCAATTCATGATTCATGATTCAATTCATGATTTGATTCATGATTCATGATTCAATTCATGATTCATGACTCATGATTCAATTCATGACTCATGATTCAATTCATGATTTATGATTCATGATTCAATTCATGAATCATTATTCATGATTCAAATTATGATTCATAATTCAATTCATGGTTCATGATTCATAATTCAATTCATGATTCGATTCATGATTCATGATTCATGATTCAATTCATGATTCATGATTCATTTCATGATTCATTTCATGATTCATGATTCAATTCATGATTCATGAGTCAATTCATGATTCATGATTCATTTCATGATTCATGATTTAATTCATGATTGAATTCATGATTCAATTTATGATTTATAATTCATGATTGAATTCATGATTCAATTCATGATTCATGATTCATGATTCAATTCATGATTCATGATTCATGATTCAATTCATGATTCATGATTCAATGCATGATTCAATTCTTGATTCAATTCATAATTCAATTCATGATTCATGATTCAATTCATGATTCAATTCATGATTTATGATTCAATTCATGATTTATTTCATGATTCATGATTCGATTCATGATTCATGATTCAATTCATGATTCAATTCAAGATTTATGATTCAATTCATGATTCATGATTCATGATTTAATTCCTGATTCATGATTCATGATTCATGATTCGATTTATAATTCATGATTCAATTCATGATGCATGATTCAATTCGTGATTCATGATTCAATTCATGATTCATGATTCATTTCATGATTCAATTCATGATTCAATTTATGATTCATAATTTATGATTCAATTCATGATTCAATTTATGATTCATGATTCATGATTCAATTCATGATTCATGATTCATGATTCGATTCATGATTCATGATTCAATTCATGATTCATGATTCAATTCATGATTTATGTTTCAATTCATGATTCAATTCTTGATTCAATTCATAATTCATTTCATGATTCATGATTCGATTCATGATTCATGATTCAATTCTTGATTTATGATTCATGATTCATGATTCAATTCATGATACATGATTCAATTCATGATTCATGATTCATTTCATGATTCATGATTCAATTCATGATTCGATTCATGATTCATGAGTCAATTCATAAATTCATGATTCGATTCATGATTCATGATTCAATTCATGATTCATGATTCAATTCTTGATTCATGATTCATGATTTGAATTATGAGTCATGATTAAATTCATGATTCATGATTTATGATTCAATTCATGATTCATGATTAATTTCATGATTCAATTCATGGTTCATGAATCTTGATTCAATTCATTATTTATTTCATGATTCATGATTCGATTCATGATTCAATTCATGATTCAATTCATGATTTATGATTCAATTCATGATTCATGATTCATGATTTAATTCATGATTCATGATTCATGATTTATGATTCGATTTATAATTCATGATTCAATTCATGATGCATGATTCAATTTGTGATTCATGATTTAATTCATGATTCATGATTCATTTCATAATTCATGATTCATGATTCATTTCATGATTCATGATTCATGATTCATGATTCATGATTCATGATTCATGAGTCAATTCATGATTCGTGATTCATTTCATGATTCATGATTCATTTCATGATTCATGATTTAATTCATGATTCAATTCATGATTCAATTTATGATTCATAATTCAATTCATGATTCAATTCATGATTCATGATTCAAGATTCAATTCATGATTCATGATTCACTTCATGATTCATAATTCAATTCATGATTCATTACATGGTTCATGATTCAATTCATGATTCATGATTCAATTCTTGATTCAATTCATAATTCAATTCATGATTCATGATTCAATTCATGATTCAATTCATGATTCATTACATGGTTCATGATTCAATTCATGATTCATGATTCAATTCTTGATTCAATTCATAATTCAATTCATGATTCATGATTCAATTCATGATTCAATTCATGATTCATTATTCATGATTCAATTCATGATTCATAATTCAATTCATGATTCATGATTCATAATTTAATTCATGATTCAATTCATGATTCGATTCATGATTCATGATTCAATTCATGATTCATGATTCATTTCATGATTCATTTCATGATTCATGATTCATGATTCAATTCATGATTCATGAGTCAATTCATGATTCATGATTCATTTCATGATTCATGATTTAATTCATGATTGAATTCATGATTCAATTTATGATTCATAATTCATGATTCATGATTCATGATTCAATTCATGATTCATGATTCATGATTCAATTCATGATTCATGATTCAATTCATGATTCATGATTCAATGCATGATTCAATTCTTGATTCAATTCATAATTCAATTCATGATTCATGATTCAATTCATGATTCAATTCATGATTTATGATTCAATTCATGATTTATTTCATGATTCATGATTTGATTCATGATTCATGATTCAATTCATGATTCAATTCATGATTTATGATTCAATTCATGATTCATGATTCATGATTTAATCCATGATTCATGATTCATGATTCATGATTTGATTTATAATTCATGATTCAATTCATGATGCATGATTCAATTTGTGATTCATGATTTAATTCATGATTCATGATTCATTTCATGATTCATTTCATGATTCATGATTCATGATTCAATTCATGATTCATGAGTCAATTCATGATTCATGATTCATTTCATGATTCATGATTTAATTCATGATTAAATTCATGATTCAATTTATGATTCATAATTCATGATTCAATTCATGATTCAATTCATGATTCATGATTCATGATTCAATTCATGATTCATGATTCAATTCATGAATCATGATTCAATGCATAATTCAATTCTTGATTCAATTCATAATTCAATTCATGATTCATGATTCAATTCATGATTCGATTCATGATTCATGATTCATGATTCAAATTAGGATTCATGATTCAATTCATGATTCATGATTTATGATTCAATTCATGATTCATGATTTATTTCATGATTCAATTCATGGTTCAATTCATGGTTCATGAATCTTGATTCAATTCATGATTTATTTCATGATTCATGATTCGATTCATGATTCATGATTCATGATTCAATTCATGATTCAATTCATGATTTATTTCATGATTCATGATTCGATTCATGATTCATGATTCAATTCTTGATATATGATTCATGATTCATGATTTAATTCATGATTCATAATTCAATTCATGATTCATGATTCGATTCATGATTCATGTTTGAATTCACGATTCAATTCATGATTCATTTCATGATTCATGATTCAATTTATGATTCATGATTCAATCCATGATTCATGATTCGATTCATGATTCATGATTCATGATTCAATTCATGATTAATGATTCAATTCATGATTCATGATTCATTTTATGATTCATGATTCATGATTCAATTCATGATTCATGATTCAATTCATGATTCATGATTCAATTCATCATTCATGATTCAATTCATGATTCAATTCATGATTCATGATTCAATTCATGATTCAATTTATGATTCATAATTCATGATTCAATTCATGATTCATGATTCAATTCATGATTCATGATTCAATTCATGATTCATTACATGGTTCATGATTCAATTCATGATTCATGATTCAATTCTTAATTCAATTCATAATTCAATTCATGATTCATGATTCAATTCATGATTCATTACATGGTTTATGATTCAATTCATGATTCATGATTCAATTCATGATTCAATTCATGATTCATGATTCAATTCATGATTCATGATTCATGATTCATTATTCAATTCATGATTCATGATTCAATTCATGATTCATTTCATGATTCATTTTATGATTCATAATTCATGATTCAATTCATGATTCAATTCACGATTCATGATTCAAGATTCAATTCATGATTCATGATTCAATTCATGATTCATAATTCAATTCATGATTCATTACATGGTTCATGATTCAATTCATGATTCATGATTCAATTCTTGATTCAATTCATAATTCAATTCATGATTCATGATTTAATTCATGATTCAATTCATGATTCAATTTATGATTCATAATTCATGATTCAATTCATGATTCAATTCATGATTCATGATTCAAGATTCAATTCATGATTCATGATTCAATTCATGATTCATAATTCAATTCATGATTCATTACATGGTTCATGATTCAATTCATGATTCATGATTCAATTCTTGATTCAATTCATAATTCAATTCATGATTCATGATTCAATTCATGATTCAATTCATGATTCATTACATGGTTCATGATTCAATTCATGATTCATGATTCAATTCTTGATTCAATTCATAATTCAATTCATGATTCATGATTCAATTCATGATTCAATTCATGATTCATTATTCATGATTCAATTCATGATTCATAATTCAATTCATGATTCATGATTCATAATTTAATTCATGATTCAATTCATGATTCGATTCATGATTCATGATTCAATTCATGATTCATGATTCATTTCATGATTCATTTCATGATTCATGATTCATGATTCAATTCATGATTCATGAGTCAATTCATGATTCATGATTCATTTCATGATTCATGATTTAATTCATGATTGAATTCATGATTCAATTTATGATTCATAATTCATGATTCATGATTCATGATTCAATTCATGATTCATGATTCATGATTCAATTCATGATTCATGATTCATGATTCAATTCATGATTCATGATTCAATGCATGATTCAATTCTTGATTCAATTCATAATTCAATTCATGATTCATGATTCAATTCATGATTCAATTCATGATTTATGATTCAATTCATGATTTATTTCATGATTCATGATTTGATTCATGATTCATGATTCAATTCATGATTCAATTCATGATTTATGATTCAATTCATGATTCATGATTCATGATTTAATCCATGATTCATGATTCATGATTCATGATTTGATTTATAATTCATGATTCAATTCATGATGCATGATTCAATTTGTGATTCATGATTTAATTCATGATTCATGATTCATTTCATGATTCATTTCATGATTCATGATTCATGATTCAATTCATGATTCATGAGTCAATTCATGATTCATGATTCATTTCATGATTCATGATTTAATTCATGATTAAATTCATGATTCAATTTATGATTCATAATTCATGATTCAATTCATGATTCAATTCATGATTCATGATTCATGATTCAATTCATGATTCATGATTCAATTCATGAATCATGATTCAATGCATAATTCAATTCTTGATTCAATTCATAATTCAATTCATGATTCATGATTCAATTCATGATTCGATTCATGATTCATGATTCATGATTCAAATTAGGATTCATGATTCAATTCATGATTCATGATTTATGATTCAATTCATGATTCATGATTTATTTCATGATTCAATTCATGGTTCAATTCATGGTTCATGAATCTTGATTCAATTCATGATTTATTTCATGATTCATGATTCGATTCATGATTCATGATTCATGATTCAATTCATGATTCAATTCATGATTTATTTCATGATTCATGATTCGATTCATGATTCATGATTCAATTCTTGATATATGATTCATGATTCATGATTTAATTCATGATTCATAATTCAATTCATGATTCATGATTCGATTCATGATTCATGTTTGAATTCATGATTCAATTCATGATTCATTTCATGATTCATGATTCAATTTATGATTCATGATTCAATCCATGATTCATGATTCGATTCATGATTCATGATTCATGATTCAATTCATGATTAATGATTCAATTCATGATTCATGATTCATTTTATGATTCATGATTCATGATTCAATTCATGATTCATGATTCAATTCATCATTCATGATTCAATTCATGATTCAATTCATGATTCATGATTCAATTCATGATTCAATTTATGATTCATAATTCATGATTCAATTCATGATTCATGATTCAATTCATGATTCATGATTCAATTCATGATTCATTACATGGTTCATGATTCAATTCATGATTCATGATTCAATTCTTAATTCAATTCATAATTCAATTCATGATTCATGATTCAATTCATGATTCATTACATGGTTTATGATTCAATTCATGATTCATGATTCAATTCATGATTCAATTCATGATTCATGATTCAATTCATGATTCATGATTCATGATTCATTATTCAATTCATGATTCATGATTCAATTCATGATTCATTTCATGATTCATTTTATGATTCATAATTCAATTCATGATTCATGATTCAATTCATGATTTATGATTCATGATTCAATTCATGAATCATTATTCATGATTCAATTCATGATTCATGATTCAATTCATGATTCATGATTCAATTCATGATTTATGATTCATGATTCAATTCATGAATCATTATTCATGATTCAATTCATGATTCATGATTCAATTCATGATTCATGATTCATAATTCAATTCATGATTAATGCTTCAATTCATGATTCATGATTCAATTCATGATTTGATTCATGATTCATGATTCAATTCATGATTCATGACTCATGATTCAAATTATGATTCATAATTCAATTCATGGTTCATGATTCATAATTCAATTCATGATTCGATTCATGATTCATGATTCAATTCATGATTCATGATTCATTTCATGATTCATTTCATGATTCATGATTCAATTCATGATTCATGAGTCAATTCATGATTCATGATTCATTTCATGATTCATGATTTAATTCATGATTGAATTCATGATTCAATTTATGATTTATAATTCATGATTCAATTCATGATTCAATTCATGATTCATGATTCATGATTCAATTCATGATTCATGATTCATGATTCAATTCATGATTCATGATTCAATGCATGATTCAATTCTTGATTCAATTCATAATTCAATTCATGATTCATGATTCAATTCACGATTCAATTCATGATTTATGATTTAATTCATGATTTATTTCATGATTCATGATTCGATTCATGATTCATGATTCAATTCATGATTCAATTCATGATTTATGATTCAATTCATGATTCATGATTCATGATTTAATTCCTGATTCATGATTCATGATTCATGATTCGATTTATAATTCATGATTCAATTCATGATGCATGATTCAATTCGTGATTCATGATTCAATTCATGATTCATGATTCAATTCATGATTCATGATTCATGATTCGATTCATGATTCATGATTCAATTCATGATTCGTGATTCATTTCATGATTCATGATTCATTTCATGATTCATGATTTAATTCATGATTCAATTCATGATTCAATTTATGATTCATAATTCATGATTCAATTCATGATTCAATTTATGATTCATGATTCATGATTCATTTCATGATTCATGATTCATGATTCATGAGTCAATTCATGATTCGTGATTCATTTCATGATTCATGATTCATTTCATGATTCATGATTTAATTCATGATTCAATTCATGATTCAATTTATGATTCATAATTCATGATTCAATTCATGATTCAATTCATGATTCATGATTCAAGATTCAATTCATGATTCAATTCATGATTCATAATTCAATTCATGATTCATTACATGGTTCATGATTCAATTCATGATTCATGATTCAATTCTTGATTCAATTCATAATTCAATTCATGATTCATGATTCAATTCATGATTCAATTCATGATTCATTACATGGTTCATGATTCAATTCATGATTCATGATTCAATTCTTGATTCAATTCATAATTCAATTCATGATTCATGATTCAATTCATGATTCAATTCATGATTCATTATTCATGATTCAATTCATGATTCATAATTCAATTCATGATTCATGATTCATAATTTAATTCATGATTCAATTCATGATTCGATTCATGATTCATGATTCAATTCATGATTTATGATTCATTTCATGATTCATGATTCATGATTCAATTCATGATTCATGAGTCAATTCATGATTCATGATTCATTTCATGATTCATGATTTAATTCATGATTGAATTCATGATTCAATTTATGATTCATAATTCATGATTCATGATTCATGATTCAATTCATGATTCTTGATTCATGATTCAATTCATGATTCATGATTCATGATTCAATTCATGATTCATGATTCAATGCATGATTCAATTCTTGATTCAATTCATTTTTCAATTCATGATTCATGATTCAATTCATGATTCAATTCATGATTTATGATTCAATTCATGATTTATTTCATGATTCATGATTTGATTCATGATTCATGATTCAATTCATGATTCAATTCATGATTTATGATTCAATTCATGATTCATGATTTAATCCATGATTCATGATTCATGATTCATGATTTGATTTATAATTCATGATTCAATTCATGATGCATGATTCAATTTGTGATTCATGATTTAATTCATGATTCATGATTCATTTCATGATTCATTTCATGATTCATGATTCATGATTCAATTCATGATTCATGAGTCAATTCATGATTCATGATTCATTTCATGATTCATGATTTAATTCATGATTAAATTCATGATTCAATTTATGATTCATAATTCATGATTCAATTCATGATTCAATTCATGAATCATGATTCAATGCATAATTCAATTCTTGATTCAATTCATAATTCAATTCATGATTCATGATTCAATTCATGATTCGATTCATGATTCATGATTCATGATTCAAATTAGGATTCATGATTCAATTCATGATTCATGATTTATGATTCAATTCATGATTCATGATTTATTTCATGATTCAATTCATGGTTCAATTCATGGTTCATGAATCTTGATTCAATTCATGATTTATTTCATGATTCATGATTCGATTCATGATTCATGATTCATGATTCAATTCATGATTCAATTCATGATTTATTTCATGATTCATGATTCGATTCATGATTCATGATTCAATTCTTGATATATGATTCATGATTCATGATTTAATTCATGATTCATAATTCAATTCATGATTCATGATTCGATTCATGATTCATGTTTGAATTCATGATTCAATTCATGATTCATTTCATGATTCATGATTCAATTTATGATTCATGATTCAATCCATGATTCATGATTCGATTCATGATTCATGATTCATGATTCAATTCATGATTAATGATTCAATTCATGATTCATGATTCATTTTATGATTCATGATTCATGATTCAATTCATGATTCATGATTCAATTCATCATTCATGATTCAATTCATGATTCGATTCATGATTCATGATTCAATTCATGATTCAATTTATGATTCATAATTCATGATTCAATTCATGATTCATGATTCAATTCATGATTCATGATTTAATTCATGATTCATTACATGGTTCATGATTCAATTCATGATTCATGATTCAATTCTTAATTCAATTCATAATTCAATTCATGATTCATGATTCAATTCATGATTCATTACATGGTTTATGATTCAATTCATGATTCATGATTCAATTCATGATTCAATTCATGATTCATGATTCAATTCATGATTCATGATTCATGATTCATTATTCAATTCATGATTCATGATTCAATTCATGATTTATGATTCATGATTCAATTCATGAATCATTATTCATGATTCAATTCATGATTCATGATTCAATTCATGATTCATGATTCATGATTCAATTCATGATTTATGATTCATGATTCAATTCATGAATCATTATTCATGATTCAATTCATGATTCATGATTCAATTCATGATTCATGATTCATAATTCAATTCATGATTAATGCTTCAATTCATGATTCATGATTCAATTCATGATTTGATTCATGATTCATGATTCAATTCATGATTCATGACTCATGATTCAAATTATGATTCATAATTCAATTCATGGTTCATGATTCATAATTCAATTCATGATTCGATTCATGATTCATGATTCAATTCATGATTCATGATTCATTTCATGATTCATTTCATGATTCATGATTCAATTCATGATTCATGAGTCAATTCATGATTCATGATTCATTTCATGATTCATGATTTAATTCATGATTGAATTCATGATTCAATTTATGATTTATAATTCATGATTCAATTCATGATTCAATTCATGATTCATGATTCATGATTCAATTCATGATTCATGATTCATGATTCAATTCATGATTCATGATTCAATGCATGATTCAATTCTTGATTCAATTCATAATTCAATTCATGATTCATGATTCAATTCACGATTCAATTCATGATTTATGATTTAATTCATGATTTATTTCATGATTCATGATTCGATTCATGATTCATGATTCAATTCATAATTCAATTCATGATTTATGATTCAATTCATGATTCATGATTCATGATTTAATTCCTGATTCATGATTCATGATTCATGATTCGATTTATAATTCATGATTCAATTCATGATGCATGATTCAATTCGTGATTCATGATTCAATTCATGATTCATGATTCATTTCATGATTCATGATTCAATTCATGATTCAATTTATGATTCATAATTCATGATTCGATTCATGATTCATGATTCAATTCATGATTCATGATTCAATTCATTAATCGTGATTCATGATTCATGATTCAATTCATGATTTATGATTCGATTTATGATTCATGATTCATGATTCAATTCATGATTCATGATTCGATTTATAATTCATGATTCAATTCATGATTCATGATTCAATTCATGATTCATGATTCATTTCATGATTCATGATTGAATTCAAAATTCATGATTCATGATTTGAATTATGAGTCATGATTAAATTCATGATTCATGATTTATGATTCAATTCATGATTCATGATTCATTTCATGATTCATGATTGAATTCAAAATTCATGATTCATGATTTGAATTATGAGTCATGATTAAATTCATGATTCATGATTTATGATTCAATTCATGATTCATGATTAATTTCATGATTCAATTCATGGTTCATGAATCTTGATTCAATTCATTATTTATTTCATGATTCATGATTCGATTCATGATTCAATTCATGATTCAATTCATGATTTATGATTCAATTCATGATTCATGATTCATGATTTAATTCATGATTCATGATTCATGATTCATGATTTATTTCATGATTCAATTCATGGTTCAATTCATGGTTCATGAATCTTGATTCAATTCATGATTTATTTCATGATTCATGATTCGATTCATGATTCATGATTCATGATTCAATTCATGATTCAATTCATGATTTATTTCATGATTCATGATTTGATTCATGATTCATGATTCAATTCTTGATATATGATTCATGATTCATGATTTAATTCATGATTCATAATTCAATTCATGATTCATGATTCGATTCATGATTCATGTTTGAATTCATGATTCAATTCATGATTCATTTCATGATTCATGATTCAATTTATGATTCATGATTCAATCCATGATTCATGATTCGATTCATGATTCATGATTCATGATTCAATTCATGATTAATGATTCAATTCATGATTCATGATTCATTTTATGATTCATGATTCATGATTCAATTCATGATTCATGATTCAATTCATCATTCATGATTCAATTCATGATTCGATTCATGATTCATGATTCAATTCATGATTCAATTTATGATTCATAATTCATGATTCAATTCATGATTCATGATTCAATTCATGATTCATGATTCAATTCATGATTCATTACATGGTTCATGATTCAATTCATGATTCATGATTCAATTCTTAATTCAATTCATAATTCAATTCATGATTCATGATTCAATTCATGATTCATTACATGGTTTATGATTCAATTCATGATTCATGATTCAATTCATGATTTAATTCATGATTCATGATTCAATTCATGATTCATGATTCATGATTCATTATTCAATTCATGATTCATGATTCAATTCATGATTCATTTCATGATTCATTTTATGATTCATAATTCAATTCATGATTCATGATTCAATTCATGATTTATGATTCATGATTCAATTCATGAATCATTATTCATGATTCAATTCATGATTCATGATTCAATTCATGATTCATGATTCATAATTCAATTCATGATTAATGCTTCAATTCATGATTCATGATTCAATTCATGATTTGATTCATGATTCATGATTCAATTCATGATTCATGACTCATGATTCAAATTATGATTCATAATTCAATTCATGTTTCATGATTCATAATTCAATTCATGATTCGATTCATGATTCATGATTCAATTCATGATTCATGATTCATTTCATGATTCATTTCATGATTCATGATTCAATTCATGATTCATGAGTCAATTCATGATTCATGATTCATTTCATGATTCATGATTTAATTCATGATTGAATTCATGATTCAATTTATGATTTATAATTCATGATTCAATTCATGATTCAATTCATGATTCATGATTCATGATTCAATTCATGATTCATGATTCATGATTCAATTCATGATTCATGATTCAATGCATGATTCAATTCTTGATTCAATTCATAATTCAATTCATGATTCATGATTCAATTCACGATTCAATTCATGATTTATGATTTAATTCATGATTTATTTCATGATTCATGATTCGATTCATGATTCATGATTCAATTCATGATTCAATTCATGATTTATGATTCAATATATGATTCATGATTCATGATTTAATTCCTGATTCATGATTCATGATTCGATTTATAATTCATGATTCAATTCATGATGCATGATTCAATTCGTGATTCATGATTCAATTCATGATTCATGATTCATTTCATGATTCATGATTTAATTCATGATTCAATTTATGATTCATAATTCATGATTCAATTCATGATTCAATTTATGATTCATGATTCATGATTCAATTCATGATTCATGATTCATGATTCGATTCATGATTCATGATTCAATTCATGATTCAATTTATGATTCATAATTCATGATTCAATTCATGATTCAATTTATGATTCATGATTCATGATTCAATTCATGATTCATGATTCATGATTCGATTCATGATTCATGATTCAATTCATGATTCATGATTCAATTCATTAATCGTGATTCATGATTCATGATTCAATTCATGATTTATGATTCGATTTATGATTCATGATTCATGATTCAATTCATGATTCATGATTCGATTTATAATTCATGATTCAATTCATGATTCATGATTCAATTCATGATTCATGATTCATTTCATGATTCATGATTGAATTCAAAATTCATGATTCAATTCATGATTCATTTCATGATTCAACTTATGATTTATAATTCATGATTCAATTCATGATTCAATTCATGATTCATGATTCATGATTCAATTCATGATTCATGATTCAATTCATGATTCATGATTCGATTCATAATTCATCATTCATGATTCAATTCATGATTCATGATTCAATTCATGATTCAATTTATGATTCATGATTCCTGATTCAATTCATGATTCATGATTCAATTCATGATTCATGATTCATTTATGATTCATGATTCAATTCATGATTCAATTTATGTTTCATGATTCAATTCAAGATTCATGGTTCATGATTCAATTCATGATTCATGATTCAATTCATGATTCATGATTCATTTCATTATTCATGAGTCAATTCATGATTCAATTCATGATTCAACTTATGATTTATAATTCATGATTCAATTCATGATTCAATTCATTATTCATGATTCATGATTCAATTCATGATTCATGATTCAATTCATGAATCATGGTTCGATTCATGATTTATGTTTCAATTCATGATTCAATTCTTGATTCAATTCATAATTCAATTCATGATTCATGATTCGATTCATGATTCATGTTTGAATTCATGATTCATGTTTGAATTCATGATTCAATTCATGATTCATTTCATGATTCATGATTCAATTCATGATTCATGATTCGATTCATGATTCATGATTCAATTCATGATTCATGATTCGATTTATGATTCATGATTCAATTCATGATTCATGATTCAATTCATAATTCATGATTCAATTCAAAATTCATGATTCAATTCATGATTCATTTCATGATTCATGATTCAATTCATGATTCAACTTATAATTTATAATTCATGATTCAATTCATGATTCATGATTCATGATTCAATTCATGATTCATGATTCAATTCATGATTCATGATTTGATTCATGATTCATCATTCATCATTTAATTAATGATTCATGATTCAATTCATGATTTAATTTATGATTCATGATTCCTGATTCAATTCATGATTCATGATTCAATTCATGATTCATGATTCCTTTCATGATTCATGATTCCTTTCATGATTCATGATTCAATTCATGATTCAATTCATGATTCAATTCATGATTCTTGATTCATTTCATGATTCATGATTCAATTCATGATTCAATTCATGATTCAACTTATGATTTATAATTCATGATTCAATTCATGATTCAATTCATGATTCATGATTCATGATTCAAATCATGATTCATGATTCAATTCATGAATTATGATTCGATTCATGATTTATGTTTCAATTCATGATTCAATTCTTGATTCAATTCATGATTCATTTCCTGATTCAATTCATGATTCATGATTCAATTCTTGATTTATGATTCATGATTCATGATTCAATTCATGATACATGATTCAATTCATGATTCATGATTCATTTCATGAGTCATGATTCAATTCATGATTCGATTCATGATTCATGAGTCAATTCATAAATTCATGATTCGATTCATGATTCAATTCTTGATTCATGATTCATGATTTGAATTATGAGTCATGATTAAATTCATGATTCATGATTTATGATTCAATTCATGATTCATGATTTATTTCATGATTCAATTTATGTTTCATGAATCTTGATTCAATTCATGATTTATTTCATGATTCATGATTCGATTCATGATTCAATTCATGATTCAATTCATGATTTATGATTCAATTCATGATTCATGATTTAATTCATGATTCATGATTCATGATTTATGATTCGATTTATAATTCATGATTCAATTCATGATGCATGATTCAATTTGTGATTCATGATTTAATTCATGATTCATGATTCATTTCATGATTCATTTCATGATTCATGATTCATGATTCATGAGTCAATTCATGATTCATGATTCATTTCATGATTCATGATTCATGATTCATGAGTCAATTCATGATTCATGATTCATTTCATGATTCATGATTCATTTCATGATTCATGATTTAATTCATGATTCAATTCATGATTCAATTTATGATTCATAATTCATGATTCAATTCATGATTCAATTCATGATTCATGATTCAAGATTCAATTCATGATTCATGATTCAATTCATGATTCATGATTCAATTCATGATTCATTACATGGTTCATGATTCAATTCATGATTCATGATTCAATTCTTGATTCAATTCATAATTCAAT
Organism: Mixophyes australis; assembly: GCA_036250195.1. Classification (NCBI taxonomy): domain Eukaryota; kingdom Metazoa; phylum Chordata; class Amphibia; order Anura; family Limnodynastidae; genus Mixophyes; species Mixophyes australis. Next base: position 177,629,076 of record JAVHZZ010000002.1, on the reverse strand, counting down.
TCATGATTCATGATTCAATTCATGATTCATTACATGGTTCATGATTCAATTCATGATTCATGATTCAATTCATGATTCAATTCATGATTCATGATTCGATTCATGATTCATGATTCATGATTCATGATTCAATTCATGATTCATGATTCAATTCATGATTCATGATTCATTTCATGATTCATTTTATGATTCATAATTCAATTCATGATTCATGATTCAATTCATGATTCATGATTCAATTCATGATTTGATTCATGATTCATGATTCAATTCATGATTCATGACTCATGATTCAATTAATGATTCATGATTCAATTCATGATTTATGATTAATGATTCAATTCATGAATCATGATTCATGATTCAATTCATGATTCATAATTCAATTCATGATTCATGATTCATAATTCAATTCATGATTCAATTCATGATTCGATTCATGATTCATGATTCAATTCATGATTCATGATTCATTTCATGATTCATTTCATGATTCATGATTCATGATTCAATTCATGATTCATGATTCAATGCATGATTCAATTCTTGATTCAATTCATAATTCAATTCATGATTCATGATTCAATTCATGATTCAATTCATGATTTATGATTCAATTCATGATTTATTTCATGATTCATGATTCGATTCATGATTCATGATTCAATTCATGATTCAATTCATGATTTATGATTCAATTCATGATTCATGATTCATGATTTAATTCATGATTCATGATTCATGATTCATGATTCGATTTATAATTCATGATTCAATTCATGATGCATGATTCAATTTGTGATTCATGATTTAATTCATGATTCTTGATTCATTTCATGATTCATTTCATGATTCATGATTCATGATTCAATTCATGATTCATGAGTCAATTCATGATTCATGATTCATTTCATGATTCATGATTTAATTCATGATTAAATTAATGATTCAATTTATGATTCATAATTCATGATTCAATTCATGATTCAATTCATGATTCATGATTCATGATTCAGTTCATGATTAATGATTCAATTCATGATTCATGATTCAATGCATGATTCAATTCTTGATTCAATTCATAATTCAATTCATGATTCATGATTCAATTCATGATTCGATTCATGATTCATGATTCGAATTATGATTCAGGATTAAATTCATGATTCATGATTTATGATTCAATACATGATTCATGATTTATTTCATGATTCAATTCATGGTTCATGAATCTTGATTCAATTCATGATTTATTTCATGATTCATGATTCGATTCATGATTCATGATTCATGATTCAATTCTTGATTTATGATTCATCATTCATGATTTAATTCATGATTCATAATTCAATTCATGATTCATGATTCGATTCATGATTCATGTTTGAATTCATGATTCAATTCATGATTCATTTCATGATTCATGATTCAATTTATGATTCATGATTCAATCCATGATTCATGATTCGATTCATGATTCATGATTCAATTCATGATTCATGATTCATTTCATGATTCTTTTCATGATTCATGATTTAATTCATGATTCATGATTCATGATTCAATTCATGATTAATGATTCAATTCATGATTCATGATTCATTTTATGATTCATGATTCATGATTCAATTCATGATTCATGATTCAATTCATCATTCATGATTCAATTCATGATTCGATTCATGATTCATGATTCAATTCATGATTCATGACTCATTTTTCAATTCATGATTCATGATTCAATTCATGATTCATGATTCAATTCATGATTCATGATTCATGATTCAATTCATGATTCAATACATGATTCATGATTCGATTCATGATTCATAATTCAATTCATGATTCATGATTCATGATTCAATTCATGATTCGATTCATGATTCATGATTCAATTCATGATTCATGATTCAATTCATTATACATGATTCAATTCATGATTCATGATTCATGATTCAATTCATGATTCATGATTTATGATTAAATTTATGATTCGATTCATGATTCATGATTCGATTCATGATTCATGATTCAACTCATGATTCATGTTTTATGATTCAATTCATGATTCATGATTCATGATTCCATTCATGATTCGATTCATGATTCATGATTCAATTCATGATTCATGATTCATTTCATGATTCATGATTCATGATTCAATTCATGATTCATGAGTCAATTCATGATTCATGATTCATTTCATGATTCATGATTTAATTCATGATTGAATTCATGATTCAATTTATGATTCATAATTCATGATTCAATTCATGATTCAATTCATGATTCATGATTCATGATTCAATTCATGATTCATGATTCATGATTCAATTCATGATTCATGATTCAATGCATGATTCAATTCTTGATTCAATTCATAATTCAATTCATGATTCATGATTCAATTCATGATTCAATTCATGATTTATGATTCAATTCATGATTTATTTCATGATTCATGATTCGATTCATGATTCATGATTCGATTCATGATTCATGATTCAATTCATGATTCAATTCATGATTTATGATTCAATTCATGATTCATGATTCATGATTTAATTCATGATTCATGATTCATGATTCGATTTATAATTCATGATTCAATTCATGATGCATGATTCAATTTGTGATTCATGATTTAATTCATGATTCATGAATCATTTCATGATTCATTTCATGATTCATGATTCATGATTCAATTCATGATTCATGAGTCAATTCATGATTCATGATACATTTCATGATTCATGATTTAATTCATGATTAAATTCATGATTCAATTTATGATTCATAATTCATGATTCAATTCATAATTCAATTCATGATTCATGATTTAATTCATGATTAAATTCATGATTCAATTTATGATTCATAATTCATGATTCAATTCATAATTCAATTCATGATTCATGATTCAATTCATGATTCATGATTCAATTCATGATTCATGATTCAATTATTGATTCAATTATTGATTCAATTCATAATTCAATTCATGATTCATGATTCAATTCATGATTCGATTCATGATTCATGATTCGAATTATGATTCATGATTCAATTCATGATTCATGATTTATGATTCAATTCATGATTCATGATTTATTTCATGATTTAATTCATGGTTCATGAATCTTGATTCAATTCATGATTTTTTTCATGATTCATGATTCGATTCATGATTCATGATTCATGATTCAATTCATGATTCAATTCATGATTTATTTCATGATTCATGATTCGATTCATGATTCATGATTCAATTCTTGATTTATGATTCATGATTCATGATTTAATTCATGATTCATAATTCAATTCATGATTCATGATTCGATTCATAATTCATGTTTGAATTCATGATTCAATTCATGATTCATTTCATGATTCATGATTCAATTTATGATTCATGATTCAATCCATGATTCATGATTCGATTCATGATTCATGATTCAATTCATGATTCATGATTCATTTCATGATTCTTTTCATGATTCATGATTTACTTCATGATTCATGATTCAATTCATGATTAATGATTCAATTCATGATTCATGATTCATTTTATGATTCATGATTCATGATTCAATTCATGATTCATGATTCAATTCATCATTCATGATTCAATTCATGAATCGATTCATGATTCATGATTCAATTCATGATTCAATTTATGATTCATAATTCATGATTCAATTCATGATTCAATTCATGATTCATGATTCAAGATTCAATTCATGATTCATGATTCAATTCATGATTCATGATTCAATTCATGATTCATTACATGGTTCATGCTTCAATTCATGATTCATGATTCAATTCTTGATTCAATTCATAATTCAATTCATGATTCATGATTCAATTCATGATTCATTACATGGTTTAGATTCAATTCATGATTCATGATTCAATTCATGATTCAATTCATGATTTATTATTCGATTCATGATTCATGATTCATGATTCATGATTCAATTCATGATTCATGATTCAATTCATGATTCATTTCATGATTCATTTTATGATTCATAATTCAATTCATGATTCATGATTCAATTCATGATTTATGATTCATGATTCAATTCATGAATCATTATTCATGATTCAATTCATGATTCATGATTCAATTCATGATTCATGATTCATAATTCAATTCATGATTAATGATTCAATTCATGATTCATGATTCAATTCATGATTTGATTCATGATTCATGACTCATGATTCAATTCATGATTCATGATTCAATTCATGATTTATGATTCATGATTCAATTCATGAATCATTATTCATGATTCAAATTATGATTCATAATTCAATTCATGATTCATGATTCATAATTCAATTCATGATTCAATTCATGATTCGATTCATGATTCATGATTCAAGTCATGATTCAAGATTCATTTCATGATTCATTTCATGATTCATGATTCAATTCATGATTCATGAGTCAATTCATGATTCATGATTCATTTCATGATTCATGATTTAATTCATGATTGAATTCATGAATCAATTTATGATTTATAATTCATGATTCAATTCATGATTCAATTCATGATTCATGATTCATGATTCAATTCATGATTCATGATTCAATTCATGATTCATGATTCAATGCATGATTCAATTCTTGATTCAATTCATAATTCAATTCATGATTCATGATTCAATTCATGATTCAATTCATGATTTATGATTCAATTCATGATTTATTTCATGATTCATGATTCGATTCATGATTCATGATTCAATTTATGATTCAATTCATGATTTATGATTCAATTCATGATTCATGATTCATGATTTAATTCATGATTCATGATTCATGATTCATGATTCGATTTATAATTCATGATTCAATTCATGATGCATGATTCATTTCATGATTCATGATTTAATTAATTATTAAATTAATGATTCAATTTATGATTCATAATTCATGATTCAATTCATGATTCAATTCATGATTCATGATTCATGATTCAATTCATGATTCATGATTCAATTCATGATTCATGATTCAATGCATGATTCAATTCTTGATTCAATTCATAATTCAATTCATGATTCATGATTCAATTCATGATTCGATTCATGATTCATGATTCATGATTCGAATTATGATTTAGGATTAAATTCATGATTCATGATTTATGATTCAATTCATGATTCATGATTTATTTCATGATTCAATTCATGGTTCATGAATCTTGATTCAATTCATGATTTATTTCATGATTCATGATTCGATTCATTAATCATGATTCATGATTCAATTCATGATTCAATTCATGATTTATGATTCAATTCATGATTTATTTCATGATTCATGATTCGATTCATGATTCATGATTCGATTCATGATTCATGATTCAATTCATGATTCAATTCATGATTTATGATTCAATTCATGATTCATGATTCATGATTTAATTCATGATTCATGATTCATGATTCGATTTATAATTCATGATTCAATTCATGATGCATGATTCAATTTGTGATTCATGATTTAATTCATGATTCATGAATCATTTCATGATTCATTTCATGATTCATGATTCATGATTCAATTCATGATTCATGAGTCAATTCATGATTCATGATACATTTCATGATTCATGATTTAATTCATGATTAAATTCATGATTCAATTTATGATTCATAATTCATGATTCAATTCATGATTCAATTCATGATTCATGATTCAATTCATGATTCATGATTCAATTCATGATTCATGATTCAATTATTGATTCAATTATTGATTCAATTCATAATTCAATTCATGATTCATGATTCAATTCATGATTCGATTCATGATTCATGATTCGAATTATGATTCATGATTCAATTCATGATTTATGATTTATGATTCAATTCATGATTCATGATTTATTTCATGATTTAATTCATGGTTCATGAATCTTGATTCAATTCATGATTTTTTTCATGATTCATGATTCGATTCATGATTCATGATTCATGATTCAATTCATGATTCAATTCATGATTTATTTCATGATTCATGATTCGATTCATGATTCATGATTCAATTCTTGATTTATGATTCATGATTCATGATTTAATTCATGATTCATAATTCAATTCATGATTCATGATTCGATTCATAATTCATGTTTGAATTCATGATTCAATTCATGATTCATTTCATGATTCATGATTCAATTTATGATTCATGATTCAATCCATGATTCATGATTCGATTCATGATTCATGATTCAATTCATGATTCATGATTCATTTCATGATTCTTTTCATGATTCATGATTTACTTCATGATTCATGATTCATGATTCAATTCATGATTAATGATTCAATTCATGATTCATGATTCATTTTATGATTCATGATTCATGATTCAATTCATGATTCATGATTCAATTCATCATTCATGATTCAATTCATGAATCGATTCATGATTCATGATTCAATTCATGATTCAATTTATGATTCATAATTCATGATTCAATTCATGATTCAATTCATGATTCATGATTCAAGATTCAATTCATGATTCATGATTCAATTCATGATTCATGATTCAATTCATGATTCATTACATGGTTCATGCTTCAATTCATGATTCATGATTCAATTCTTGATTCAATTCATAATTCAATTCATGATTCATGATTCAATTCATGATTCATTACATGGTTTAGATTCAATTCATGATTCATGATTCAATTCATGATTCAATTCATGATTTATTATTCGATTCATGATTCATGATTCATGATTCATGATTCAATTCATGATTCATGATTCAATTCATGATTCATTTCATGATTCATTTTATGATTCATAATTCAATTCATGATTCATGATTCAATTCATGATCTATGATTCATGATTCAATTCATGAATCATTATTCATGATTCAATTCATGATTCATGATTCAATTCATGATTCATGATTCATAATTCAATTCATGATTAATGATTCAATTCATGATTCATGATTCAATTCATGATTTGATTCATGATTCATGACTCATGATTCAATTCATGATTCATGATTCAATTCATGATTTATGATTCATGATTCAATTCATGAATCATTATTCATGATTCAAATTATGATTCATAATTCAATTCATGATTCATGATTCATAATTCAATTCATGATTCAATTCATGATTCGATTCATGATTCATGATTCAAGTCATGATTCAAGATTCATTTCATGATTCATTTCATGATTCATGATTCAATTCATGATTCATGAGTCAATTCATGATTCATGATTCATTTCATGATTCATGATTTAATTCATGATTGAATTCATGAATCAATTTATGATTTATAATTCATGATTCAATTCATGATTCAATTCATGATTCATGATTCATGATTCAATTCATGATTCATGATTCAATTCATGATTCATGATTCAATGCATGATTCAATTCTTGATTCAATTCATAATTCAATTCATGATTCATGATTCAATTCATGATTCAATTCATGATTTATGATTCAATTCATGATTTATTTCATGATTCATGATTCGATTCATGATTCATGATTCAATTTATGATTCAATTCATGATTTATGATTCAATTCATGATTCATGATTCATGATTTAAATCATGATTCATGATTCATGATTCATGATTCGATTTATAATTCATGATTCAATTCATGATGCATGATTCATTTCATGATTCATGATTTAATTAATTATTAAATTAATGATTCAATTTATGATTCATAATTCATGATTCAATTCATGATTCAATTCATGATTCATGATTCATGATTCAATTCATGATTCATGATTCAATTCATGATTCATGATTCAATGCATGATTCAATTCTTGATTCAATTCATAATTCAATTCATGATTCATGATTCAATTCATGATTCGATTCATGATTCATGATTCATGATTCGAATTATGATTTAGGATTAAATTCATGATTCATGATTTATGATTCAATTCATGATTCATGATTTATTTCATGATTCAATTCATGGTTCATGAATCTTGATTCAATTCATGATTTATTTCATGATTCATGATTCGATTCATTAATCATGATTCATGATTCAATTCATGATTCAATTCATGATTTATTTCATGATTCATGATTCGATTCATGATTCATGATTCAATTCTTGATTTATGATTCATCATTCATGATTTAATTCATGATTCATAATTCAATTCATGATTCATGATTCGATTCATGATTCATGTTTGAATTCATGATTCAATTCATGATTCATTTCATGATTCATGATTCAATTTATGATTCATGATTCAATCCATGATTCATGATTCGATTCATGATTCATGATTCAATTCATGATTCATGATTCATTTCATGATTCTTTTCATGATTCATGATTTAATTCATGATTCATGATTCAATTCATGATTAATGATTCAATTCATGATTCATGATTCATTTTATGATTCATGATTCATGATTTAATTCATGATTCATGATTCAATTCATCATTCATGATTCAATTCATGATTCATGATTCAATTCATGATTCATGACTCATGATTCAATTCATGATTCATGATTCAATTCATGATTCATGATTCAATTCATAATTCATGATTCATGATTCAATTCATGATTCAATACATGATTCATGATTCGATTCATGATTCATAATTCAATTCATGATTCATGATTCAATTCTTGATTCAATTCATAATTCAATTCATGATTCATGATTCAATTCATGATTCATTACATGGTTTAGATTCAATTCATGATTCATGATTCAATTCATGATTCAATTCATGATTTATTATTCGATTCATGATTCATGATTCATGATTCAATTCATGATTCATGATTCAATTCATGATTCATTTCATGATTCAATTCATGATTCAATACATGATTCATGATTCGATTCATGATTCATAATTCAATTCATGATTCATGATTCATGATTCAATTCATGATTCGATTCATGATTCATGATTCAATTCAAGATTCATGGTTCATGATTCAATTCATGATTCATGATTCAATTCATGATTCATGATTCATTTCATTATTCATGAGTCAATTCATGATTCAATTCATGATTCAACTTATGATTTATAATTCATGATTCAATTCATGATTCAATTCATTATTCATGATTCATGATTCAATTCATGATTCATGATTCAATTCATGAATCATGGTTCGATTCATGATTTATGTTTCAATTCATGATTCAATTCTTGATTCAATTCATAATTCAATTCATGATTCATGATTCGATTCATGATTCATGTTTAAATTCATGATTCATGTTTGAATTCATGATTCAATTCATGATTCATTTCATGATTCATGATTCAATTCATGATTCATGATTCGATTCATGATTCATGATTCAATTCATGATTCATGATTCGATTTATGATTCATGATTCAATTCATGATTCATGATTCAATTCATAATTCATGATTCAATTCAAAATTCATGATTCAATTCATGATTCATTTCATGATTCATGATTCAATTCATGATTCAACTTATAATTTATAATTCATGATTCAATTCATGATTCATGATTCATGATTCAATTCATGATTCATGATTCAATTCATGATTCATGATTTGATTCATGATTCATCATTCATCATTTAATTAATGATTCATGATTCAATTCATGATTTAATTTATGATTCATGATTCCTGATTCAATTCATGATTCATGATTCAATTCATGATTCAATTCATGATTCAATTCATGATTCTTGATTCATTTCATGATTCATGATTCAATTCATGATTCAATTCATGATTCAACTTATGATTTATAATTCATGATTCAATTCATGATTCAATTCATGATTCATGATTCATGATTCAATTCATGATTCATGATTCAATTCATGAATTATGATTCGATTCATGATTTATGTTTCAATTCATGATTCAATTCTTGATTCAATTCATGATTCATTTCATGATTCAATTCATGATTCATGATTCAATTCTTGATTTATGATTCATGATTCATGATTCAATTCATGATACATGATTCAATTCATGATTCATGATTCATTTCATGAGTCATGATTCAATTCATGATTCGATTCATGATTCATGAGTCAATTCATAAATTCATGATTCGATTCATGATTCAATTCTTGATTCATGATTCATGATTTGAATTATGAGTCATGATTAAATTCATGATTCATGATTTATGATTCAATTCATGATTCATGATTTATTTCATGATTCAATTTATGTTTCATGAATCTTGATTCAATTCATGATTTATTTCATGATTCATGATTCGATTCATGATTCAATTCATGATTCAATTCATGATTTATGATTCAATTCATGATTCATGATTTAATTCATGATTCATGATTCATGATTTATGATTCGATTTATAATTCATGATTCAATTCATGATGCATGATTCAATTTGTGATTCATGATTTAATTCATGATTCATGATTCATTTCATGATTCATTTCATGATTCATGATTCATGATTCATGAGTCAATTCATGATTCATGATTCATTTCATGATTCATGATTCATTTCATGATTCATGATTTAATTCATGATTCAATTCATGATTCAATTTATGATTCATAATTCATGATTCAATTCATGATTCAATTCATGATTCATGATTCAAGATTCAATTCATGATTCATGATTCAATTCATGATTCATGATTCAATTCATGATTCATTACATGGTTCATGATTCAATTCATGATTCATGATTCAATTCTTGATTCAATTCATAATTCAATTCATGATTCATGATTAAATTCATGATTCATTACATGGTTCATGATTCAATTCATGATTCATGATTCAATTCATGATTCAATTCATGATTCATGATTCGATTCATGATTCATGATTCATGATTCATGATTCAATTCATGATTCATGATTCAATTCATGATTCATGATTCATTTCATGATTCATTTTATGATTCATAATTCAATTCATGATTCATGATTCAATTCATGATTTATGATTCATAATTCAATTCTTGAATCATTATTCATGATTCAATTCATGATTCATGATTCAATTCATGATTCATGATTCATAATTCAATTCATGATTAATGATTCAATTCATGATTCATGATTCAATTCATGATTTGATTCATGATTCATGATTCAATTCATGATTCATGACTCATGATTCAATTAATGATTCATGATTCAATTCATGATTTATGATTAATGATTCAATTCATGAATCATGATTCATGATTCAATTCATGATTCATAATTCAATTCATGATTCATGATTCATAATTCAATTCATGATTCAATTCATGATTCGATTCATGATTCATGATTCAATTCATGATTCATGATTCATTTCATGATTCATTTCATGATTCATGATTCATGATTCAATTCATGATTCATGATTCAATGCATGATTCAATTCTTGATTCAATTCATAATTCAATTCATGATTCATGATTCAATTCATGATTCAATTCATGATTTATGATTCAATTCATGATTTATTTCATGATTCATGATTCGATTCATGATTCATGATTCAATTCATGATTCAATTCATGATTTATGATTCAATTCATGATTCATGATTTAATTCATGATTAAATTAATGATTCAATTTATGATTCATAATTCATGATTCAATTCATGATTCATGATTCATGATTCAGTTCATGATTAATGATTCAATTCATGATTCATGATTCAATGCATGATTCAATTCTTGATTCAATTCATAATTCAATTCATGATTCATGATTCAATTCATGATTCGATTCATGATTCATGATTCGAATTATGATTCAGGATTAAATTCATGATTCATGATTTATGATTCAATACATGATTCATGATTTATTTCATGATTCAATTCATGGTTCATGAATCTTGATTCAATTCATGATTTATTTCATGATTCATGATTCGATTCATGATTCATGATTCATGATTCAATTCTTGATTTATGATTCATCATTCATGATTTAATTCATGATTCATAATTCAATTCATGATTCATGATTCGATTCATGATTCATGTTTGAATTCATGATTCAATTCATGATTCATTTCATGATTCATGATTCAATTTATGATTCATGATTCAATCCATGATTCATGATTCGATTCATGATTCATGATTCAATTCATGATTCATGATTCATTTCATGATTCTTTTCATGATTCATGATTTAATTCATGATTCATGATTCATGATTCAATTCATGATTAATGATTCAATTCATGATTCATGATTCATTTTATGATTCATGATTCATGATTCAATTCATGATTCATGATTCAATTCATCATTCATGATTCAATTCATGATTCGATTCATGATTCATGATTCAATTCATGATTCATGACTCATTTTTCAATTCATGATTCATGATTCAATTCATGATTCATGATTCAATTCATGATTCATGATTCATGATTCAATTCATGATTCAATACATGATTCATGATTCGATTCATGATTCATAATTCAATTCATGATTCATGATTCATGATTCAATTCATGATTCGATTCATGATTCATGATTCAATTCATGATTCATGATTCATGATTCAATTCATTATACATGATTCAATTCATGATTCATGATTCATGATTCAATTCATGATTCATGATTTATGATTAAATTTATGATTCGATTCATGATTCATGATTCGATTCATGATTCATGATTCAACTCATGATTCATGTTTTATGATTCAATTCATGATTCATGATTCATGATTCCATTCATGATTCGATTCATGATTCATGATTCAATTCATGATTCATGATTCATTTCATGATTCATGATTCATGATTCAATTCATGATTCATGAGTCAATTCATGATTCATGATTCATTTCATGATTCATGATTTAATTCATGATTGAATTCATGATTCAATTTATGATTCATAATTCATGATTCAATTCATGATTCAATTCATGATTCATGATTCATGATTCAATTCATGATTCATGATTCATGATTCAATTCATGATTCATGATTCAATGCATGATTCAATTCTTGATTCAATTCATAATTCAATTCATGATTCATGATTCAATTCATGATTCAATTCATGATTTATGATTCAATTCATGATTTATTTCATGATTCATGATTCGATTCATGATTCATGATTCGATTCATGATTCATGATTCAATTCATGATTCAATTCATGATTTATGATTCAATTCATGATTCATGATTCATGATTTAATTCATGATTCATGATTCATGATTCGATTTATAATTCATGATTCAATTCATGATGCATGATTCAATTTGTGATTCATGATTTAATTCATGATTCATGAATCATTTCATGATTCATTTCATGATTCATGATTCAATTCATGATTCATGAGTCAATTCATGATTCATGATACATTTCATGATTCATGATTTAATTCATGATTAAATTCATGATTCAATTTATGATTCATAATTCATGATTCAATTCATGATTCAATTCATGATTCATGATTCAATTCATGATTCATGATTCAATTCATGATTCATGATTCAATTATTGATTCAATTATTGATTCAATTCATAATTCAATTCATGATTCATGATTCAATTCATGATTCGATTCATGATTCATGATTCGAATTATGATTCATGATTCAATTCATGATTCATGATTTATGATTCAATTCATGATTCATGATTTATTTCATGATTTAATTCATGGTTCATGAATCTTGATTCAATTCATAATTTTTTTCATGATTCATGATTCGATTCATGATTCATGATTCATGATTCAATTCATGATTCAATTCATGATTTATTTCATGATTCATGATTCGATTCATGATTCATGATTCAATTCTTGATTTATGATTCATGATTCATGATTTAATTCATGATTCATAATTCAATTCATGATTCATGATTCGATTCATAATTCATGTTTGAATTCATGATTCAATTCATGATTCATTTCATGATTCATGATTCAATTTATGATTCATGATTCAATCCATGATTCATGATTCGATTCATGATTCATGATTCAATTCATGATTCATGATTCATTTCATGATTCTTTTCATGATTCATGATTTACTTCATGATTCATGATTCATGATTCAATTCATGATTAATGATTCAATTCATGATTCATGATTCATTTTATGATTCATGATTCATGATTCAATTCATGATTCATGATTCAATTCATCATTCATGATTCAATTCATGAATCGATTCATGATTCATGATTCAATTCATGATTCAATTTATGATTCATAATTCATGATTCAATTCATGATTCAATTCATGATTCATGATTCAAGATTCAATTCATGATTCATGATTCAATTCATGATTCATGATTCAATTCATGATTCATTACATGGTTCATGCTTCAATTCATGATTCATGATTCAATTCTTGATTCAATTCATAATTCAATTCATGATTCATGATTCAATTCATGATTCATTACATGGTTTAGATTCAATTCATGATTCATGATTCAATTCATGATTCAATTCATGATTTATTATTCGATTCATGATTCATGATTCATGATTCATGATTCAATTCATGATTCATGATTCAATTCATGATTCATTTCATGATTCATTTTATGATTCATAATTCAATTCATGATTCATGATTCAATTCATGATTTATGATTCATGATTCAATTCATGAATCATTATTCATGATTCAATTCATGATTCATGATTCAATTCATGATTCATGATTCATAATTCAATTCATGATTAATGATTCAATTCATGATTCATGATTCAATTCATGATTTGATTCATGATTCATGACTCATGATTCAATTCATGATTCATGATTCAATTCATGATTTATGATTCATGATTCAATTCATGAATCATTATTCATGATTCAAATTATGATTCATAATTCAATTCATGATTCATGATTCATAATTCAATTCATGATTCAATTCATGATTCGATTCATGATTCATGATTCAAGTCATGATTCAAGATTCATTTCATGATTCATTTCATGATTCATGATTCAATTCATGATTCATGAGTCAATTCATGATTCATGATTCATTTCATGATTCATGATTTAATTCATGATTGAATTCATGAATCAATTTATGATTTATAATTCATGATTCAATTCATGATTCAATTCATGATTCATGATTCATGATTCAATTCATGATTCATGATTCAATTCATGATTCATGATTCAATGCATGATTCAATTCTTGATTCAATTCATAATTCAATTCATGATTCATGATTCAATTCATGATTCAATTCATGATTTATGATTCAATTCATGATTTATTTCATGATTCATGATTCGATTCATGATTCATGATTCAATTTATGATTCAATTCATGATTTATGATTCAATTCATGATTCATGATTCATGATTTAATTCATGATTCATGATTCATGATTCATGATTCGATTTATAATTCATGATTCAATTCATGATGCATGATTCATTTCATGATTCATGATTTAATTAATTATTAAATTAATGATTCAATTTATGATTCATAATTCATGATTCAATTCATGATTCAATTCATGATTCATGATTCATGATTCAATTCATGATTCATGATTCAATTCATGATTCATGATTCAATGCATGATTCAATTCTTGATTCAATTCATAATTCAATTCATGATTCATGATTCAATTCATGATTCGATTCATGATTCATGATTCATGATTCGAATTATGATTTAGGATTAAATTCATGATTCATGATTTATGATTCAATTCATGATTCATGATTTATTTCATGATTCAATTTATGGTTCATGAATCTTGATTCAATTCATGATTTATTTCATGATTCATGATTCGATTCATTAATCATGATTCATGATTCAATTCATGATTCAATTCATGATTTATTTCATGATTCATGATTCGATTCATGATTCATGATTCAATTCTTGATTTATGATTCATCATTCATGATTTAATTCATGATTCATAATTCAATTCATGATTCATGATTCGATTCATGATTCATGTTTGAATTCATGATTCAATTCATGATTCATTTCATGATTCATGATTCAATTTATGATTCATGATTCAATCCATGATTCATGATTCGATTCATGATTCATGATTCAATTCATGATTCATGATTCATTTCATGATTCTTTTCATGATTCATGATTTAATTCATGATTCATGATTCAATTCATGATTAATGATTCAATTCATGATTCATGATTCATTTTATGATTCATGATTCATGATTTAATTCATGATTCATGATTCAATTCATCATTCATGATTCAATTCATGATTCGATTCATGATTCATGATTCAATTCATCATTCATGACTCATGATTCAATTCATGATTCATGATTCAATTCATGATTCATGATTCAATTCATAATTCATGATTCATGATTCAATTCATGATTCAATACATGATTCATGATTCGATTCATGATTCATAATTCAATTCATGATTCATGATTCATGATTCAATTCATGATTCGATTCATGATTCATGATTCAATTCATGATTCATGATTCATGATTTAATTCATTATTCATGATTCAATTCATGATTCATGATTCATGATTCAATTCATGATTCATGATTTATAATTAAATTTATGATTCGATTCATGATTCATGATTCAACTCATGATTCATGATTCAATTCATGATTCAATTCATGATTTATGATTCAATTCATGATTTATTTCATGATTCATGATTCGATTCATGATTCATGATTCAATTTATGATTCAATTCATGATTTATGATTCAATTCATGATTCATGATTCATGATTTAATTCATGATTCATGATTCATGATTCATGATTCGATTTATAATTCATGATTCAATTCATGATGCATGATTCATTTCATGATTCATGATTTAATTAATTATTAAATTAATGATTCAATTTATGATTCATAATTCATGATTCAATTCATGATTCAATTCATGATTCATGATTCATGATTCAATTCATGATTCATGATTCAATTCATGATTCATGATTCAATGCATGATTCAATTCTTGATTCAATTCATGATTCAATTCATGATTCATGATTCAATTCATGATTCGATTCATGATTCATGATTCATGATTCGAATTATGATTTAGGATTAAATTCATGATTCATGATTTATGATTCAATTCATGATTCATGATTTATTTCATGATTCAATTCATGGTTCATGAATCTTGATTCAATTCATGATTTATTTCATGATTCATGATTCGATTCATTAATCATGATTCATGATTCAATTCATGATTCAATTCATGATTTATTTCATGATTCATGATTCGATTCATGATTCATGATTCAATTCTTGATTTATGATTCATCATTCATGATTTAATTCATGATTCATAATTCAATTCATGATTCATGATTCGATTCATGATTCATGTTTGAATTCATGATTCAATTCATGATTCATTTCATGATTCATGATTCAATTTATGATTCATGATTCAATCCATGATTCATGATTCGATTCATGATTCATGATTCAATTCATGATTCATGATTCATTTCATGATTCTTTTCATGATTCATGATTTAATTCATGATTCATGATTCAATTCATGATTAATGATTCAATTCATGATTCATGATTCATTTTATGATTCATGATTCATGATTTAATTCATGATTCATGATTCAATTCATCATTCATGATTCAATTCATGATTCGATTCATGATTCATGATTCAATTCATGATTCATGACTCATGATTCAATTCATGATTCATGATTCAATTCATGATTCATGATTCAATTCATAATTCATGATTCATGATTCAATTCATGATTCAATACATGATTCATGATTCGATTCATGATTCATAATTCAATTCATGATTCATGATTCATGATTCAATTCATGATTCGATTCATGATTCATGATTCAATTCATGATTCATGATTCATGATTTAATTCATTATTCATGATTCAATTCATGATTCATGATTCATGATTCAATTCATGATTCATGATTTATAATTAAATTTATGATTCGATTCATGATTCATGATTCGATTCATGATTCATGATTCAACTCATGATTCATGTTTTATGATTCAATTCATGATTCATGATTCATGATTCAATTCATGATTCGATTCATGATTCATGATTCAATTCATGATTCATGATTCATTTCATGATTCATTTCATGATTCATGATTCATGATTCAATTCATGATTCATGAGTCAATTCATGATTCATGATTCATTTCATGATTCATGATTTAATTCATGATTGAATTCATGATTCAATTTATGATTCATAATTCATGATTCAATTCATGATTCAATTCATGATTCATGATTCATGATTCAATTCATGATTCATGATTCATGATTCAATTCATGATTCATGATTCAATGCATGATTCAATTCTTGATTCAATTCATAATTCAATTCATGATTCATGATTCAATTCATGATTCAATTCATGATTTATGATTCAATTCATGATTTATTTCATGATTCATGATTCGATTCATGATTCATGATTCAATTCATGATTCAATTCATGATTTATGATTCAATTCATGATTCATGATTCATGATTTAATTCATGATTCATGATTCATGATTCGATTTATAATTCATGATTCAATTCATGATGCATGATTCAATTTGTGATTCATGATTTAATTCATGATTCAATTCATGATTCATGATTCATGATTCAATTCATGATTCATGATTCAATTCATGATTCATGATTCAATGCATGATTCAATTCTTGATTCAATTCATAATTCAATTCATGATTCATGATTCAATTCATGATTTGATTCATGATTCATGATTTATGATTCAAATTATGATTCATGATTCATGATTTATGATTCAATTCATGATTCATGATTTATTTCATGATTCAATTCATGGTTCATGAATCTTGATTCAATTCATGATTTATTTCTTGATTCATGATTCGATTCATGATTCATTATTCATGATTCAATTCATGATTCAATTCATGATTTATTTCATGATTCATGATTCGATTCATGATTCATGATTCAATTCTTGATTTATGATTCATGATTCATGATTTAATTCATGATTCATAATTCAATTCATGATTCATGATTCGATTCATGATTCATGTTTGAATTCATGATTCAATTCATGATTCATTTCATGATTCATGATTCAATTTATGATTCATGATTCAATCCATGATTCATGATTCGATTCATGATTCATGATTCAATTCATGATTCATGATTCATTTCATGATTCTTTTCATGATTCATGATTTAATTCATGATTCATGATTCATGATTCAATTCATGATTAATGATTCAATTCATGATTCATGATTCATTTTATGATTCATGATTCATGATTCAATTCATGATTCATGATTCAATTCATCATTCATGATTCAATACATGAATCGATTCATGATTCATAATTCAATTCATGATTCAATTTATGATTCATAATTCATGATTCAATTCATGATTCAATTCATGATTTATGATTCAAGATTCAATTCATGATTCATGATTCAATTCATGATTCATGATTCAATTCATGATTCATTACATGGTTCATGATTCAATTCATGATTCATGATTCAATTCTTGATTCAATTCATAATTCAATTCATGATTCATGATTCAATTCATGATTCATTACATGGTTTATGATTCAATTCATGATTCATGATTCAATTCATGATTCAATTCATGATTCATGATTTGATTCATGATTCATGATTCATGATTCATGATTCAATTAATGATTCATGATTCAATTCATGATTCATTTCATGATTCATTTTATGATTCATAATTCAATTCATGATTCATGATTCAATTCATGATTTATGATTCATGATTCAATTCATGAATCATTATTCATGATTCAATTCATGATTCATGATTCATAATTCAATTCATGATTAATGATTCATGATTCAAATTATGATTCATGATTCAATGCATGATTCAATTCTTGATTCAATTCATAATTCAATTCATGATTCATGATTCAATTCATGATTCAATTCATGATTTATGATTCAATTCATGATTTATTTCATGATTCATGATTCGATTCATAATTCATGATTCAATTCATGATTCAATTCATGATTTATGATTCAATTCATGATTCATGATTCATGATTTAATTCATGATTCATGATTCGATTTATAATTCATGATTCAATTCATGATGCATGATTCAATTTGTGATTCATGATTTAATTCATGATTCATGATTCATTTCATGATTCATTTCATGATTCATGATTCATGATTCAATTCATGATTCATGACTCAATTCATGATTCATGATTCATTTCATGATTCATGATTTAATTCATGATTAAATTAATGATTCAATTTATGATTCATAATTCATGATTCAATTCATGATTCAATTCATGATTCATGATTCATGATTCAGTTCATGATTCATGATTCAATTCATGATTCATGATTCAATGCATGATTCAATTCTTGATTCAATTCATAATTCAATTCATGATTCATGATTCAATTCATGATTCGATTCATGATTCATGATTCATGATTCGAATTATGATTCAGGATTAAATTCATGATTCATGATTTATGATTCAATTCATGATTCATGATTTATTTCATGATTCAATTCATGGTTCATGAATCTTGATTCAATTCATGATTTATTTCATGATTCATGATTCGATTCATGATTCATGATTCATGATTCAATTCTTGATTTATGATTCATCATTCATGATTTAATTCATGATTCATAATTCAATTCATGATTCATGATTCGATTCATGATTCATGTTTGAATTCATGATTCAATTCATGATTCATTTCATGATTCATGATTCAATTTATGATTCATGATTCAATCCATGATTCATGATTCGATTCATGATTCATGATTCAATTCATGATTCATGATTCATTTCATGATTCTTTTCATGATTCATGATTTAATTCATGATTCATGATTCATGATTCAATTCATGATTAATGATTCAATTCATGATTCATGATTCATTTTATGATTCATGATTCATGATTCAATTCATGATTCATGATTCAATTCATCATTCATGATTCAATTCATGACTCGATTCATGATTCATGATTCAATTCATGATTCATGACTCATTTTTCAATTCATGATTCATGATTCAATTCATTATACATGATTCAATTCATGATTCATGATTCATGATTCAATTCATGATTCATGATTCAATTCATTATACATGATTCAATTCATGATTCATGATTCAATTCATGATTCATGATTTATGATTAAATTTATGATTCGATTCATGATTCATGATTCGATTCATGATTCATGATTCATGATTCCATTCATGATTCGATTCATGATTCATGATTCAATTCATGATTCATGATTCATTTCATGATTCATTTCATGATTCATGATTCAATTCATGATTCATGAGTCAATTCATGATTCATGATTCATTTCATGATTCATGATTTAATTCATGATTGAATTCATGATTCAATTCATGATTCAATTCATGATTCATGATTCATGATTCAATTCATGATTCATGATTCATGATTCAATTCATGATTCATGATTCAATGCATGATTCAATTCTTGATTCAATTCATAATTCAATTCATGATTCATGATTCAATTCATGATTCAATTCATGATTTATGATTCAATTCATGATTTATTTCATGATTCATGATTCGATTCATGATTCATGATTCGATTCATGATTCATGATTCAATTAATGATTCAATTCATGATTTATGATTCAATTCATGATTCATGATTCATGATTTAATTCATGATTCATGATTCATGATTCGATTTATAATTCATGATTCAATTCATGATGCATGATTCAATTTGTGATTCATGATTTAATTCATGA
The DNA here is from genome assembly GCA_036250195.1 of Mixophyes australis. Taxonomy (NCBI): domain Eukaryota; kingdom Metazoa; phylum Chordata; class Amphibia; order Anura; family Limnodynastidae; genus Mixophyes; species Mixophyes australis. The sequence continues at coordinate 177,607,136 of JAVHZZ010000002.1, read as the reverse complement.
TTCATGAATCATTTCATGATTCATTTCATGATTCATGATTCATGATTCAATTCATGATTTATGAGTCAATTCATGATTCATGATTCATTTCATGATTCATGATTTAATTCATGATTAAATTCATGATTCAATTTATGATTCATAATTCATGATTCAATTCATGATTCAATTCATGATTCATGATTCATGATTCAATTCATGATTCATGATTCAATTCATGATTCAATGCATGATTCAATTCTTGATTCAATTCATAATTCAATTCATGATTCATGATTCAATTCATGATTCGATTCATGATTCATGATTCATGATTCGAATTATGATTCATGATTAAATTCATGATTCATGATTTATGATTCAATTCATGATTCATGATTTATTTCATGATTTAATTCATGGTTCATGAATCTTGATTCAATTCATGATTTTTTTCATGATTCATGATTCGATTCATGATTCATGATTCATGATTCAATTCATGATTCAATTCATGATTTATTTCATGATTCATGATTCGATTCATGATTCATGATTCAATTCTTGATTTATGATTCATGATTCATGATTTAATTCATGATTCATAATTCAATTCATGATTCATGATTCGATTCATGATTCATGTTTGAATTCATGATTCAATTCATGATTCATTTCATGATTCATGATTCAATTTATGATTCATGATTCAATCCATGATTCATGATTCGATTCATGATTCATGATTCAATTCATGATTCATGATTCATTTCATGATTCTTTTCATGATTCATGATTTAATTCATGATTCATGATTCATGATTCAATTCATGATTCATTTTATGATTCATGATTCATGATTCAATTCATGATTCATGATTCAATTCATGATTCATGATTCAATTCATGAATCGATTCATGATTCATGATTCAATTCATGATTCAATTCATGATTCATGATTCATTTCATGATTCTTTTCATGATTCATGATTTAATTCATGATTCATGATTCATGATTCAATTCATGATTAATGATTCAATTCATGATTCATGATTCATTTTATGATTCATGATTCATGATTCAATTCATGATTCATGATTCAATTCATCATTCATGATTCAATTCATGATTCGATTCATGATTCATGATTCAATTCATGATTCATGACTCATTTTTCAATTCATGATTCATGATTCAATTCATGATTCATGATTCAATTCATGATTCATGATTCATGATTCAATTCATGATTCAATACATGATTCATGATTCGATTCATGATTCATAATTCAATTCATGATTCATGATTCATGATTCAATTCATGATTCGATTCATGATTCATGATTCAATTCATGATTCATGATTCATGATTCAATTCATTATACATGATTCAATTCATGATTCATGATTCATGATTCAATTCATGATTCATGATTCAATTCATTATACATGATTCAATTCATGATTCATGATTCATGATTCAATTCATGATTCATGATTTATGATTAAATTTATGATTCGATTCATGATTCATGATTCGATTCATGATTCATGATTCAACTCATGATTCATGTTTTATGATTCAATTCATGATTCATGATTCATGATTCCATTCATGATTCGATTCATGATTCATGATTCAATTCATGATTCATGAGTCAATTCATGATTCATGATTCATTTCATGATTCATGATTTAATTCATGATTGAATTCATGATTCAATTTATGATTCATAATTCATGATTCAATTCATGATTCAATTCATGATTCATGATTCATGATTCAATTCATGATTCATGATTCATGATTCAATTCATGATTCATGATTCAATGCATGATTCAATTCTTGATTCAATTCATAATTCAATTCATGATTCATGATTCAATTCATGATTCAATTCATGATTTATTTCATGATTCATGATTCGATTCATGATTCATGATTCGATTCATGATTCATGATTCAATTCATGATTCAATTCATGATTTATGATTCAATTCATGATTCATGATTCATGATTTAATTCATGATTCATGATTCATGATTCGATTTATAATTCATGATTCAATTCATGCTGCATGATTCAATTTGTGATTCATGATTTAATTCATGATTCATGAATCATTTCATGATTCATTTCATGATTCATGATTCATGATTCAATTCATGATTTATGAGTCAATTCATGATTCATGATTCATTTCATGATTCATGATTTAATTCATGATTAAATTCATGATTCAATTTATGATTCATAATTCATGATTCAATTCATGATTCAATTCATGATTCATGATTCATGATTCAATTCATGATTCATGATTCAATTCATGATTCATGATTCAATGCATGATTCAATTCTTGATTCAATTCATAATTCAATTCATGATTCATGATTCAATTCATGATTCGATTCATGATTCATGATTCATGATTCGAATTATGATTCATGATTCAATTCATGATTCATGATTTATGATTCAATTCATGATTCATGATTCAATTCATGATTCAATTCATGATTCAACTTATGATTTATAATTCATGATTCAATTCATGATTCATGATTCATGATTCAATTCATGATTAATGATTTGATTCATGATTCATCATTCATCATTTAATTAATGATTCATGATTCAATTCATGATTTAATTTATGATTCATGATTCCTGATTCAATTCATGATTCATGATTCAATTCATGATTCATGATTCCTTTCATGATTCATGATTCAATTCATGATTCAATTCATGATTCAATTCATGATTCTTGATTCATTTCATGATTCATGATTCAATTCATGATTCGATTCATGATTCATGAGTCAATTCATAAATTCATGATTCGATTCATGATTCATGATTCAATTCATGATTCATGATTCAATTCTTGATTCATGATTCATGATTTGAATTATGAGTCATGATTAAATTCATGATTCATGATTTATGATTCAATTCATGATTCATGATTTATTTCATGATTCAATTCATGGTTCATGAATCTTGATTCAATTCATGATTTATTTCATGATTCATGATTCGATTCATGATTCAATTCATGATTCAATTCATGATTTATGATTCAATTCATGATTCATGATTCATGATTTAATTCATGATTCATGATTCATGATTTATGATTCGATTTATAATTCATGATTCAATTCATGATGCATGATTCAATTTGTGATTCATGATTTAATTCATGATTCATGATTCATTTCATGATTCATGATTCATGATTCATGATTCATGATTCATGAGTCAATTCATGATTCATGATTCATTTCATGATTCATGATTCATTTCATGATTCATGATTTAATTCATGATTCAATTCATGATTCAATTTATGATTCATAATTCATGATTCAATTCATGATTCAATTCATGATTCATGATTCAAGATTCAATTCATGATTCATGATTCAATTCATGATTCATGATTCAATTCATGATTCATTACATGGTTCATGATTCAATTCATGATTCATTACATGGTTCATGATTCAATTCATGATTCATGATTCAATTATTGATTTAATTCATAATTCAATTCATGATTCATGATTCAATTCATGATTCATTACATGGTTCATGATTCAATTCATGATTCATGATTCAATTCATGATTCAATTCATGATTCATTATTCATGATTCAATTCATGATTCATAATTCAATTCATGATTCATGATTCATAATTCAATTAATGATTCAATTCATGATTCGATTCATGATTCATGATTCAATTCATGATTCATTACATGGTTCATAATTCAATTCATGATTCATGATTCAATTCTTAATTCAATTCATAATTCAATTCATGATTCATGATTCAATTCATGATTCATTACATGGTTTATGATTCAATTCATGATTCATTACATGGTTTATGATTCAATTCATGATTCATGATTCAATTCATGATTCAATTCATGATTCATGATTCGATTCATGATTCATGATTCATGATTCATGATTCAATTCATGATTCATGATTCAATTCATGATTCATTTCATGATTCATTTTATGATTCATAATTCAATTCATGATTCATGATTCAATTCATGATTTATGATTCATGATTCAATTCATGAATCATTATTCATGATTCAATTCATGATTCATGATTCAATTCATGATTCATGATTCATAATTCAATTCATGATTAATGCTTCAATTCATGATTCATGATTCAATTCATGATTTGATTCATGATTCATGATTCAATTCATGATTCATGACTCATGATTCAATTCATGACTCATGATTCAATTCATGATTTATGATTCATGATTCAATTCATGAATCATTATTCATGATTCAAATTATGATTCATAATTCAATTCATGGTTCATGATTCATAATTCAATTCATGATTCGATTCATGATTCATGATTCATGATTCAATTCATGATTCATGATTCATTTCATGATTCATTTCATGATTCATGATTCAATTCATGATTCATGAGTCAATTCATGATTCATGATTCATTTCATGATTCATGATTTAATTCATGATTGAATTCATGATTCAATTTATGATTTATAATTCATGATTGAATTCATGATTCAATTCATGATTCATGATTCATGATTCAATTCATGATTCATGATTCATGATTCAATTCATGATTCATGATTCAATGCATGATTCAATTCTTGATTCAATTCATAATTCAATTCATGATTCATGATTCAATTCATGATTCAATTCATGATTTATGATTCAATTCATGATTTATTTCATGATTCATGATTCGATTCATGATTCATGATTCATTTCATGATTCAATTCAAGATTTATGATTCAATTCATGATTCATGATTCATGATTTAATTCCTGATTCATGATTCATGATTCATGATTCGATTTATAATTCATGATTCAATTCATGATGCATGATTCAATTCGTGATTCATGATTCAATTCATGATTCATGATTCATTTCATGATTCAATTCATGATTCAATTTATGATTCATAATTTATGATTCAATTCATGATTCAATTTATGATTCATGATTCATGATTCAATTCATGATTCATGATTCATGATTCGATTCATGATTCATGATTCAATTCATGATTCATGATTCAATTCATGATTTATGTTTCAATTCATGATTCAATTCTTGATTCAATTCATAATTCATTTCATGATTCATGATTCGATTCATGATTCATGATTCAATTCTTGATTTATGATTCATGATTCATGATTCAATTCATGATACATGATTCAATTCATGATTCATGATTCATTTCATGATTCATGATTCAATTCATGATTCGATTCATGATTCATGAGTCAATTCATAAATTCATGATTCGATTCATGATTCATGATTCAATTCATGATTCATGATTCAATTCTTGATTCATGATTCATGATTTGAATTATGAGTCATGATTAAATTCATGATTCATGATTTATGATTCAATTCATGATTCATGATTAATTTCATGATTCAATTCATGGTTCATGAATCTTGATTCAATTCATTATTTATTTCATGATTCATGATTCGATTCATGATTCAATTCATGATTCAATTCATGATTTATGATTCAATTCATGATTCATGATTCATGATTTAATTCATGATTCATGATTCATGATTTATGATTCGATTTATAATTCATGATTCAATTCATGATGCATGATTCAATTTGTGATTCATGATTTAATTCATGATTCATGATTCATTTCATAATTCATGATTCATGATTCATTTCATGATTCATGATTCATGATTCATGATTCATGATTCATGATTCATGAGTCAATTCATGATTCGTGATTCATTTCATGATTCATGATTCATTTCATGATTCATGATTTAATTCATGATTCAATTCATGATTCAATTTATGATTCATAATTCATGATTCAATTCATGATTCAATTCATGATTCATGATTCAAGATTCAATTCATGATTCATGATTCACTTCATGATTCATAATTCAATTCATGATTCATTACATGGTTCATGATTCAATTCATGATTCATGATTCAATTCTTGATTCAATTCATAATTCAATTCATGATTCATGATTCAATTCATGATTCAATTCATGATTCATTACATGGTTCATGATTCAATTCATGATTCATGATTCAATTCTTGATTCAATTCATAATTCAATTCATGATTCATGATTCAATTCATGATTCAATTCATGATTCATTATTCATGATTCAATTCATGATTCATAATTCAATTCATGATTCATGATTCATAATTTAATTCATGATTCAATTCATGATTCGATTCATGATTCATGATTCAATTCATGATTCATGATTCATTTCATGATTCATTTCATGATTCATGATTCATGATTCAATTCATGATTCATGAGTCAATTCATGATTCATGATTCATTTCATGATTCATGATTTAATTCATGATTGAATTCATGATTCAATTTATGATTCATAATTCATGATTCATGATTCATGATTCAATTCATGATTCATGATTCATGATTCAATTCATGATTCATGATTCAATTCATGATTCATGATTCAATGCATGATTCAATTCTTGATTCAATTCATAATTCAATTCATGATTCATGATTCAATTCATGATTCAATTCATGATTTATGATTCAATTCATGATTTATTTCATGATTCATGATTTGATTCATGATTCATGATTCAATTCATGATTCAATTCATGATTTATGATTCAATTCATGATTCATGATTCATGATTTAATCCATGATTCATGATTCATGATTCATGATTTGATTTATAATTCATGATTCAATTCATGATGCATGATTCAATTTGTGATTCATGATTTAATTCATGATTCATGATTCATTTCATGATTCATTTCATGATTCATGATTCATGATTCAATTCATGATTCATGAGTCAATTCATGATTCATGATTCATTTCATGATTCATGATTTAATTCATGATTAAATTCATGATTCAATTTATGATTCATAATTCATGATTCAATTCATGATTCAATTCATGATTCATGATTCATGATTCAATTCATGATTCATGATTCAATTCATGAATCATGATTCAATGCATAATTCAATTCTTGATTCAATTCATAATTCAATTCATGATTCATGATTCAATTCATGATTCGATTCATGATTCATGATTCATGATTCAAATTAGGATTCATGATTCAATTCATGATTCATGATTTATGATTCAATTCATGATTCATGATTTATTTCATGATTCAATTCATGGTTCAATTCATGGTTCATGAATCTTGATTCAATTCATGATTTATTTCATGATTCATGATTCGATTCATGATTCATGATTCATGATTCAATTCATGATTCAATTCATGATTTATTTCATGATTCATGATTCGATTCATGATTCATGATTCAATTCTTGATATATGATTCATGATTCATGATTTAATTCATGATTCATAATTCAATTCATGATTCATGATTCGATTCATGATTCATGTTTGAATTCACGATTCAATTCATGATTCATTTCATGATTCATGATTCAATTTATGATTCATGATTCAATCCATGATTCATGATTCGATTCATGATTCATGATTCATGATTCAATTCATGATTAATGATTCAATTCATGATTCATGATTCATTTTATGATTCATGATTCATGATTCAATTCATGATTCATGATTCAATTCATGATTCATGATTCAATTCATCATTCATGATTCAATTCATGATTCAATTCATGATTCATGATTCAATTCATGATTCAATTTATGATTCATAATTCATGATTCAATTCATGATTCATGATTCAATTCATGATTCATGATTCAATTCATGATTCATTACATGGTTCATGATTCAATTCATGATTCATGATTCAATTCTTAATTCAATTCATAATTCAATTCATGATTCATGATTCAATTCATGATTCATTACATGGTTTATGATTCAATTCATGATTCATGATTCAATTCATGATTCAATTCATGATTCATGATTCAATTCATGATTCATGATTCATGATTCATTATTCAATTCATGATTCATGATTCAATTCATGATTCATTTCATGATTCATTTTATGATTCATAATTCATGATTCAATTCATGATTCAATTCACGATTCATGATTCAAGATTCAATTCATGATTCATGATTCAATTCATGATTCATAATTCAATTCATGATTCATTACATGGTTCATGATTCAATTCATGATTCATGATTCAATTCTTGATTCAATTCATAATTCAATTCATGATTCATGATTTAATTCATGATTCAATTCATGATTCAATTTATGATTCATAATTCATGATTCAATTCATGATTCAATTCATGATTCATGATTCAAGATTCAATTCATGATTCATGATTCAATTCATGATTCATAATTCAATTCATGATTCATTACATGGTTCATGATTCAATTCATGATTCATGATTCAATTCTTGATTCAATTCATAATTCAATTCATGATTCATGATTCAATTCATGATTCAATTCATGATTCATTACATGGTTCATGATTCAATTCATGATTCATGATTCAATTCTTGATTCAATTCATAATTCAATTCATGATTCATGATTCAATTCATGATTCAATTCATGATTCATTATTCATGATTCAATTCATGATTCATAATTCAATTCATGATTCATGATTCATAATTTAATTCATGATTCAATTCATGATTCGATTCATGATTCATGATTCAATTCATGATTCATGATTCATTTCATGATTCATTTCATGATTCATGATTCATGATTCAATTCATGATTCATGAGTCAATTCATGATTCATGATTCATTTCATGATTCATGATTTAATTCATGATTGAATTCATGATTCAATTTATGATTCATAATTCATGATTCATGATTCATGATTCAATTCATGATTCATGATTCATGATTCAATTCATGATTCATGATTCATGATTCAATTCATGATTCATGATTCAATGCATGATTCAATTCTTGATTCAATTCATAATTCAATTCATGATTCATGATTCAATTCATGATTCAATTCATGATTTATGATTCAATTCATGATTTATTTCATGATTCATGATTTGATTCATGATTCATGATTCAATTCATGATTCAATTCATGATTTATGATTCAATTCATGATTCATGATTCATGATTTAATCCATGATTCATGATTCATGATTCATGATTTGATTTATAATTCATGATTCAATTCATGATGCATGATTCAATTTGTGATTCATGATTTAATTCATGATTCATGATTCATTTCATGATTCATTTCATGATTCATGATTCATGATTCAATTCATGATTCATGAGTCAATTCATGATTCATGATTCATTTCATGATTCATGATTTAATTCATGATTAAATTCATGATTCAATTTATGATTCATAATTCATGATTCAATTCATGATTCAATTCATGATTCATGATTCATGATTCAATTCATGATTCATGATTCAATTCATGAATCATGATTCAATGCATAATTCAATTCTTGATTCAATTCATAATTCAATTCATGATTCATGATTCAATTCATGATTCGATTCATGATTCATGATTCATGATTCAAATTAGGATTCATGATTCAATTCATGATTCATGATTTATGATTCAATTCATGATTCATGATTTATTTCATGATTCAATTCATGGTTCAATTCATGGTTCATGAATCTTGATTCAATTCATGATTTATTTCATGATTCATGATTCGATTCATGATTCATGATTCATGATTCAATTCATGATTCAATTCATGATTTATTTCATGATTCATGATTCGATTCATGATTCATGATTCAATTCTTGATATATGATTCATGATTCATGATTTAATTCATGATTCATAATTCAATTCATGATTCATGATTCGATTCATGATTCATGTTTGAATTCATGATTCAATTCATGATTCATTTCATGATTCATGATTCAATTTATGATTCATGATTCAATCCATGATTCATGATTCGATTCATGATTCATGATTCATGATTCAATTCATGATTAATGATTCAATTCATGATTCATGATTCATTTTATGATTCATGATTCATGATTCAATTCATGATTCATGATTCAATTCATCATTCATGATTCAATTCATGATTCAATTCATGATTCATGATTCAATTCATGATTCAATTTATGATTCATAATTCATGATTCAATTCATGATTCATGATTCAATTCATGATTCATGATTCAATTCATGATTCATTACATGGTTCATGATTCAATTCATGATTCATGATTCAATTCTTAATTCAATTCATAATTCAATTCATGATTCATGATTCAATTCATGATTCATTACATGGTTTATGATTCAATTCATGATTCATGATTCAATTCATGATTCAATTCATGATTCATGATTCAATTCATGATTCATGATTCATGATTCATTATTCAATTCATGATTCATGATTCAATTCATGATTCATTTCATGATTCATTTTATGATTCATAATTCAATTCATGATTCATGATTCAATTCATGATTTATGATTCATGATTCAATTCATGAATCATTATTCATGATTCAATTCATGATTCATGATTCAATTCATGATTCATGATTCAATTCATGATTTATGATTCATGATTCAATTCATGAATCATTATTCATGATTCAATTCATGATTCATGATTCAATTCATGATTCATGATTCATAATTCAATTCATGATTAATGCTTCAATTCATGATTCATGATTCAATTCATGATTTGATTCATGATTCATGATTCAATTCATGATTCATGACTCATGATTCAAATTATGATTCATAATTCAATTCATGGTTCATGATTCATAATTCAATTCATGATTCGATTCATGATTCATGATTCAATTCATGATTCATGATTCATTTCATGATTCATTTCATGATTCATGATTCAATTCATGATTCATGAGTCAATTCATGATTCATGATTCATTTCATGATTCATGATTTAATTCATGATTGAATTCATGATTCAATTTATGATTTATAATTCATGATTCAATTCATGATTCAATTCATGATTCATGATTCATGATTCAATTCATGATTCATGATTCATGATTCAATTCATGATTCATGATTCAATGCATGATTCAATTCTTGATTCAATTCATAATTCAATTCATGATTCAATTCACGATTCAATTCATGATTTATGATTTAATTCATGATTTATTTCATGATTCATGATTCGATTCATGATTCATGATTCAATTCATGATTCAATTCATGATTTATGATTCAATTCATGATTCATGATTCATGATTTAATTCCTGATTCATGATTCATGATTCATGATTCGATTTATAATTCATGATTCAATTCATGATGCATGATTCAATTCGTGATTCATGATTCAATTCATGATTCATGATTCAATTCATGATTCATGATTCATGATTCGATTCATGATTCATGATTCAATTCATGATTCGTGATTCATTTCATGATTCATGATTCATTTCATGATTCATGATTTAATTCATGATTCAATTCATGATTCAATTTATGATTCATAATTCATGATTCAATTCATGATTCAATTTATGATTCATGATTCATGATTCATTTCATGATTCATGATTCATGATTCATGAGTCAATTCATGATTCGTGATTCATTTCATGATTCATGATTCATTTCATGATTCATGATTTAATTCATGATTCAATTCATGATTCAATTTATGATTCATAATTCATGATTCAATTCATGATTCAATTCATGATTCATGATTCAAGATTCAATTCATGATTCATGATTCAATTCATGATTCATAATTCAATTCATGATTCATTACATGGTTCATGATTCAATTCATGATTCATGATTCAATTCTTGATTCAATTCATAATTCAATTCATGATTCATGATTCAATTCATGATTCAATTCATGATTCATTACATGGTTCATGATTCAATTCATGATTCATGATTCAATTCTTGATTCAATTCATAATTCAATTCATGATTCATGATTCAATTCATGATTCAATTCATGATTCATTATTCATGATTCAATTCATGATTCATAATTCAATTCATGATTCATAATTTAATTCATGATTCAATTCATGATTCGATTCATGATTCATGATTCAATTCATGATTTATGATTCATTTCATGATTCATTTCATGATTCATGATTCATGATTCAATTCATGATTCATGAGTCAATTCATGATTCATGATTCATTTCATGATTCATGATTTAATTCATGATTGAATTCATGATTCAATTTATGATTCATAATTCATGATTCATGATTCATGATTCAATTCATGATTCTTGATTCATGATTCAATTCATGATTCATGATTCATGATTCAATTCATGATTCATGATTCAATGCATGATTCAATTCTTGATTCAATTCATTTTTCAATTCATGATTCATGATTCAATTCATGATTCAATTCATGATTTATGATTCAATTCATGATTTATTTCATGATTCATGATTTGATTCATGATTCATGATTCAATTCATGATTCAATTCATGATTTATGATTCAATTCATGATTCATGATTTAATCCATGATTCATGATTCATGATTCATGATTTGATTTATAATTCATGATTCAATTCATGATGCATGATTCAATTTGTGATTCATGATTTAATTCATGATTCATGATTCATTTCATGATTCATTTCATGATTCATGATTCATGATTCAATTCATGATTCATGAGTCAATTCATGATTCATGATTCATTTCATGATTCATGATTTAATTCATGATTAAATTCATGATTCAATTTATGATTCATAATTCATGATTCAATTCATGATTCAATTCATGAATCATGATTCAATGCATAATTCAATTCTTGATTCAATTCATAATTCAATTCATGATTCATGATTCAATTCATGATTCGATTCATGATTCATGATTCATGATTCAAATTAGGATTCATGATTCAATTCATGATTCATGATTTATGATTCAATTCATGATTCATGATTTATTTCATGATTCAATTCATGGTTCAATTCATGGTTCATGAATCTTGATTCAATTCATGATTTATTTCATGATTCATGATTCGATTCATGATTCATGATTCATGATTCAATTCATGATTCAATTCATGATTTATTTCATGATTCATGATTCGATTCATGATTCATGATTCAATTCTTGATATATGATTCATGATTCATGATTTAATTCATGATTCATAATTCAATTCATGATTCATGATTCGATTCATGATTCATGTTTGAATTCATGATTCAATTCATGATTCATTTCATGATTCATGATTCAATTTATGATTCATGATTCAATCCATGATTCATGATTCGATTCATGATTCATGATTCATGATTCAATTCATGATTAATGATTCAATTCATGATTCATGATTCATTTTATGATTCATGATTCATGATTCAATTCATGATTCATGATTCAATTCATCATTCATGATTCAATTCATGATTCGATTCATGATTCATGATTCAATTCATGATTCAATTTATGATTCATAATTCATGATTCAATTCATGATTCATGATTCAATTCATGATTCATGATTTAATTCATGATTCATTACATGGTTCATGATTCAATTCATGATTCATGATTCAATTCTTAATTCAATTCATAATTCAATTCATGATTCATGATTCAATTCATGATTCATTACATGGTTTATGATTCAATTCATGATTCATGATTCAATTCATGATTCAATTCATGATTCATGATTCAATTCATGATTCATGATTCATGATTCATTATTCAATTCATGATTCATGATTCAATTCATGATTTATGATTCATGATTCAATTCATGAATCATTATTCATGATTCAATTCATGATTCATGATTCAATTCATGATTCATGATTCATGATTCAATTCATGATTTATGATTCATGATTCAATTCATGAATCATTATTCATGATTCAATTCATGATTCATGATTCAATTCATGATTCATGATTCATAATTCAATTCATGATTAATGCTTCAATTCATGATTCATGATTCAATTCATGATTTGATTCATGATTCATGATTCAATTCATGATTCATGACTCATGATTCAAATTATGATTCATAATTCAATTCATGGTTCATGATTCATAATTCAATTCATGATTCGATTCATGATTCATGATTCAATTCATGATTCATGATTCATTTCATGATTCATTTCATGATTCATGATTCAATTCATGATTCATGAGTCAATTCATGATTCATGATTCATTTCATGATTCATGATTTAATTCATGATTGAATTCATGATTCAATTTATGATTTATAATTCATGATTCAATTCATGATTCAATTCATGATTCATGATTCATGATTCAATTCATGATTCATGATTCATGATTCAATTCATGATTCATGATTCAATGCATGATTCAATTCTTGATTCAATTCATAATTCAATTCATGATTCATGATTCAATTCACGATTCAATTCATGATTTATGATTTAATTCATGATTTATTTCATGATTCATGATTCGATTCATGATTCATGATTCAATTCATAATTCAATTCATGATTTATGATTCAATTCATGATTCATGATTCATGATTTAATTCCTGATTCATGATTCATGATTCATGATTCGATTTATAATTCATGATTCAATTCATGATGCATGATTCAATTCGTGATTCATGATTCAATTCATGATTCATGATTCATTTCATGATTCATGATTCAATTCATGATTCAATTTATGATTCATAATTCATGATTCAATTCATGATTCAATTTATGATTCATGATTCATGATTCAATTCATGATTCATGATTCATGATTCGATTCATGATTCATGATTCAATTCATGATTCATGATTCAATTCATTAATCGTGATTCATGATTCATGATTCAATTCATGATTTATGATTCGATTTATGATTCATGATTCATGATTCAATTCATGATTCATGATTCGATTTATAATTCATGATTCAATTCATGATTCATGATTCAATTCATGATTCATGATTCATTTCATGATTCATGATTGAATTCAAAATTCATGATTCATGATTTGAATTATGAGTCATGATTAAATTCATGATTCATGATTTATGATTCAATTCATGATTCATGATTCATTTCATGATTCATGATTGAATTCAAAATTCATGATTCATGATTTGAATTATGAGTCATGATTAAATTCATGATTCATGATTTATGATTCAATTCATGATTCATGATTAATTTCATGATTCAATTCATGGTTCATGAATCTTGATTCAATTCATTATTTATTTCATGATTCATGATTCGATTCATGATTCAATTCATGATTCAATTCATGATTTATGATTCAATTCATGATTCATGATTCATGATTTAATTCATGATTCATGATTCATGATTCATGATTTATTTCATGATTCAATTCATGGTTCAATTCATGGTTCATGAATCTTGATTCAATTCATGATTTATTTCATGATTCATGATTCGATTCATGATTCATGATTCATGATTCAATTCATGATTCAATTCATGATTTATTTCATGATTCATGATTTGATTCATGATTCATGATTCAATTCTTGATATATGATTCATGATTCATGATTTAATTCATGATTCATAATTCAATTCATGATTCATGATTCGATTCATGATTCATGTTTGAATTCATGATTCAATTCATGATTCATTTCATGATTCATGATTCAATTTATGATTCATGATTCAATCCATGATTCATGATTCGATTCATGATTCATGATTCATGATTCAATTCATGATTAATGATTCAATTCATGATTCATGATTCATTTTATGATTCATGATTCATGATTCAATTCATGATTCATGATTCAATTCATCATTTATGATTCAATTCATGATTCGATTCATGATTCATGATTCAATTCATGATTCAATTTATGATTCATAATTCATGATTCAATTCATGATTCATGATTCAATTCATGATTCATGATTCAATTCATGATTCATTACATGGTTCATGATTCAATTCATGATTCATGATTCAATTCTTAATTCAATTCATAATTCAATTCATGATTCATGATTCAATTCATGATTCATTACATGGTTTATGATTCAATTCATGATTCATGATTCAATTCATGATTTAATTCATGATTCATGATTCAATTCATGATTCATGATTCATGATTCATTATTCAATTCATGATTCATGATTCAATTCATGATTCATTTCATGATTCATTTTATGATTCATAATTCAATTCATGATTCATGATTCAATTCATGATTTATGATTCATGATTCAATTCATGAATCATTATTCATGATTCAATTCATGATTCATGATTCAATTCATGATTCATGATTCATAATTCAATTCATGATTAATGCTTCAATTCATGATTCATGATTCAATTCATGATTTGATTCATGATTCATGATTCAATTCATGATTCATGACTCATGATTCAAATTATGATTCATAATTCAATTCATGTTTCATGATTCATAATTCAATTCATGATTCGATTCATGATTCATGATTCAATTCATGATTCATGATTCATTTCATGATTCATTTCATGATTCATGATTCAATTCATGATTCATGAGTCAATTCATGATTCATGATTCATTTCATGATTCATGATTTAATTCATGATTGAATTCATGATTCAATTTATGATTTATAATTCATGATTCAATTCATGATTCAATTCATGATTCATGATTCATGATTCAATTCATGATTCATGATTCATGATTCAATTCATGATTCATGATTCAATGCATGATTCAATTCTTGATTCAATTCATAATTCAATTCATGATTCATGATTCAATTCACGATTCAATTCATGATTTATGATTTAATTCATGATTTATTTCATGATTCATGATTCGATTCATGATTCATGATTCAATTCATGATTCAATTCATGATTTATGATTCAATATATGATTCATGATTCATGATTTAATTCCTGATTCATGATTCATGATTCGATTTATAATTCATGATTCAATTCATGATGCATGATTCAATTCGTGATTCATGATTCAATTCATGATTCATGATTCATTTCATGATTCATGATTCAATTCATGATTCAATTTATGATTCATAATTCATGATTCAATTCATGATTCAATTTATGATTCATGATTCATGATTCAATTCATGATTCATGATTCATGATTCGATTCATGATTCATGATTCAATTCATGATTCAATTTATGATTCATAATTCATGATTCAATTCATGATTCAATTTATGATTCATGATTCATGATTCAATTCATGATTCATGATTCATGATTCGATCCATGATTCATGATTCAATTCATGATTCATGATTCAATTCATTAATCGTGATTCATGATTCATGATTCAATTCATGATTTATGATTCGATTTATGATTCATGATTCATGATTCAATTCATGATTCATGATTCGATTTATAATTCATGATTCAATTCATGATTCATGATTCAATTCATGATTCATGATTCATTTCATGATTCATGATTGAATTCAAAATTCATGATTCAATTCATGATTCATTTCATGATTCAACTTATGATTTATAATTCATGATTCAATTCATGATTCAATTCATGATTCATGATTCATGATTCAATTCATGATTCATGATTCAATTCATGATTCATGATTCGATTCATAATTCATCATTCATGATTCAATTCATGATTCATGATTCAATTCATGATTCAATTTATGATTCATGATTCCTGATTCAATTCATGATTCATGATTCAATTCATGATTCATGATTCATTTATGATTCATGATTCAATTCATGATTCAATTTATGTTTCATGATTCAATTCAAGATTCATGGTTCATGATTCAATTCATGATTCATGATTCAATTCATGATTCATGATTCATTTCATTATTCATGAGTCAATTCATGATTCAATTCATGATTCAACTTATGATTTATAATTCATGATTCAATTCATGATTCAATTCATTATTCATGATTCATGATTCAATTCATGATTCATGATTCAATTCATGAATCATGGTTCGATTCATGATTTATGTTTCAATTCATGATTCAATTCTTGATTCAATTCATAATTCAATTCATGATTCATGATTCGATTCATGATTCATGTTTGAATTCATGATTCATGTTTGAATTCATGATTCAATTCATGATTCATTTCATGATTCATGATTCAATTCATGATTCATGATTCGATTCATGATTCATGATTCAATTCATGATTCATGATTCGATTTATGATTCATGATTCAATTCATGATTCATGATTCAATTCATAATTCATGATTCAATTCAAAATTCATGATTCAATTCATGATTCATTTCATGATTCATGATTCAATTCATGATTCAACTTATAATTTATAATTCATGATTCAATTCATGATTCATGATTCATGATTCAATTCATGATTCATGATTCAATTCATGATTCATGATTTGATTCATGATTCATCATTCATCATTTAATTAATGATTCATGATTCAATTCATGATTTAATTTATGATTCATGATTCCTGATTCAATTCATGATTCATGATTCAATTCATGATTCATGATTCCTTTCATGATTCATGATTCAATTCATGATTCAATTCATGATTCAATTCATGATTCTTGATTCATTTCATGATTCATGATTCAATTCATGATTCAATTCATGATTCAACTTATGATTTATAATTCATGATTCAATTCATGATTCAATTCATGATTCATGATTCATGATTCAAATCATGATTCATGATTCAATTCATGAATTATGATTCGATTCATGATTTATGTTTCAATTCATGATTCAATTCTTGATTCAATTCATGATTCATTTCCTGATTCAATTCATGATTCATGATTCAATTCTTGATTTATGATTCATGATTCATGATTCAATTCATGATACATGATTCAATTCATGATTCATGATTCATTTCATGAGTCATGATTCAATTCATGATTCGATTCATGATTCATGAGTCAATTCATAAATTCATGATTCGATTCATGATTCAATTCTTGATTCATGATTCATGATTTGAATTATGAGTCATGATTAAATTCATGATTCATGATTTATGATTCAATTCATGATTCATGATTTATTTCATGATTCAATTTATGTTTCATGAATCTTGATTCAATTCATGATTTATTTCATGATTCATGATTCGATTCATGATTCAATTCATGATTCAATTCATGATTTATGATTCAATTCATGATTCATGATTTAATTCATGATTCATGATTCATGATTTATGATTCGATTTATAATTCATGATTCAATTCATGATGCATGATTCAATTTGTGATTCATGATTTAATTCATGATTCATGATTCATTTCATGATTCATTTCATGATTCATGATTCATGATTCATGAGTCAATTCATGATTCATGATTCATTTCATGATTCATGATTCATTTCATGATTCATGATTTAATTCATGATTCAATTCATGATTCAATTTATGATTCATAATTCATGATTCAATTCATGATTCAATTCATGATTCATGATTCAAGATTCAATTCATGATTCATGATTCAATTCATGATTCATGATTCAATTCATGATTCATTACATGGTTCATGATTCAATTCATGATTCATGATTCAATTCTTGATTCAATTCATAATTCAATTCATGATTCATGATTCAATTCATGATTCATTACATGGTTCATGATTCAATTCATGATTCATGATTCAATTCATGATTCAATTCATGATTCATGATTCGATTCATGATTCATGATTCATGATTCATGATTCAATTCATGATTCATGATTCAATTCATGATTCATGATTCATTTCATGATTCATTTTATGATTCATAATTCAATTCATGATTCATGATTCAATTCATGATTCATGATTCAATTCATGATTTGATTCATGATTCATGATTCAATTCATGATTCATGACTCATGATTCAATTAATGATTCATGATTCAATTCATGATTTATGATTAATGATTCAATTCATGAATCATGATTCATGATTCAATTCATGATTCATAATTCAATTCATGATTCATGATTCATAATTCAATTCATGATTCAATTCATGATTCGATTCATGATTCATGATTCAATTCATGATTCATGATTCATTTCATGATTCATTTCATGATTCATGATTCATGATTCAATTCATGATTCATGATTCAATGCATGATTCAATTCTTGATTCAATTCATAATTCAATTCATGATTCATGATTCAATTCATGATTCAATTCATGATTTATGATTCAATTCATGATTTATTTCATGATTCATGATTCGATTCATGATTCATGATTCAATTCATGATTCAATTCATGATTTATGATTCAATTCATGATTCATGATTCATGATTTAATTCATGATTCATGATTCATGATTCATGATTCGATTTATAATTCATGATTCAATTCATGATGCATGATTCAATTTGTGATTCATGATTTAATTCATGATTCTTGATTCATTTCATGATTCATTTCATGATTCATGATTCATGATTCAATTCATGATTCATGAGTCAATTCATGATTCATGATTCATTTCATGATTCATGATTTAATTCATGATTAAATTAATGATTCAATTTATGATTCATAATTCATGATTCAATTCATGATTCAATTCATGATTCATGATTCATGATTCAGTTCATGATTAATGATTCAATTCATGATTCATGATTCAATGCATGATTCAATTCTTGATTCAATTCATAATTCAATTCATGATTCATGATTCAATTCATGATTCGATTCATGATTCATGATTCGAATTATGATTCAGGATTAAATTCATGATTCATGATTTATGATTCAATACATGATTCATGATTTATTTCATGATTCAATTCATGGTTCATGAATCTTGATTCAATTCATGATTTATTTCATGATTCATGATTCGATTCATGATTCATGATTCAATTCTTGATTTATGATTCATCATTCATGATTTAATTCATGATTCATAATTCAATTCATGATTCATGATTCGATTCATGATTCATGTTTGAATTCATGATTCAATTCATGATTCATTTCATGATTCATGATTCAATTTATGATTCATGATTCAATCCATGATTCATGATTCGATTCATGATTCATGATTCAATTCATGATTCATGATTCATTTCATGATTCTTTTCATGATTCATGATTTAATTCATGATTCATGATTCATGATTCAATTCATGATTAATGATTCAATTCATGATTCATGATTCATTTTATGATTCATGATTCATGATTCAATTCATGATTCATGATTCAATTCATCATTCATGATTCAATTCATGATTCGATTCATGATTCATGATTCAATTCATGATTCATGACTCATTTTTCAATTCATGATTCATGATTCAATTGATGATTCATGATTCAATTCATGATTCATGATTCATGATTCAATTCATGATTCAATACATGATTCATGATTCGATTCATGATTCATAATTCAATTCATGATTCATGATTCATGATTCAATTCATGATTCGATTCATGATTCATGATTCAATTCATGATTCATGATTCAATTCATTATACATGATTCAATTCATGATTCATGATTCATGATTCAATTCATGATTCATGATTTATGATTAAATTTATGATTCGATTCATGATTCATGATTCGATTCATGATTCATGATTCAACTCATGATTCATGTTTTATGATTCAATTCATGATTCATGATTCCATTCATGATTCGATTCATGATTCATGATTCAATTCATGATTCATGATTCATTTCATGATTCATGATTCATGATTCAATTCATGATTCATGAGTCAATTCATGATTCATGATTCATTTCATGATTCATGATTTAATTCATGATTGAATTCATGATTCAATTTATGATTCATAATTCATGATTCAATTCATGATTCAATTCATGATTCATGATTCATGATTCAATTCATGATTCATGATTCATGATTCAATTCATGATTCATGATTCAATGCATGATTCAATTCTTGATTCAATTCATAATTCAATTCATGATTCATGATTCAATTCATGATTCAATTCATGATTTATGATTCAATTCATGATTTATTTCATGATTCATGATTCGATTCATGATTCATGATTCGATTCATGATTCATGATTCAATTCATGATTCAATTCATGATTTATGATTCAATTCATGATTCATGATTCATGATTTAATTCATGATTCATGATTCATGATTCGATTTATAATTCATGATTCAATTCATGATGCATGATTCAATTTGTGATTCATGATTTAATTCATGATTCATGAATCATTTCATGATTCATTTCATGATTCATGATTCATGATTCAATTCATGATTCATGAGTCAATTCATGATTCATGATACATTTCATGATTCATGATTTAATTCATGATTAAATTCATGATTCAATTTATGATTCATAATTCATGATTCAATTCATAATTCAATTCATGATTCATGATTCAATTCATGATTCATGATTCAATTCATGATTCATGATTCAATTATTGATTCAATTATTGATTCAATTCATAATTCAATTCATGATTCATGATTCAATTCATGATTCGATTCATGATTCATGATTCGAATTATGATTCATGATTCAATTCATGATTCATGATTTATGATTCAATTCATGATTCATGATTTATTTCATGATTTAATTCATGGTTCATGAATCTTGATTCAATTCATGATTTTTTTCATGATTCATGATTCGATTCATGATTCATGATTCATGATTCAATTCATGATTCAATTCATGATTTATTTCATGATTCATGATTCGATTCATGATTCATGATTCAATTCTTGATTTATGATTCATGATTCATGATTTAATTCATGATTCATAATTCAATTCATGATTCATGATTCGATTCATAATTCATGTTTGAATTCATGATTCAATTCATGATTCATTTCATGATTCATGATTCAATTTATGATTCATGATTCAATCCATGATTCATGATTCGATTCATGATTCATGATTCAATTCATGATTCATGATTCATTTCATGATTCTTTTCATGATTCATGATTTACTTCATGATTCATGATTCATGATTCAATTCATGATTAATGATTCAATTCATGATTCATGATTCATTTTATGATTCATGATTCATGATTCAATTCATGATTCATGATTCAATTCATCATTCATGATTCAATTCATGAATCGATTCATGATTCATGATTCAATTCATGATTCAATTTATGATTCATAATTCATGATTCAATTCATGATTCAATTCATGATTCATGATTCAAGATTCAATTCATGATTCATGATTCAATTCATGATTCATGATTCAATTCATGATTCATTACATGGTTCATGCTTCAATTCATGATTCATGATTCAATTCTTGATTCAATTCATAATTCAATTCATGATTCATGATTCAATTCATGATTCATTACATGGTTTAGATTCAATTCATGATTCATGATTCAATTCATGATTCAATTCATGATTTATTATTCGATTCATGATTCATGATTCATGATTCATGATTCAATTCATGATTCATGATTCAATTCATGATTCATTTCATGATTCATTTTATGATTCATAATTCAATTCATGATTCATGATTCAATTCATGATTTATGATTCATGATTCAATTCATGAATCATTATTCATGATTCAATTCATGATTCATGATTCAATTCATGATTCATGATTCATAATTCAATTCATGATTAATGATTCAATTCATGATTCATGATTCAATTCATGATTTGATTCATGATTCATGACTCATGATTCAATTCATGATTCATTAATCAATTCATGATGTATGATTCATGATTCAATTCATGAATCATTATTCATGATTCAAATTATGATTCATAATTCAATTCATGATTCATGATTCATAATTCAATTCATGATTCAATTCATGATTCGATTCATGATTCATGATTCAAGTCATGATTCAAGATTCATTTCATGATTCATTTCATGATTCATGATTCAATTCCTGATTCATGAGTCAATTCATGATTCATGATTCATTTCATGATTCATGATTTAATTCATGATTGAATTCATGAATCAATTTATGATTTATAATTCATGATTCAATTCATGATTCAATTCATGATTCATGATTCATGATTCAATTCATGATTCATGATTCAATTCATGATTCATGATTCAATGCATGATTCAATTCTTGATTCAATTCATAATTCAATTCATGATTCATGATTCAATTCATGATTCAATTCATGATTTATGATTCAATTCATGATTTATTTCATGATTCATGATTCGATTCATGATTCATGATTCAATTTATGATTCAATTCATGATTTATGATTCAATTCATGATTCATGATTCATGATTTAATTCATGATTCATGATTCATGATTCATGATTCGATTTATAATTCATGATTCAATTCATGATGCATGATTCATTTCATGATTCATGATTTAATTAATTATTAAATTAATGATTCAATTTATGATTCATAATTCATGATTCAATTCATGATTCAATTCATGATTCATGATTCATGATTCAATTCATGATTCATGATTCAATTCATGATTCATGATTCAATGCATGATTCAATTCTTGATTCAATTCATAATTCAATTCATGATTCATGATTCAATTCATGATTCGATTCATGATTCATGATTCATGATTCGAATTATGATTTAGGATTAAATTCATGATTCATGATTTATGATTCAATTCATGATTCATGATTTATTTCATGATTCAATTCATGGTTCATGAATCTTGATTCAATTCATGATTTATTTCATGATTCATGATTCGATTCATTAATCATGATTCATGATTCAATTCATGATTCAATTCATGATTTATGATTCAATTCATGATTTATTTCATGATTCATGATTCGATTCATGATTCATGATTCGATTCATGATTCATGATTCAATTCATGATTCAATTCATGATTTATGATTCAATTCATGATTCATGATTCATGATTTAATTCATGATTCATGATTCATGATTCGATTTATAATTCATGATTCAATTCATGATGCATGATTCAATTTGTGATTCATGATTTAATTCATGATTCATGAATCATTTCATGATTCATTTCATGATTCATGATTCATGATTCAATTCATGATTCATGAGTCAATTCATGATTCATGATACATTTCATGATTCATGATTTAATTCATGATTAAATTCATGATTCAATTTATGATTCATAATTCATGATTCAATTCATGATTCAATTCATGATTCATGATTCAATTCATGATTCATGATTCAATTCATGATTCATGATTCAATTATTGATTCAATTATTGATTCAATTCATAATTCAATTCATGATTCATGATTCAATTCATGATTCGATTCATGATTCATGATTCGAATTATGATTCATGATTCAATTCATGATTTATGATTTATGATTCAATTCATGATTCATGATTTATTTCATGATTTAATTCATGGTTCATGAATCTTGATTCAATTCATGATTTTTTTCATGATTCATGATTCGATTCATGATTCATGATTCATGATTCAATTCATGATTCAATTCATG
Organism: Mixophyes australis; assembly: GCA_036250195.1. Lineage (NCBI taxonomy): Eukaryota > Metazoa > Chordata > Amphibia > Anura > Limnodynastidae > Mixophyes > Mixophyes australis. The sequence goes on along the minus strand of JAVHZZ010000002.1, from coordinate 177,581,534 downwards.
ATTTATTTCATGATTCATGATTCGATTCATGATTCATGATTCAATTCTTGATTTATGATTCATGATTCATGATTTAATTCATGATTCATAATTCAATTCATGATTCATGATTCGATTCATAATTCATGTTTGAATTCATGATTCAATTCATGATTCATTTCATGATTCATGATTCAATTTATGATTCATGATTCAATCCATGATTCATGATTCGATTCATGATTCATGATTCAATTCATGATTCATGATTCATTTCATGATTCTTTTCATGATTCATGATTTACTTCATGATTCATGATTCATGATTCAATTCATGATTAATGATTCAATTCATGATTCATGATTCATTTTATGATTCATGATTCATGATTCAATTCATGATTCATGATTCAATTCATCATTCATGATTCAATTCATGAATCGATTCATGATTCATGATTCAATTCATGATTCAATTTATGATTCATAATTCATGATTCAATTCATGATTCAATTCATGATTCATGATTCAAGATTCAATTCATGATTCATGATTCAATTCATGATTCATGATTCAATTCATGATTCATTACATGGTTCATGCTTCAATTCATGATTCATGATTCAATTCTTGATTCAATTCATAATTCAATTCATGATTCATGATTCAATTCATGATTCATTACATGGTTTAGATTCAATTCATGATTCATGATTCAATTCATGATTCAATTCATGATTTATTATTCGATTCATGATTCATGATTCATGATTCATGATTCAATTCATGATTCATGATTCAATTCATGATTCATTTCATGATTCATTTTATGATTCATAATTCAATTCATGATTCATGATTCAATTCATGATCTATGATTCATGATTCAATTCATGAATCATTATTCATGATTCAATTCATGATTCATGATTCAATTCATGATTCATGATTCATAATTCAATTCATGATTAATGATTCAATTCATGATTCATGATTCAATTCATGATTTGATTCATGATTCATGACTCATGATTCAATTCATGATTCATGATTCAATTCATGATTTATGATTCATGATTCAATTCATGAATCATTATTCATGATTCAAATTATGATTCATAATTCAATTCATGATTCATGATTCATAATTCAATTCATGATTCAATTCATGATTCGATTCATGATTCATGATTCAAGTCATGATTCAAGATTCATTTCATGATTCATTTCATGATTCATGATTCAATTCATGATTCATGAGTCAATTCATGATTCATGATTCATTTCATGATTCATGATTTAATTCATGATTGAATTCATGAATCAATTTATGATTTATAATTCATGATTCAATTCATGATTCAATTCATGATTCATGATTCATGATTCAATTCATGATTCATGATTCAATTCATGATTCATGATTCAATGCATGATTCAATTCTTGATTCAATTCATAATTCAATTCATGATTCATGATTCAATTCATGATTCAATTCATGATTTATGATTCAATTCATGATTTATTTCATGATTCATGATTCGATTCATGATTCATGATTCAATTTATGATTCAATTCATGATTTATGATTCAATTCATGATTCATGATTCATGATTTAATTCATGATTCATGATTCATGATTCATGATTCGATTTATAATTCATGATTCAATTCATGATGCATGATTCATTTCATGATTCATGATTTAATTAATTATTAAATTAATGATTCAATTTATGATTCATAATTCATGATTCAATTCATGATTCAATTCATGATTCATGATTCATGATTCAATTCATGATTCATGATTCAATTCATGATTCATGATTCAATGCATGATTCAATTCTTGATTCAATTCATAATTCAATTCATGATTCATGATTCAATTCATGATTCGATTCATGATTCATGATTCATGATTCGAATTATGATTTAGGATTAAATTCATGATTCATGATTTATGATTCAATTCATGATTCATGATTTATTTCATGATTCAATTCATGGTTCATGAATCTTGATTCAATTCATGATTTATTTCATGATTCATGATTCGATTCATTAATCATGATTCATGATTCAATTCATGATTCAATTCATGATTTATTTCATGATTCATGATTCGATTCATGATTCATGATTCAATTCTTGATTTATGATTCATCATTCATGATTTAATTCATGATTCATAATTCAATTCATGATTCATGATTCGATTCATGATTCATGTTTGAATTCATGATTCAATTCATGATTCATTTCATGATTCATGATTCAATTTATGATTCATGATTCAATCCATGATTCATGATTCGATTCATGATTCATGATTCAATTCATGATTCATGATTCATTTCATGATTCTTTTCATGATTCATGATTTAATTCATGATTCATGATTCAATTCATGATTAATGATTCAATTCATGATTCATGATTCATTTTATGATTCATGATTCATGATTTAATTCATGATTCATGATTCAATTCATCATTCATGATTCAATTCATGATTCATGATTCAATTCATGATTCATGACTCATGATTCAATTCATGATTCATGATTCAATTCATGATTCATGATTCAATTCATAATTCATGATTCATGATTCAATTCATGATTCAATACATGATTCATGATTCGATTCATGATTCATAATTCAATTCATGATTCATGATTCAATTCTTGATTCAATTCATAATTCAATTCATGATTCATGATTCAATTCATGATTCATTACATGGTTTAGATTCAATTCATGATTCATGATTCAATTCATGATTCAATTCATGATTTATTATTCGATTCATGATTCATGATTCATGATTCATGATTCAATTCATGATTCATGATTCAATTCATGATTCATTTCATGATTCAATTCATGATTCAATACATGATTCATGATTCGATTCATGATTCATAATTCAATTCATGATTCATGATTCATGATTCAATTCATGATTCGATTCATGATTCATGATTCAATTCAAGATTCATGGTTCATGATTCAATTCATGATTCATGATTCAATTCATGATTCATGATTCATTTCATTATTCATGAGTCAATTCATGATTCAATTCATGATTCAACTTATGATTTATAATTCATGATTCAATTCATGATTCAATTCATTATTCATGATTCATGATTCAATTCATGATTCATGATTCAATTCATGAATCATGGTTCGATTCATGATTTATGTTTCAATTCATGATTCAATTCTTGATTCAATTCATAATTCAATTCATGATTCATGATTCGATTCATGATTCATGTTTAAATTCATGATTCATGTTTGAATTCATGATTCAATTCATGATTCATTTCATGATTCATGATTCAATTCATGATTCATGATTCGATTCATGATTCATGATTCAATTCATGATTCATGATTCGATTTATGATTCATGATTCAATTCATGATTCATGATTCAATTCATAATTCATGATTCAATTCAAAATTCATGATTCAATTCATGATTCATTTCATGATTCATGATTCAATTCATGATTCAACTTATAATTTATAATTCATGATTCAATTCATGATTCATGATTCATGATTCAATTCATGATTCATGATTCAATTCATGATTCATGATTTGATTCATGATTCATCATTCATCATTTAATTAATGATTCATGATTCAATTCATGATTTAATTTATGATTCATGATTCCTGATTCAATTCATGATTCATGATTCAATTCATGATTCATGATTCCTTTCATGATTCATGATTCAATTCATGATTCAATTCATGATTCAATTCATGATTCTTGATTCATTTCATGATTCATGATTCAATTCATGATTCAATTCATGATTCAACTTATGATTTATAATTCATGATTCAATTCATGATTCAATTCATGATTCATGATTCATGATTCAATTCATGATTCATGATTCAATTCATGAATTATGATTCGATTCATGATTTATGTTTCAATTCATGATTCAATTCTTGATTCAATTCATGATTCATTTCATGATTCAATTCATGATTCATGATTCAATTCTTGATTTATGATTCATGATTCATGATTCAATTCATGATACATGATTCAATTCATGATTCATGATTCATTTCATGAGTCATGATTCAATTCATGATTCGATTCATGATTCATGAGTCAATTCATAAATTCATGATTCGATTCATGATTCAATTCTTGATTCATGATTCATGATTTGAATTATGAGTCATGATTAAATTCATGATTCATGATTTATGATTCAATTCATGATTCATGATTTATTTCATGATTCAATTTATGTTTCATGAATCTTGATTCAATTCATGATTTATTTCATGATTCATGATTCGATTCATGATTCAATTCATGATTCAATTCATGATTTATGATTCAATTCATGATTCATGATTTAATTCATGATTCATGATTCATGATTTATGATTCGATTTATAATTCATGATTCAATTCATGATGCATGATTCAATTTGTGATTCATGATTTAATTCATGATTCATGATTCATTTCATGATTCATTTCATGATTCATGATTCATGATTCATGAGTCAATTCATGATTCATGATTCATTTCATGATTCATGATTCATTTCATGATTCATGATTTAATTCATGATTCAATTCATGATTCAATTTATGATTCATAATTCATGATTCAATTCATGATTCAATTCATGATTCATGATTCAAGATTCAATTCATGATTCATGATTCAATTCATGATTCATGATTCAATTCATGATTCATTACATGGTTCATGATTCAATTCATGATTCATGATTCAATTCTTGATTCAATTCATAATTCAATTCATGATTCATGATTCAATTCATGATTCATTACATGGTTCATGATTCAATTCATGATTCATGATTCAATTCATGATTCAATTCATGATTCATGATTCGATTCATGATTCATGATTCATGATTCAATTCATGATTCATGATTCAATTCATGATTCATGATTCATTTCATGATTCATTTTATGATTCATAATTCAATTCATGATTCATGATTCAATTCATGATTTATGATTCATAATTCAATTCTTGAATCATTATTCATGATTCAATTCATGATTCATGATTCAATTCATGATTCATGATTCATAATTCAATTCATGATTAATGATTCAATTCATGATTCATGATTCAATTCATGATTTGATTCATGATTCATGATTCAATTCATGATTCATGACTCATGATTCAATTAATGATTCATGATTCAATTCATGATTTATGATTAATGATTCAATTCATGAATCATGATTCATGATTCAATTCATGATTCATAATTCAATTCATGATTCATGATTCATAATTCAATTCATGATTCAATTCATGATTCGATTCATGATTCATGATTCAATTCATGATTCATGATTCATTTCATGATTCATTTCATGATTCATGATTCATGATTCAATTCATGATTCATGATTCAATGCATGATTCAATTCTTGATTCAATTCATAATTCAATTCATGATTCATGATTCAATTCATGATTCAATTCATGATTTATGATTCAATTCATGATTTATTTCATGATTCATGATTCGATTCATGATTCATGATTCAATTCATGATTCAATTCATGATTTATGATTCAATTCATGATTCATGATTCATGATTTAATTCATGATTCATGATTCATGATTCATGATTCGATTTATAATTCATGATTCAATTCATGATGCATGATTCAATTTGTGATTCATGATTTAATTCATGATTCTTGATTCATTTCATGATTCATTTCATGATTCATGATTCATGATTCAATTCATGATTCATGAGTCAATTCATGATTCATGATTCATTTCATGATTCATGATTTAATTCATGATTAAATTAATGATTCAATTTATGATTCATAATTCATGATTCAATTCATGATTCATGATTCATGATTCAGTTCATGATTAATGATTCAATTCATGATTCATGATTCAATGCATGATTCAATTCTTGATTCAATTCATAATTCAATTCATGATTCATGATTCAATTCATGATTCGATTCATGATTCATGATTCGAATTATGATTCAGGATTAAATTCATGATTCATGATTTATGATTCAATACATGATTCATGATTTATTTCATGATTCAATTCATGGTTCATGAATCTTGATTCAATTCATGATTTATTTCATGATTCATGATTCGATTCATGATTCATGATTCATGATTCAATTCTTGATTTATGATTCATCATTCATGATTTAATTCATGATTCATAATTCAATTCATGATTCATGATTCGATTCATGATTCATGTTTGAATTCATGATTCAATTCATGATTCATTTCATGATTCATGATTCAATTTATGATTCATGATTCAATCCATGATTCATGATTCGATTCATGATTCATGATTCAATTCATGATTCATGATTCATTTCATGATTCTTTTCATGATTCATGATTTAATTCATGATTCATGATTCATGATTCAATTCATGATTAATGATTCAATTCATGATTCATGATTCATTTTATGATTCATGATTCATGATTCAATTCATGATTCATGATTCAATTCATCATTCATGATTCAATTCATGATTCGATTCATGATTCATGATTCAATTCATGATTCATGACTCATTTTTCAATTCATGATTCATGATTCAATTCATGATTCATGATTCAATTCATGATTCATGATTCATGATTCAATTCATGATTCAATACATGATTCATGATTCGATTCATGATTCATAATTCAATTCATGATTCATGATTCATGATTCAATTCATGATTCGATTCATGATTCATGATTCAATTCATGATTCATGATTCATGATTCAATTCATTATACATGATTCAATTCATGATTCATGATTCATGATTCAATTCATGATTCATGATTTATGATTAAATTTATGATTCGATTCATGATTCATGATTCGATTCATGATTCATGATTCAACTCATGATTCATGTTTTATGATTCAATTCATGATTCATGATTCATGATTCCATTCATGATTCGATTCATGATTCATGATTCAATTCATGATTCATGATTCATTTCATGATTCATGATTCATGATTCAATTCATGATTCATGAGTCAATTCATGATTCATGATTCATTTCATGATTCATGATTTAATTCATGATTGAATTCATGATTCAATTTATGATTCATAATTCATGATTCAATTCATGATTCAATTCATGATTCATGATTCATGATTCAATTCATGATTCATGATTCATGATTCAATTCATGATTCATGATTCAATGCATGATTCAATTCTTGATTCAATTCATAATTCAATTCATGATTCATGATTCAATTCATGATTCAATTCATGATTTATGATTCAATTCATGATTTATTTCATGATTCATGATTCGATTCATGATTCATGATTCGATTCATGATTCATGATTCAATTCATGATTCAATTCATGATTTATGATTCAATTCATGATTCATGATTCATGATTTAATTCATGATTCATGATTCATGATTCGATTTATAATTCATGATTCAATTCATGATGCATGATTCAATTTGTGATTCATGATTTAATTCATGATTCATGAATCATTTCATGATTCATTTCATGATTCATGATTCAATTCATGATTCATGATTCAATTCATGATTCATGAGTCAATTCATGATTCATGATACATTTCATGATTCATGATTTAATTCATGATTAAATTCATGATTCAATTTATGATTCATAATTCATGATTCAATTCATGATTCAATTCATGATTCATGATTCAATTCATGATTCATGATTCAATTCATGATTCATGATTCAATTATTGATTCAATTATTGATTCAATTCATAATTCAATTCATGATTCATGATTCAATTCATGATTCGATTCATGATTCATGATTCGAATTATGATTCATGATTCAATTCATGATTCATGATTTATGATTCAATTCATGATTCATGATTTATTTCATGATTTAATTCATGGTTCATGAATCTTGATTCAATTCATAATTTTTTTCATGATTCATGATTCGATTCATGATTCATGATTCATGATTCAATTCATGATTCAATTCATGATTTATTTCATGATTCATGATTCGATTCATGATTCATGATTCAATTCTTGATTTATGATTCATGATTCATGATTTAATTCATGATTCATAATTCAATTCATGATTCATGATTCGATTCATAATTCATGTTTGAATTCATGATTCAATTCATGATTCATTTCATGATTCATGATTCAATTTATGATTCATGATTCAATCCATGATTCATGATTCGATTCATGATTCATGATTCAATTCATGATTCATGATTCATTTCATGATTCTTTTCATGATTCATGATTTACTTCATGATTCATGATTCATGATTCAATTCATGATTAATGATTCAATTCATGATTCATGATTCATTTTATGATTCATGATTCATGATTCAATTCATGATTCATGATTCAATTCATCATTCATGATTCAATTCATGAATCGATTCATGATTCATGATTCAATTCATGATTCAATTTATGATTCATAATTCATGATTCAATTCATGATTCAATTCATGATTCATGATTCAAGATTCAATTCATGATTCATGATTCAATTCATGATTCATGATTCAATTCATGATTCATTACATGGTTCATGCTTCAATTCATGATTCATGATTCAATTCTTGATTCAATTCATAATTCAATTCATGATTCATGATTCAATTCATGATTCATTACATGGTTTAGATTCAATTCATGATTCATGATTCAATTCATGATTCAATTCATGATTTATTATTCGATTCATGATTCATGATTCATGATTCATGATTCAATTCATGATTCATGATTCAATTCATGATTCATTTCATGATTCATTTTATGATTCATAATTCAATTCATGATTCATGATTCAATTCATGATTTATGATTCATGATTCAATTCATGAATCATTATTCATGATTCAATTCATGATTCATGATTCAATTCATGATTCATGATTCATAATTCAATTCATGATTAATGATTCAATTCATGATTCATGATTCAATTCATGATTTGATTCATGATTCATGACTCATGATTCAATTCATGATTCATGATTCAATTCATGATTTATGATTCATGATTCAATTCATGAATCATTATTCATGATTCAAATTATGATTCATAATTCAATTCATGATTCATGATTCATAATTCAATTCATGATTCAATTCATGATTCGATTCATGATTCATGATTCAAGTCATGATTCAAGATTCATTTCATGATTCATTTCATGATTCATGATTCAATTCATGATTCATGAGTCAATTCATGATTCATGATTCATTTCATGATTCATGATTTAATTCATGATTGAATTCATGAATCAATTTATGATTTATAATTCATGATTCAATTCATGATTCAATTCATGATTCATGATTCATGATTCAATTCATGATTCATGATTCAATTCATGATTCATGATTCAATGCATGATTCAATTCTTGATTCAATTCATAATTCAATTCATGATTCATGATTCAATTCATGATTCAATTCATGATTTATGATTCAATTCATGATTTATTTCATGATTCATGATTCGATTCATGATTCATGATTCAATTTATGATTCAATTCATGATTTATGATTCAATTCATGATTCATGATTCATGATTTAATTCATGATTCATGATTCATGATTCATGATTCGATTTATAATTCATGATTCAATTCATGATGCATGATTCATTTCATGATTCATGATTTAATTAATTATTAAATTAATGATTCAATTTATGATTCATAATTCATGATTCAATTCATGATTCAATTCATGATTCATGATTCATGATTCAATTCATGATTCATGATTCAATTCATGATTCATGATTCAATGCATGATTCAATTCTTGATTCAATTCATAATTCAATTCATGATTCATGATTCAATTCATGATTCGATTCATGATTCATGATTCATGATTCGAATTATGATTTAGGATTAAATTCATGATTCATGATTTATGATTCAATTCATGATTCATGATTTATTTCATGATTCAATTTATGGTTCATGAATCTTGATTCAATTCATGATTTATTTCATGATTCATGATTCGATTCATTAATCATGATTCATGATTCAATTCATGATTCAATTCATGATTTATTTCATGATTCATGATTCGATTCATGATTCATGATTCAATTCTTGATTTATGATTCATCATTCATGATTTAATTCATGATTCATAATTCAATTCATGATTCATGATTCGATTCATGATTCATGTTTGAATTCATGATTCAATTCATGATTCATTTCATGATTCATGATTCAATTTATGATTCATGATTCAATCCATGATTCATGATTCGATTCATGATTCATGATTCAATTCATGATTCATGATTCATTTCATGATTCTTTTCATGATTCATGATTTAATTCATGATTCATGATTCAATTCATGATTAATGATTCAATTCATGATTCATGATTCATTTTATGATTCATGATTCATGATTTAATTCATGATTCATGATTCAATTCATCATTCATGATTCAATTCATGATTCGATTCATGATTCATGATTCAATTCATCATTCATGACTCATGATTCAATTCATGATTCATGATTCAATTCATGATTCATGATTCAATTCATAATTCATGATTCATGATTCAATTCATGATTCAATACATGATTCATGATTCGATTCATGATTCATAATTCAATTCATGATTCATGATTCATGATTCAATTCATGATTCGATTCATGATTCATGATTCAATTCATGATTCATGATTCATGATTTAATTCATTATTCATGATTCAATTCATGATTCATGATTCATGATTCAATTCATGATTCATGATTTATAATTAAATTTATGATTCGATTCATGATTCATGATTCGATTCATGATTCATGATTCAACTCATGATTCATGATTCAATTCATGATTCAATTCATGATTTATGATTCAATTCATGATTTATTTCATGATTCATGATTCGATTCATGATTCATGATTCAATTTATGATTCAATTCATGATTTATGATTCAATTCATGATTCATGATTCATGATTTAATTCATGATTCATGATTCATGATTCATGATTCGATTTATAATTCATGATTCAATTCATGATGCATGATTCATTTCATGATTCATGATTTAATTAATTATTAAATTAATGATTCAATTTATGATTCATAATTCATGATTCAATTCATGATTCAATTCATGATTCATGATTCATGATTCAATTCATGATTCATGATTCAATTCATGATTCATGATTCAATGCATGATTCAATTCTTGATTCAATTCATGATTCAATTCATGATTCATGATTCAATTCATGATTCGATTCATGATTCATGATTCATGATTCGAATTATGATTTAGGATTAAATTCATGATTCATGATTTATGATTCAATTCATGATTCATGATTTATTTCATGATTCAATTCATGGTTCATGAATCTTGATTCAATTCATGATTTATTTCATGATTCATGATTCGATTCATTAATCATGATTCATGATTCAATTCATGATTCAATTCATGATTTATTTCATGATTCATGATTCGATTCATGATTCATGATTCAATTCTTGATTTATGATTCATCATTCATGATTTAATTCATGATTCATAATTCAATTCATGATTCATGATTCGATTCATGATTCATGTTTGAATTCATGATTCAATTCATGATTCATTTCATGATTCATGATTCAATTTATGATTCATGATTCAATCCATGATTCATGATTCGATTCATGATTCATGATTCAATTCATGATTCATGATTCATTTCATGATTCTTTTCATGATTCATGATTTAATTCATGATTCATGATTCAATTCATGATTAATGATTCAATTCATGATTCATGATTCATTTTATGATTCATGATTCATGATTTAATTCATGATTCATGATTCAATTCATCATTCATGATTCAATTCATGATTCGATTCATGATTCATGATTCAATTCATGATTCATGACTCATGATTCAATTCATGATTCATGATTCAATTCATGATTCATGATTCAATTCATAATTCATGATTCATGATTCAATTCATGATTCAATACATGATTCATGATTCGATTCATGATTCATAATTCAATTCATGATTCATGATTCATGATTCAATTCATGATTCGATTCATGATTCATGATTCAATTCATGATTCATGATTCATGATTTAATTCATTATTCATGATTCAATTCATGATTCATGATTCATGATTCAATTCATGATTCATGATTTATAATTAAATTTATGATTCGATTCATGATTCATGATTCGATTCATGATTCATGATTCAACTCATGATTCATGTTTTATGATTCAATTCATGATTCATGATTCATGATTCAATTCATGATTCGATTCATGATTCATGATTCAATTCATGATTCATGATTCATTTCATGATTCATTTCATGATTCATGATTCATGATTCAATTCATGATTCATGAGTCAATTCATGATTCATGATTCATTTCATGATTCATGATTTAATTCATGATTGAATTCATGATTCAATTTATGATTCATAATTCATGATTCAATTCATGATTCAATTCATGATTCATGATTCATGATTCAATTCATGATTCATGATTCATGATTCAATTCATGATTCATGATTCAATGCATGATTCAATTCTTGATTCAATTCATAATTCAATTCATGATTCATGATTCAATTCATGATTCAATTCATGATTTATGATTCAATTCATGATTTATTTCATGATTCATGATTCGATTCATGATTCATGATTCAATTCATTATTCAATTCATGATTTATGATTCAATTCATGATTCATGATTCATGATTTAATTCATGATTCATGATTCATGATTCGATTTATAATTCATGATTCAATTCATGATGCATGATTCAATTTGTGATTCATGATTTAATTCATGATTCAATTCATGATTCATGATTCATGATTCAATTCATGATTCATGATTCAATTCATGATTCATGATTCAATGCATGATTCAATTCTTGATTCAATTCATAATTCAATTCATGATTCATGATTCAATTCATGATTTGATTCATGATTCATGATTTATGATTCAAATTATGATTCATGATTCAATTCATGATTCATGATTTATGATTCAATTCATGATTCATGATTTATTTCATGATTCAATTCATGGTTCATGAATCTTGATTCAATTCATGATTTATTTCTTGATTCATGATTCGATTCATGATTCATTATTCATGATTCAATTCATGATTCAATTCATGATTTATTTCATGATTCATGATTCGATTCATGATTCATGATTCAATTCTTGATTTATGATTCATGATTCATGATTTAATTCATGATTCATAATTCAATTCATGATTCATGATTCGATTCATGATTCATGTTTGAATTCATGATTCAATTCATGATTCATTTCATGATTCATGATTCAATTTATGATTCATGATTCAATCCATGATTCATGATTCGATTCATGATTCATGATTCAATTCATGATTCATGATTCATTTCATGATTCTTTTCATGATTCATGATTTAATTCATGATTCATGATTCATGATTCAATTCATGATTAATGATTCAATTCATGATTCATGATTCATTTTATGATTCATGATTCATGATTCAATTCATGATTCATGATTCAATTCATCATTCATGATTCAATACATGAATCGATTCATGATTCATAATTCAATTCATGATTCAATTTATGATTCATAATTCATGATTCAATTCATGATTCAATTCATGATTTATGATTCAAGATTCAATTCATGATTCATGATTCAATTCATGATTCATGATTCAATTCATGATTCATTACATGGTTCATGATTCAATTCATGATTCATGATTCAATTCTTGATTCAATTCATAATTCAATTCATGATTCATGATTCAATTCATGATTCATTACATGGTTTATGATTCAATTCATGATTCATGATTCAATTCATGATTCAATTCATGATTCATGATTTGATTCATGATTCATGATTCATGATTCATGATTCAATTCATGATTCATGATTCAATTCATGATTCATTTCATGATTCATTTTATGATTCATAATTCAATTCATGATTCATGATTCAATTCATGATTTATGATTCATGATTCAATTCATGAATCATTATTCATGATTCAATTCATGATTCATGATTCATAATTCAATTCATGATTAATGATTCATGATTCAAATTATGATTCATGATTCAATGCATGATTCAATTCTTGATTCAATTCATAATTCAATTCATGATTCATGATTCAATTCATGATTCAATTCATGATTTATGATTCAATTCATGATTTATTTCATGATTCATGATTCGATTCATAATTCATGATTCAATTCATGATTCAATTCATGATTTATGATTCAATTCATGATTCATGATTCATGATTTAATTCATGATTCATGATTCGATTTATAATTCATGATTCAATTCATGATGCATGATTCAATTTGTGATTCATGATTTAATTCATGATTCATGATTCATTTCATGATTCATTTCATGATTCATGATTCATGATTCAATTCATGATTCATGACTCAATTCATGATTCATGATTCATTTCATGATTCATGATTTAATTCATGATTAAATTAATGATTCAATTTATGATTCATAATTCATGATTCAATTCATGATTCAATTCATGATTCATGATTCATGATTCAGTTCATGATTCATGATTCAATTCATGATTCATGATTCAATGCATGATTCAATTCTTGATTCAATTCATAATTCAATTCATGATTCATGATTCAATTCATGATTCGATTCATGATTCATGATTCATGATTCGAATTATGATTCAGGATTAAATTCATGATTCATGATTTATGATTCAATTCATGATTCATGATTTATTTCATGATTCAATTCATGGTTCATGAATCTTGATTCAATTCATGATTTATTTCATGATTCATGATTCGATTCATGATTCATGATTCATGATTCAATTCTTGATTTATGATTCATCATTCATGATTTAATTCATGATTCATAATTCAATTCATGATTCATGATTCGATTCATGATTCATGTTTGAATTCATGATTCAATTCATGATTCATTTCATGATTCATGATTCAATTTATGATTCATGATTCAATCCATGATTCATGATTCGATTCATGATTCATGATTCAATTCATGATTCATGATTCATTTCATGATTCTTTTCATGATTCATGATTTAATTCATGATTCATGATTCATGATTCAATTCATGATTAATGATTCAATTCATGATTCATGATTCATTTTATGATTCATGATTCATGATTCAATTCATGATTCATGATTCAATTCATCATTCATGATTCAATTCATGACTCGATTCATGATTCATGATTCAATTCATGACTCATTTTTCAATTCATGATTCATGATTCAATTCATTATACATGATTCAATTCATGATTCATGATTCAATTCATGATTCATGATTCAATTCATTATACATGATTCAATTCATGATTCATGATTCAATTCATGATTCATGATTTATGATTAAATTTATGATTCGATTCATGATTCATGATTCGATTCATGATTCATGATTCAACTCATGATTCATGTTTTATGATTCAATTCATGATTCATGATTCATGATTCCATTCATGATTCGATTCATGATTCATGATTCAATTCATGATTCATGATTCATTTCATGATTCATTTCATGATTCATGATTCAATTCATGATTCATGAGTCAATTCATGATTCATGATTCATTTCATGATTCATGATTTAATTCATGATTGAATTCATGATTCAATTCATGATTCAATTCATGATTCATGATTCATGATTCAATTCATGATTCATGATTCATGATTCAATTCATGATTCATGATTCAATGCATGATTCAATTCTTGATTCAATTCATAATTCAATTCATGATTCATGATTCAATTCATGATTCAATTCATGATTTATGATTCAATTCATGATTTATTTCATGATTCATGATTCGATTCATGATTCATGATTCGATTCATGATTCATGATTCAATTCATGATTCAATTCATGATTTATGATTCAATTCATGATTCATGATTCATGATTTAATTCATGATTCATGATTCATGATTCGATTTATAATTCATGATTCAATTCATGATGCATGATTCAATTTGTGATTCATGATTTAATTCATGATTCATGAATCATTTCATGATTCATTTCATGATTCATGATTCATGATTCAATTCATGATTTATGAGTCAATTCATGATTCATGATTCATTTCATGATTCATGATTTAATTCATGATTAAATTCATGATTCAATTTATGATTCATAATTCATGATTCAATTCATGATTCAATTCATGATTCATGATTCATGATTCAATTCATGATTCATGATTCAATTCATGATTCAATGCATGATTCAATTCTTGATTCAATTCATAATTCAATTCATGATTCATGATTCAATTCATGATTCGATTCATGATTCATGATTCATGATTCGAATTATGATTCATGATTAAATTCATGATTCATGATTTATGATTCAATTCATGATTCATGATTTATTTCATGATTTAATTCATGGTTCATGAATCTTGATTCAATTCATGATTTTTTTCATGATTCATGATTCGATTCATGATTCATGATTCATGATTCAATTCATGATTCAATTCATGATTTATTTCATGATTCATGATTCGATTCATGATTCATGATTCAATTCTTGATTTATGATTCATGATTCATGATTTAATTCATGATTCATAATTCAATTCATGATTCATGATTCGATTCATGATTCATGTTTGAATTCATGATTCAATTCATGATTCATTTCATGATTCATGATTCAATTTATGATTCATGATTCAATCCATGATTCATGATTCGATTCATGATTCATGATTCAATTCATGATTCATGATTCATTTCATGATTCTTTTCATGATTCATGATTTAATTCATGATTCATGATTCATGATTCAATTCATGATTCATTTTATGATTCATGATTCATGATTCAATTCATGATTCATGATTCAATTCATGATTCATGATTCAATTCATGAATCGATTCATGATTCATGATTCAATTCATGATTCAATTCATGATTCATGATTCATTTCATGATTCTTTTCATGATTCATGATTTAATTCATGATTCATGATTCATGATTCAATTCATGATTAATGATTCAATTCATGATTCATAATTCATTTTATGATTCATGATTCATGATTCAATTCATGATTCATGATTCAATTCATCATTCATGATTCAATTCATGATTCGATTCATGATTCATGATTCAATTCATGATTCATGACTCATTTTTCAATTCATGATTCATGATTCAATTCATGATTCATGATTCAATTCATGATTCATGATTCATGATTCAATTCATGATTCAATACATGATTCATGATTCGATTCATGATTCATAATTCAATTCATGATTCATGATTCATGATTCAATTCATGATTCGATTCATGATTCATGATTCAATTCATGATTCATGATTCATGATTCAATTCATTATACATGATTCAATTCATGATTCATGATTCATGATTCAATTCATGATTCATGATTCAATTCATTATACATGATTCAATTCATGATTCATGATTCATGATTCAATTCATGATTCATGATTTATGATTAAATTTATGATTCGATTCATGATTCATGATTCGATTCATGATTCATGATTCAACTCATGATTCATGTTTTATGATTCAATTCATGATTCATGATTCATGATTCCATTCATGATTCGATTCATGATTCATGATTCAATTCATGATTCATGAGTCAATTCATGATTCATGATTCATTTCATGATTCATGATTTAATTCATGATTGAATTCATGATTCAATTTATGATTCATAATTCATGATTCAATTCATGATTCAATTCATGATTCATGATTCATGATTCAATTCATGATTCATGATTCATGATTCAATTCATGATTCATGATTCAATGCATGATTCAATTCTTGATTCAATTCATAATTCAATTCATGATTCATGATTCAATTCATGATTCAATTCATGATTTATTTCATGATTCATGATTCGATTCATGATTCATGATTCGATTCATGATTCATGATTCAATTCATGATTCAATTCATGATTTATGATTTAATTCATGATTCATGATTCATGATTTAATTCATGATTCATGATTCATGATTCGATTTATAATTCATGATTCAATTCATGCTGCATGATTCAATTTGTGATTCATGATTTAATTCATGATTCATGAATCATTTCATGATTCATTTCATGATTCATGATTCATGATTCAATTCATGATTTATGAGTCAATTCATGATTCATGATTCATTTCATGATTCATGATTTAATTCATGATTAAATTCATGATTCAATTTATGATTCATAATTCATGATTCAATTCATGATTCAATTCATGATTCATGATTCATGATTCAATTCATGATTCATGATTCAATTCATGATTCATGATTCAATGCATGATTCAATTCTTGATTCAATTCATAATTCAATTCATGATTCATGATTCAATTCATGATTCGATTCATGATTCATGATTCATGATTCGAATTATGATTCATGATTCAATTCATGATTCATGATTTATGATTCAATTCATGATTCATGATTTATTTCATGATTTAATTCATGGTTCATGAATCTTGATTCAATTCATGATTTTTTTCATGATTCATGATTCGATTCATGATTCATGATTCATGATTCAATTCATGATTCAATTCATGATTTATTTCATGATTCATGATTCGATTCATGATTCATGATTCAATTCTTGATTTATGATTCATGATTCATGATTTAATTCATGATTCATAATTCAATTCATGATTCATGATTCGATTCATGATTCATGTTTGAATTCATGATTCAATTCATGATTCATTTCATGATTCATGATTCAATTTATGATTCATGATTCAATCCATGATTCATGATTCGATTCATGATTCATGATTCAATTCATGATTCATGATTCAATTCATGAATCGATTCATGATTCATGATTCAATTCATGATTCAATTTATGATTCATAATTCATGATTCATTTCATGATTCAATTCATGATTCATGATTCAAGATTCAATTCATGATTCATGATTCAATTCATGATTCATGATTCAATTCATGATTCATTACATGGTTCATGCTTCAATTCATGATTCATGATTCAATTCTTGATTCAATTCATAATTCAATTCATGATTTATGATTCAATTCATGATTCATTACATGGTTTATGATTCAATTCATGATTCATGATTCAATTCATGATTCAATTCATGATTCATGATTCGATTCATGATTCATGATTCATGATTCATGATTCAATTCATGATTCATGATTCAATTCATGATTCATTTCATGATTCATTTTATGATTCATAATTCAATTCATGATTCATGATTCAATTCATGATTTATGATTCATGATTCAATTCATGAATCATTATTCATGATTCAATTCATGATTCATGATTCAATTCATGATTCATGATTCATAATTCAATTCATGATTAATGATTCAATTCATGATTCATGATTCAATTCATGATTTGATTCATGATTCATGACTCATGATTCAATTCATGATTCATGATTCAATTCATGATTTATGATTCATGATTCAATTCATGAATCATTATTCATGATTCAAATTATGATTCATAATTCAATTCATGATTCATGATTCATAATTCAATTCATGATTCAATTCATGATTCGATTCATGATTCATGATTCAAGTCATGATTCAAGATTCATTTCATGATTCATTTCATGATTCATGATTCAATTCATGATTCATGAGTCAATTCATGATTCATGATTCATTTCATGATTCATGATTTAATTCATGATTGAATTCATGAATCAATTTATGATTTATAATTCATGATTCAATTCATGATTCAATTCATGATTCATGATTCATGATTCAATTCATGATTCATGATTCATGATTCAATTCATGATTCATGATTCAATGCATGATTCAATTCTTGATTCAATTCATAATTCAATTCATGATTCATGATTCAATTCATGATTCAATTCATGGTTTATGATTCAATTCATGATTTATTTCATGATTCATGATTCGATTCATGATTCATGATTCAATTTATGATTCAATTCATGATTTATGATTCAATTCATGATTCATGATTCATGATTTAATTCATGATTCATGATTCATGATTCATGATTCGATTTATAATTCATGATTCAATTCATGATGCATGATTCAATTTGTGATTCATGATTTAATTCATGATTCATGATTCATTTCATGATTCATTTCATGATTCATGATTCATGATTCAATTCATGATTCATGAGTCAATTCATGATTCATGATTCATGATTTAATTAATTATTAAATTAATGATTCAATTTATGATTCATAATTCATGATTCAATTCATGATTCAATTCATGATTCATGATTCATGATTCAATTCATGATTCATGATTCAATTCATGATTCATGATTCAATGCATGATTCAATTCTTGATTCAATTCATAATTCAATTCATGATTCATGATTCAATTCATGATTTGATTCATGATTCATGATTCATGATTCAATTCATGATTCATGATTCATGATTCAATTCATTATTCATGATTCAATTCATGATTCATGATTCATGATTCAATTCATGATTCATGATTTATAATTAAATTTATGATTCGATTCATGATTCATGATTCGATTCATGATTCATGATTCAACTCATGATTCATGTTTTATGATTCAATTCATGATTCATGATTCATGATTCAATTTATGATTCGATGCATGATTCATGATTCAATTCATGCTTCATGATTCATTTCATGATTCATTTCATGATTCATGATTCATGATTCAATTCATGATTCATGAGTCAATTCATGATTCATGATTCATTTCATGATTCATGATTTAATTCATGATTGAATTCATGATTCAATTTATGATTCATAATTCATGATTCAATTCATGATTCAATTCATGATTAATGATTCATGATTCAATTCATGATTCATGATTCATGATTCAATTCATGATTCATGATTCAATGCATGATTCAATTCTTGATTCAATTCATAATTCAATTCATGATTCATGATTCAATTCATGATTCAATTCAAGATTTATGATTCAATTCATGATTTATTTCATGATTCATGATTCGATTCATGATTCATGATTCAATTCATGATTCAATTCATGATTTATGATTCAATTCATGATTCATGATTCATGATTTAATTCATGATTCATGATTCATGATTCGATTTATAATTCATGATTCAATTCATGATGCATGATTCAATTTGTGATTCATGATTTAATTCATGATTCATGATTCATTTCATGATTCATTTCATGATTCATGATTCATGATTCAATTCATGATTCATGAGTCAATTCATGATTCATGATTCATTTCATGATTCATGATTTAATTCATGATTAAATTCATGATTCAATTTATGATTCATAATTTATGATTCAATTCATGATTCAATTCATGATTCATGATTCATGATTCAATTCATGATTCATGATTCAATTCATGATTCATGATTCAATGCATGATTCAATTCTTGATTCAATTCATAATTCAATTCATGATTCATGATTCAATTCATGATTCGATTCATGATTCATGATTCGAATTATGATTCATGATTCAATTCATGATTCATGATTTTTGATTCAATTCATGATTCATGATTTATTTTATGATTTAATTCATGGTTCATGAATCTTGATTCAATTCATGATTTATTTCATGATTCATGATTCGATTCATGATTCATGATTCAATTCATGATTCAATTCATGATTTATTTCATGATTCATGATTCGATTCATGATTCATGATTCAATTCATGATTCATGATTCATTTCATGATTCATTTCATGATTCCTTTCATGATTCATGATTCATGATTCAATTCATGATTCATGAGTCAATTCATGATTCATGATTCATTTCATGATTCATGATTTAATTCATGATTGAATTCATGATTCAATTTATGATTCATAATTCATGATTCAATTCATGATTCAATATATGATTCATGATTCATGATTCAATTCATGATTCATGATTCATGATTCAATTCATGATTCATGATTCAATGCATGATTCAATTCTTGATTCAATTTATAATTCAATTCATGATTCATGATTCAATTCATGATTCAATTCATGATTTATGATTCAATTCATGATTTTTTTCATGATTCATGATTCGATTCATGATTCATGATTCAATTCATGATTCAATTCATGATTTATGATTCAATTCATGATTCATGATTCATGATTTAATTCATGATTCATGATTCATGATTCGATTTATAATTCATGATTCAATTCATGATGCATGATTCAATTTGTGATTCATGATTTAATTCATGATTCATGATTCATTTCATGATTCATTTCATGATTCATGATTCATGATTCAATTCATGATTCATGAGTCAATTCATGATTCATGATTCATTTCATGATTCATGATTTAATTCATGATTAAATTCATGATTCAATTTATGATTCATAATTCATGATTCAATTCATGATTCAATTCATGATTCATGATTCATGATTCAATTCATGATTCATGATTCAATTCATGATTCATGATTCAATGCATGATTCAATTCTTGATTCAATTCATAATTCAATTCATGATTCATGATTCAATTCATGATTCGATTCATGATTCATGATTCATGATTCGAATTATGATTCATGATTCAATTCATGATTCATGATTTATGATTCAATTCATGATTCATGATTTATTTCATGATTTAATTCATGGTTCATGAATCTTGATTCAAATTATGATTTATTTCATGATTCATGATTCGATTCATGATTCATGATTCAATTCATGATTCAATTCATGATTTATTTCATGATTCATGATTCGATTCATGATTCATGATTCAATTCTTGATTTATGATTTATGATTCATGATTTAATTCATGATTCATAATTCAATTCATGATTCATGATTCGATTCATGATTCATGTTTGAATTCATGATTCAATTCATGATTCATTTCATGATTCATGATTCAATTTATGATTCATGATTCAATCCATGATTCATGATTCGATTCATGATTCATGATTCAATTCATGATTCATAATTCATTTCATGATTCTTTTCATGATTCATGATTTAATTCATGATTCATGATTCATGATTCAATTCATGATTAATGATTCATGATTCAATTCATGATTCATGATTCAATGCATGATTCAATTCTTGATTCAATTCATAATTCAATTCATGATTCATGATTCAATTCATGATTCAATTCAAGATTTATGATTCAATTCATGATTTATTTCATGATTCATGATTCAATTCATGATTCAATTCAAGATTTATGATTCAATTCATGATTCAATTCAAGATTTATGATTCAATTCATGATTTATTTCATGATTCATGATTCGATTCATGATTCATGATTCAATTCATGATTCAATTCATGATTTATGATTCAATTCATGATTCATGATTCATGATTTAATTCATGATTCATGATTCATGATTCGATTTATAATTCATGATTCAATTCATGATGCATGATTCAATTTGTGATTCATGATTTAATTCATGATTCATGATTCATTTCATGATTCATTTCATGATTCATGATTCATGATTCAATTCATGATTCATGAGTCAATTCATGATTCATGATTCATGATTTAATTCATGATTAAATTCATGATTCAATTTATGATTCATAATTCATGATTCAATTCATGATTCAATTCATGATTCATGATTCATGATTCAATTCATGATTCATGATTCAATTCATGATTCATGATTCAATGCATGATTCAATTCTTGATTCAATTCATAATTCAATTCATGATTCATGATTCAATTCATGATTCGATTCATGATTCATGATTCGAATTATGATTCATGATTCAATTCATGATTCATGATTTATGATTCAATTCATGATTCATGATTTATTTTATGATTTAATTCATGGTTCATGAATCTTGATTCAATTCATGATTTATTTCATGATTCATGATTCGATTCATGATTCATGATTCAATTCATGATTCAATTCATGATTTATTTCATGATTCATGATTCGATTCATGATTCATGATTCAATTCTTGATTTATGATTCATGATTCATGATTTAATTCATGATTCATAATTCAATTCATGATTCATGATTCGATTCATGATTCATGTTTGAATTCATGATTCAATTCATGATTCATTTCATGATTCATGATTCAATTTATGATTCATGATTCAATCCATGATTCATGATTCGATTCATGATTCATGATTCAATTCATGATTCATGATTCATTTCATGATTCTTTTCATGATTCATGATTTAATTCATGATTCATGATTCATGATTCAATTCATGATTAATGATTCAATTCATGATTCATGATTCATTTTATGATTCATGATTCATGATTTAATTCATGATTCATGATTCAATTCATCATTCATGATTCAATTCATGATTTATGATTCAATTCATGATTTATTTCATGATTCATGATTCGATTCTTGATTCATGATTCAATTCATGATTCAATTCATGATTTATGATTCAATTCATGATTCATGATTCATGATTTAATTCATGATTCATGATTCATGATTCATGATTCGATTTATAATTCATGATTCAATTCATGATGCATGATTCAATTTGTGATTCATGATTTAATTCATGATTCATGATTCATTTCATGATTCATTTCATGATTCATGATTCATGATTCAATTCATGATTCATGAGTCAATTCATGATTCATGATTCATTTCATGATTCATGATTTAATTCATGATTAAATTAATGATTCAATTTATGATTCATAATTCATGATTCAATTCATGATTCAATTCATGATTCATGATTCATGATTCAATTCATGATTCATGATTCAATTCATGATTCATGATTCAATGCATGATTCAATTCTTGATTCAATTCATAATTCAATTCATGATTCATGATTCAATTCATGATTCGATTCATGATTCATGATTCATGATTCGAATTATGATTCAGGATTAAATTCATGATTCATGATTTATGATTCAATTCATGATTCATGATTTATTTCATGATTCAATTCATGGTTCATGAATCTTGATTCAATTCATGATTTATTTCATGATTCATGATTCGATTCATGATTCATGATTCATGATTCAATTCATGATTCAATTCATGATTTATTTCATGATTCATGATTCGATTCATGATTCATGATTCAATTCTTGATTTATGATTCATCATTCATGTTTGAATTCATGATTCAATTCATGATTCATTTCATGATTCATGATTCAATTTATGATTCATGATTCAATCCATGATTCATGATTCGATTCATGATTCATGATTCAATTCATGATTCATGATTCATTTCATGATTCTTTTCATGATTCATGATTTAATTCATGATTCATGATTCAATTCATGATTAATGATTCAATTCATGATTCATGATTCATTTTATGATTCATGATTCATGATTCAATTCATGATTCATGATTCAATTCATCATTCATGATTCAATTCATGATTCGATTCATGATTCATGATTCAATTCATGATTCATGACTCATGATTCAATTCATGATTCATGATTCAATTCATGATTCATGATTCATGATTCAATTCATGATTCAATACATGATTCATGATTCGATTCATGATTCATAATTCAATTCATGATTCATGTTTCATGATTCAATTCATGATTCGATTCATGATTCATGATTCAATTCATGATTCATGATTCATGATTCAATTCATTATTCATGATTCAATTCATGATTCATGATTCATGATTCAATTCATGATTCATGTTTTATGATTCAATTCATGATTCATGATTCATGATTCAATTCATGATTCGATTCATGATTCATGATTCAACTCATGATTCATGTTTTATGATTTAATTCATGATTCATGATTCATGATTCAATTCATGATTCGATTCATGATTCATGATTCAATTCATGATTCATGATTCATTTCATGATTCAATTCATGATTCATGATTCATTTCATGATTCCTTTCATGATTCCTTTCATGATTCATGATTCATGATTCAATTCATGATTCATGAGTCAATTCATGATTCATGATTCATTTCATGATTCATGATTTAATTCATGATTGAATTCATGATTCAATTTATGATTCATAATTCATGATTCAATTCATGATTCATGATTCATGATTCAATTCATGATTCATGATTCATGATTCAATTCATGATTCATGATTCAATGCATGATTCAAATCTTGATTCAATTTATAATTCAATTCATGATTCATGATTCAATTCATGATTCAATTCATGATTTATGATTCAATTCATGATTTTTTTCATGATTCATGATTCGATTCATGATTCATGATTCAATTCATGATTCAATTCATGATTTATGATTCAATTCATGATTCATGATTCATGATTTAATTCATGATTCATGATTCATGATTCGATTTATAATTCATGATTCAATTCATGATGCATGATTCAATTTGTGATTCATGATTTAATTCATGATTCATGATTCATTTCATGATTCATTTCATGATTCATGATTCATGATTCAATTCATGATTCATGAGTCAATTCATGATTCATGATTCATTTCATGATTCATGATTTAATTCATGATTAAATTCATGATTCAATTTATGATTCATAATTCATGATTCAATTCATGATTCAATTCATGATTCATGATTCATGATTCAATTCATGATTCATGATTCAATTCATGATTCATGATTCAATGCATGATTCAATTCTTGATTCAATTCATAATTCAATTCATGATTCATGATTCAATTCATGATTCGATTCATGATTCATGATTCATGATTCGAATTATGATTCATGATTCAATTCATGATTCATGATTTATGATTCAATTCATGATTCATGATTTATTTCATGATTTAATTCATGGTTCATGAATCTTGATTCAAATTATGATTTATTTCATGATTCATGATTCGATTCATGATTCATGATTCAATTCATGATTTATTTCATGATTCATGATTCGATTCATGATTCATGATTCAATTCTTGATTTATGATTTATGATTCATGATTTAATTCATGATTCATAATTCAATTCATGATTCATGATTCGATTCATGATTCATGTTTGAATTCATGATTCAATTCATGATTCATTTCATGATTCATGATTCAATTTATGATTCATGATTCAATCCATGATTCATGATTCGATTCATGATTCATGATTCAATTCATGATTCATAATTCATTTCATGATTCTTTTCATGATTCATGATTTAATTCATGATTCATGATTCATGATTCAATTCATGATTAATGATTCATGATTCAATTCATGATTCATGATTCAATTCATCATTCATGATTCAATTCATGAATCGATTCATGATTCATGATTCAATTCATGATTCAATTTATGATTCATAATTCATGATTCAATTCATGATTCAATTCATGATTCATGATTCAAGATTCAATTCATGATTCATGATTCAATTCATGATTCATGATTCAATTTATGATTCATTACATGGTTCATGATTCAATTCATGATTCATGATTCAATTCTTGATTCAATTCATAATTCAATTCATGATTCATGATTCAATTCATGATTCATTACATGGTTTATGATTCAATTCATGATTCATGATTCAATTCATGATTCAATTCATGATTCATGATTCGATTCATGATTCATGATTCAATTCATGATTCATGATTCAATTCATGATTCATTTCATGATTCATTTTATGATTCATAATTCAATTCATGATTCATGATTCAATTCATGATTTATGATTCATGATTCAATTCATGAATCATTATTCATGATTCAATTCATGATTCATGATTCAATTCATGATTCATGATTCATAATTCAATTCATGATTAATGATTCAATTCATGATTCATGATTTATTTCATGATTTGATTCATGATTCATGACTCATGATTCAATTCATGATTCATGATTCAATTCATGATTTATGATTCATGATTCAATTCATGATTCATGATTCATAATTCAATTCATGATTCAATTCATGATTCGATTCATGATTCATGATTCAAGTCATGATTCAAGATTCATTTCATGATTCATTTCATGATTCATGATTCAATTTATGATTCATGAGTCAATTCATGATTCATTTCATGATTCATGATTTAATTCATGATTGAATTCATGAATCAATTTATGATTTATAATTCATGATTCAATTCATGATTCAATTCATGATTCATGATTCATGATTCAATTCATGATTTATGATTCATGATTCAATTCATGATTCATGATTCAATGCATGATTCAATTCTTGATTCAATTCATAATTCAATTCATGATTCATGATTCAATTCATGATTTAATTCATGATTTATGATTCAATTCATGATTTATTTCATGATTCATGATTCGATTCATGATTCATGATTCAATTCATGATTCATGATTCATGATTCAATTCATGATTCGATTCATGATTCATGATTCAATTCATGATTCATGATTCATGATTCAATTCATTATTCATGATTCAATTCATGATTCATGATTCATGATTCAATTCATGATTCATGATTTATGATTAAATTTATGATTCGATTCATGATTCATGATTCGATTCATGATTCATGATTCAACTCATGATTCATGTTTTATGATTCAATTCATGATTCATGATTAATGATTCAATTCATGATTCGATTCATGATTCATGATTCAATTCATGATTCATGATTCATTTCATGATTCATTTCATGATTCATGATTCATGATTCAATTCATGATTCATGAGTCAATTCATGATTCATGATTCATTTCATGATTCATGATTTAATTCATGATTAAATTCATGATTCAATTTATGATTCATAATTCATGATTCAATTCATGATTCAATTCATGATTCATGATTCATGATTCAATTCATGATTCATGATTCAATTCATGATTCATGATTCAATGCATGATTCAATTCTTGATTCAATTCATAATTCAATTCATGATTCATGATTCAATTCATGATTCGATTCATGATTCATGATTCATGATTCGAATTATGATTCATGATTCAATTCATGATTCATGATTTATGATTCAATTCATGATTCATGATTTATTTCATGATTTAATTCATGGTTCATGAATCTTGATTCAAATTATGATTTATTTCATGATTCATGATTCGATTCATGATTCATGATTCAATTCATGATTTATTTCATGATTCATGATTCGATTCATGATTCATGATTCAATTCTTGATTTATGATTTATGATTCATGATTTAATTCATGATTCATAATTCAATTCATGATTCATGATTCGATTCATGATTCATGTTTGAATTCATGATTCAATTCATGATTCATTTCATGATTCATGATTCAATTTATGATTCATGATTCAATCCATGATTCATGATTCGATTCATGATTCATGATTCAATTCATGATTCATAATTCATTTCATGATTCTTTTCATGATTCATGATTTAATTCATGATTCATGATTCATGATTCAATTCATGATTAATGATTCATGATTCAATTCATGATTCATGATTCAATTCATCATTCATGATTCAATTCATGAATCGATTCATGATTCATGATTCAATTCATGATTCAATTTATGATTCATAATTCATGATTCAATTCATGATTCAATTCATGATTCATGATTCAAGATTCAATTCATGATTCATGATTCAATTCATGATTCATGATTCAATTTATGATTCATTACATGGTTCATGATTCAATTCATGATTCATGATTCAATTCTTGATTCAATTCATAATTCAATTCATGATTCATGATTCAATTCATGATTCATTACATGGTTTATGATTCAATTCATGATTCATGATTCAATTCATGATTCAATTCATGATTCATGATTCGATTCATGATTCATGATTCAATTCATGATTCATGATTCAATTCATGATTCATTTCATGATTCATTTTATGATTCATAATTCAATTCATGATTCATGATTCAATTCATGATTTATGATTCATGATTCAATTCATGAATCATTATTCATGATTCAATTCATGATTCATGATTCAATTCATGATTCATGATTCATAATTCAATTCATGATTAATGATTCAATTCATGATTCATGATTTATTTCATGATTTGATTCATGATTCATGACTCATGATTCAATTCATGATTCATGATTCAATTCATGATTTATGATTCATGATTCAATTCATGATTCATGATTCATAATTCAATTCATGATTCAATTCATGATTCGATTCATGATTCATGATTCAAGTCATGATTCAAGATTCATTTCATGATTCATTTCATGATTCATGATTCAATTTATGATTCATGAGTCAATTCATGATTCATTTCATGATTCATGATTTAATTCATGATTGAATTCATGAATCAATTTATGATTTATAATTCATGATTCAATTCATGATTCAATTCATGATTCATGATTCATGATTCAATTCATGATTTATGATTCATGATTCAATTCATGATTCATGATTCAATGCATGATTCAATTCTTGATTCAATTCATAATTCAATTCATGATTCATGATTCAATTCATGATTTAATTCATGATTTATGATTCAATTCATGATTTATTTCATGATTCATGATTCGATTCATGATTCATGATTCAATTCATGATTCATGATTCATGATTCAATTCATGATTCGATTCATGATTCATGATTCAATTCATGATTCATGATTCATGATTCAATTCATTATTCATGATTCAATTCATGATTCATGATTCATGATTCAATTCATGATTCATGATTTATGATTAAATTTATGATTCGATTCATGATTCATGATTCGATTCATGATTCATGATTCAACTCATGATTCATGTTTTATGATTCAATTCATGATTCATGATTAATGATTCAATTCATGATTCGATTCATGATTCATGATTCAATTCATGATTCATGATTCATTTCATGATTCATTTCATGATTCATGATTCATGATTCAATTCATGATTCATGAGTCAATTCATGATTCATGATTCATTTCATGATTCATGATTTAATTCATGATTGAATTCATGATTCAATTTATGATTCATAATTCATGATTCAATTCATGATTCAATTCATGATTCATGATTCATGATTCAATTCATGATTCATGATTCAATTCATGATTCATGATTCAATGCATGATTCAATTCTTGATTCAATTCATAATTCAATTCATGATTCATGATTCAATTCATGATTCAATTCATGATTTATGATTCAATTCATGATTTATTTCATGATTCATGATTCGATTCATGATTCATGATTCAATTCATGGTTCAATTCATGATTTATGATTCAATTCATGATTCATGATTCATGATTTAATTCATGATTCATGATTCATGATTCGATTTAAAATTCATGATTCAATTCATGATGCATGATTCAATTTGTGATTCATGATTTAATTCATGATTCATGATTCATTTCATGATTCATTTCATGATTCATGATTCATGATTCAATTCATGATTCATGAGTCAATTCATGATTCATGATTCATTTCATGATTCATGATTTAATTCATGATTAAATTCATGATTCAATTTATGATTCATAATTCATGATTCAATTCATGATTCAATTCATGATTCATGATTCATGATTCAATTCATGATTCATGATTCAATTCATGATTCATGATTCAATGCATGATTCAATTCTTGATTCAATTCATAATTCAATTCATGATTCATGATTCAATTCATGATTCGATTCATGATTCATGATTCATGATTCGAATTATGATTCATGATTCAATTCATGATTCATGATTTATGATTCAATTCATGATTCATGATTTATTTCATGATTTAATTCATGGTTCATGAATCTTGATTCAATTCATGATTTATTTCATGATTCATGATTCGATTCATGATTCATGATTCATGATTCAATTCATGATTCAATTCATGATTTATTTCATGATTCATGATTCGATTCATGATTCATGATTCAATTCTTGATTTATGATTCATGATTCATGATTTAATTCATGATTCATAATTCAATTCATGATTCATGATTCGATTCATGATTCATGTTTGAATTCATGATTCAATTCATGATTCATTTCATGATTCATGATTCAATTTATGATTCATGATTCAATCCATGATTCATGATTCGATTCATGATTCATGATTCAATTCATGATTCATGATTCATTTCATGATTCTTTTCATGATTCATGATTTAATTCATGATTCATGATTCATGATTAAATTCATGATTAATGATTCAATTCATGATTCATGATTCATTTTATGATTCATGATTCATGATTTAATTCATGATTCATGATTCAATTCATCATTCATGATTCAATTCATGAATCGATTCATGATTCATGTTTCAATTCATGATTCAATTTATGATTCATAATTCATGATTCAATTCATGATTCATTTCATGATTCATGATTCAAGATTCAATTCATGATTCATGATTCAATTCATGATTCATGATTCAATTCATGATTCATTACATGGTTCATGATTCAATTCATGATTCATGATTCAATTCTTGATTCAATTCATAATTCAATTCATGATTCATGATTCAATTCATGATTCATTACATGGTTTATGATTCAATTCATGATTCATGATTCAATTCATGATTCAATTCATGATTCATGATTCGATTCATGATTCATGATTCATGATTCATGATTCAATTCATGATTCATGATTCAATTCATGATTCATTTCATGATTCATTTTATGATTCATAATTCAATTCATGATTCATGATTCAATTCATGATTTATGATTCATGATTCAATTTATGAATCATTATTCATGATTCAATTCATGATTCATGATTCAATTCATGATTCATGATTCATAATTCAATTCATGATTAATGATTCAATTCATGATTCATGATTCAATTCATGATTCATGATTCATGATTCAATTCATGATTGATGATTCAATTCATGATTCATGATTCAATTCATGATTCATGATTCATGATTCAATTCATGATTCAATACATGATTCATGATTCAATTCATGATTCATGATTCATGATTCAATTCATTATTCATGATTCAATTCATGATTCATGATTCATGATTCAATTCATGATTCATGATTTATGATTAAATTTATGATTCGATTCATGATTCGATTCATGATTCGATTCATGATTCATGATTCAATTCATGATTCATGTTTTATGATTCAATTCATGATTCATGATTCATGATTCAATTCATGATTCGATTCATGATTCATGATTCAATTCATGATTCATGATTCATTTCATGATTCATTTCATGATTCATGATTCATGATTCAATTCATGATTCATGAGTCAATTCATGATTCATGATTCATTTCATGATTCATGATTTAATTCATGATTGAATTCATGATTCAATTTATGATTCATAATTCATGATTCAATTCATGATTCAATTCATGATTCATGATTCATGATTCAATTCATGATTCATGATTCATGATTCAATTCATGATTCATGATTCAATGCATGATTCAATTCTTGATTCAATTCATAATTCAATTCATGATTCATGATTCAATTCATGATTCAATTCATGATTTATGATTCAATTCATGATTTATTTCATGATTCATGATTCGATTCATGATTCATGATTCAATTCATGGTTCAATTCATGATTTATGATTCAATTCATGATTCATGATTCATGATTCGATTTATAATTCATGATTCAATTCATGATGCATGATTCAATTTGTGATTCATGATTTAATTCATGATTCATGATTCATTTCATGATTCATTTCATGATTCATGATTCATTTCATGATTCATAATTTAATTCATGATTAAATTCATGATTCAATTTATGATTCATAATTCATGATTCAATTCATGATTCAATTCATGATTCATGATTAATGATTCAATTCATGATTCATGATTCAATTCATGATTCATGATTCAATTCATGATTCATGATTCAATGCATGATTCAATTCTTGATTCAATTCATAATTCAATTCATGATTCATGATTCAATTCATGATTCGATTCATGATTCATGATTCAATTCATGATTCATGATTCAATTCATGATTCATGATTCAATGCATGATTCAATTCTTGATTCAATTCATAATTCAATTCATGATTCATGATTCAATTCATGATTCGATTCATGATTCATGATTCATGATTCGAATTATGATTCATGATTCAATTCATGATTCATGATTTATGATTCAATTCATGATTCATGATTTATTTCATGATTTAATTCATGGTTCATGAATCTTGATTCAATTCATGATTTATTTCATGATTCATGATTCGATTCATGATTCATGATTCATGATTCAATTCATGATTCAATTCATGATTTATTTCATGATTCATGATTCGATTCATGATTCATGATTCAATTCTTGATTTATGATTCATGATTCATGATTTAATTCATGATTCATAATTCAATTCATGATTCATGATTCGATTCATGATTCATGTTTGAATTCATGATTCAATTCATGATTCATTTCATGATTCATGATTCAATTTATGATTCATGATTCAATCCATGATTCATGATTCGATTCATGATTCATGATTCAATTCATGATTCATGATTCATTTCATGATTCTTTTCATGATTCATGATTTAATTCATGATTCATGATTCATGATTAAATTCATGATTAATGATTCAATTCATGATTCATGATTCATTTTATGATTCATGATTCATGATTCAATTCATCATTCATGATTCAATTCATCATTCATGATTCAATTCATGAATCAATTCATGATTCATGTTTCAATTCATGATTCAATTTATGATTCATAATTCATGATTCAATTCATGATTCATTTCATGATTCATGATTCAAGATTCAATTCATGATTCATGATTCAATTCATGATTCATGATTCAATTCATGATTCATTACATGGTTCATGATTCAATTCATGATTCATGATTCAATTCTTGATTCAATTCATAATTCAATTCATGATTCATGATTCAATTCATGATTCATTACATGGTTTATGATTCAATTCATGATTCATGATTCAATTCATGATTCAATTCATGATTCATGATTCGATTCATGATTCATGATTCATGATTCATGATTCAATTCATGATTCATGATTCAATTCATGATTCATTTCATGATTCATTTTATGATTCATAATTCAATTCATGATTCATGATTCAATTCATGATTTATGATTCATGATTCAATTCATGAATCATTATTCATGATTCAATTCATGATTCATGATTCAATTCATGATTCATGATTCATAATTCAATTCATGATTAATGATTCAATTCATGATTCAATTCATGATTTGATTCATGATTCATGACTCATGATTGAATTCATGATTCATGATTCAATTCATGATTTATGATTCATGATTCAATTCATGAATCATTATTCATGATTCAAATTATGATTCATAATTCAATTCATGATTCATGATTCATAATTCAATTCATGATTCAATTCATGATTCGATTCATGATTCATGATTCAAGTCATGATTCAAGATTCATTTCATGATTCATTTCATGATTCATGATTCAATTCATGATTCATGAGTCAATTCATGATTCATGATTCATTTCATGATTCATGATTCAATTCATGATTCATGATTCGATTCATGATTCATGATTCATGATTCAATTCATGATTCAATTCATGATTTATTTCATGATTCATGATTCGATTCATGATTCATGATTCAATTCTTGATTTATGATTCATCATTCATGATTTAATTCATGATTCATAATTCAATTCATGATTCATGATTCGATTCATGATTCATGTTTGAATTCATGATTCAATTCATGATTCATTTCATGATTCATGATTCAATTTATGATTCATGATTCAATCCATGATTCATGATTCGATTCATGATTCATGATTCAATTCATGATTCATGATTCATTTCATGATTATTTTCATGATTCATGATTCATTTTATGATTCATGATTCATGATTCAATTCATGATTCATGATTAAATTCATCATTCATGATTCAATTCATGATTCGATTCATGATTCATGATTCAATTCATGATTCATGACTCATGATTCAATTCATGATTGATGATTCAATTCATGATTCATGATTCAATTCATGATTCATGATTCATGATTCAATTCATGATTCAATACATGATTCATGATTCAATTCATGATTCATGATTCAATTCATTATTCATGATTCAATTCATGATTCATGATTCATGATTCAATTCATGATTCATGATTTATGATTAAATTTATGATTCGATTCATGATTCATGATTCGATTCATGATTCATGATTCAACTCATGATTCATGTTTTATGATTCAATTCATGATTCATGATTCAATTCATGATTCATGATTCAATTCATGATTCGATTCATGATTCATGATTCAATTCATGATTCATGATTCATTTCATGATTCATTTCATGATTCATGATTCATGATTCAATTCATGATTCATGAGTCAATTCATGATTCATGATTCATTTCATGATTCATGATTTAATTCATGATTGAATTCATGATTCAATTTATGATTCATAATTCATGATTCAATTCATGATTCAATTCATGATTCATGATTCATGATTCAATTCATGATTCATGATTCATGATTCAATTCATGATTCATGATTCAATGCATGATTCAATTCTTGATTCAATTCATAATTCAATTCATGATTCATGATTCAATTCATGATTCAATTCATGATTTATGATTCAATTCATGATTTATTTCATGATTCATGATTCGATTCATGATTCATGATTCAATTCATGGTTCAATTCATGATTTATGATTCAATTCATGATTCATGATTCATGATTTAATTTATGATTCATGATTCATGATTCGATTTATAATTCATGATTCAATTCATGATGCATGATTCAATTTGTGATTCATGATTTAATTCATGATTCATGATTCATTTCGTGATTCATTTCATGATTCATGATTCATGATTCAATTCATGATTCATGAGTCAATTCATGATTCATGATTCATTTCATGATTCATGATTTAATTCATGATTAAATTCATGATTCAATTTATGATTCATAATTCATGATTCAATTCATGATTCAATTCATGATTCATGATTCAATTCATGATTCATGATTCAATTCATGATTCATGATTCAATTCATGATTCATGATTCAATGCATGATTCAATTCTTGATTCAATTCATAATTCAATTCAAGTTCATGATTCAATTCATGATTCAATTCATGATTTATGATTCAATTCATGATTTATTTCATGATTCATGATTCGATTCATGATTCATGATTCAATTCATGGTTCAATTCATGATTTATGATTCAATTCATGATTCATGATTCATGATTTAATTCATGATTCATGATTCATGATTCGATTTATAATTCATGATTCAATTCATGATGCATGTTTCAATTTGTGATTCATGATTTAATTCATGATTCATGATTCATTTCATGATTCATTTCATGATTCATGATTCATGATTCAATTCATGATTCATGAGTCAATTCATGATTCATGATTCATTTCATGATTCATGATTTAATTCATGATTAAATTCATGATTCAATTTATGATTCATAATTCATGATTCAATTCATGATTCAATTCATGATTCATGATTCATGATTCAATTCATGATTCATGATTCAATTCATGATTCATGATTCAATTCATGATTCATGATTCAATGCATGATTCAATTCTTGATTCAATTCATAATTCAATTCATGATTCATGATTCAATTCATGATTCGATTCATGATTCATGATTCATGATTCGAATTATGATTCATGATTCAATTCATGATTCATGATTTATGATTCAATTCATGATTCATGATTTATTTCATGATTTAATTCATGGTTCATGAATCTTGATTCAATTCATGATTTATTTCATGATTCGTGATTCGATTCATGATTCATGATTCATGATTCAATTCATGATTCAATTCATGATTTATTTCATGATTCATGATTCGATTCATGATTCAATTCTTGATTTATGATTCATGATTCATGATTTAATTCATGATTCATAATTCAATTCATGATTCATGATTCGATTCATGATTCATTTTTGAATTCATGATTCAATTCATGATTCATTTCATGATTCATGATTCAATTTATGATTCATGATTCAATCCATGATTCATGATTCGATTCATGATTCATGATTCAATTCATGATTCATGATTCATTTCATGATTCTTTTCATGATTCATGATTTAATTCATGATTCATGATTCATGATTAAATTCATGATTAATGATTCAATTCATGATTCATGATTCATTTTATGATTCATGATTCATGATTCAATTCATGATTCATGATTCAATTCATCATTCATGATTCAATTCATGAATCAATTCATGATTCATGTTTCAATTCATGATTCAATTTATGATTCATAATTCATGATTCAATTCATGATTCATTTCATGATTCATGATTCAAGATTCAATTCATGATTCATGATTCAATTCATGATTCATTACATGGTTCATGATTCAATTCATGATTCATGATTCAATTCTTGATTCAATTCATAATTCAATTCATGATTCATGATTCAATTCATGATTCATTACATGGTTTATGATTCAATTCATGATTCATGATTCAATTCATGATTCAATTCATGATTCATGATTCGATTCATGATTCATGATTCATAATTCATGATTCAATTCATGATTCATGATTCAATTCATGATTCATTTCATGATTCATTTTATGATTCATAATTCAATTCATGATTCATGATTCAATTCATGATTTATGATTCATGATTCAATTCATGAATCATTATTCATGATTCAATTCATGATTCATGATTCAATGCATGATTCAATTCTTGATTCAATTCATAATTCAATTCATGATTCATGATTCAATTCATGATTCAATTCATGATTTATGATTCAATTCATGATTTATTTCATGATTCATGATTCGATTCATGATTCATGATTCAATTCATGGTTCAATTCATGATTTATGATTCAATTCATGATTCATGATTCATGATTTAATTCATGATTCATGATTCATGATTCGATTTATAATTCATGATTCAATTCATGATGCATGATTCAATTTGTGATTCATGATTTAATTCATGATTCATGATTCATTTCATGATTCATTTCATGATTCATGATTCATGATTCAATTCATGATTCATGAGTCAATTCATGATTCATGATTCATTTCATGATTCATGATTTAATTCATGATTAAATTCATGATTCAATTTATGATTCATAATTCATGATTCAATTCATGATTCAATTCATGATTCATGATTCATGATTCAATTCATGATTCATGATTCAATTCATGATTCATGATTCAATGCATGATTCAATTCTTGATGCAATTCATAATTCAATTCATGATTCATGATTCAATTCATGATTCGATTCATGATTCATGATTCATGATTCGAATTATGATTCATGATTCAATTCATGATTCATGATTTATGATTCAATTCATGATTCATGATTTATTTCATGATTTAATTCATGGTTCATGAATCTTGATTCAATTCATGATTTATTTCATGATTCATGATTCGATTCATGATTCATGATTCATGATTCAATTCATGATTCAATTCATGATTTATTTCATGATTCATGATTCGATTCATGATTCATGATTCAATTCTTGATTTATGATTCATGATTCATGATTTAATTCATGATTCATAATTCAATTCATGATTCATGATTCGATTCATGATTCATGTTTGAATTCATGATTCAATTCATGATTCATTTCATGATTCATGATTCAATTTATGATTCATGATTCAATCCATGATTCATGATTCGATTCATGATTCATGATTCAATTCATGATTCATGATTCATTTCATGATTCTTTTCATGATTCATGATTTAATTCATGATTCATGATTCATGATTAAATTCATGATTAATGATTCAATTCATGATTCATGATTCATTTTATGATTCATGATTCATGATTCAATTCATGATTCATGATTCAATTCATCATTCATGATTCACTTCATGAATCAATTCATGATTCATGTTTCAATTCATGATTCAATTTATGATTCATAATTCATGATTCAATTCATGATTCATTTCATGATTCATGATTCAAGATTCAATTCATGATTCATGATTCAATTCATGATTCATGATTCAATTCATGATTCATGTCATGGTTCATGATTCAATTCATGATTCATGATTCAATTCTTGATTCAATTCATAATTCAATTCATGATTCATGATTCAATTCATGATTCATTACATGGTGTATGATTCAATTCATGATTCATGATTCAATTCATGATTCAATTCATGATTCATGATTCGATTCATGATTCATGATTCATGATTCATGATTCAATTCATGATTCATGATTCAATTCATGATTCATTTCATGATTCATTTTATGATTCATAATTCAATTCATGATTCATGATTCAATTCATGATTTATGATTCATGATTCAATTCATGAATCATTATTCATGATTCAATTCATGATTCATGATTCAATTCATGATTCATGATTCATAATTCAATTCATGATTAATGATTCAATTCATGATTCATGATTCAATTCATGATTTGATTCATGATTCATGACTCATGATTCAATTCATGATTCATGATTCAATTCATGATTTATGATTCATGATTCAATTCATGAATCATTATTCATGATTCAAATTATGATTCATAATTCAATTCATGATTCATGATTCATAATTCAATTCATGATTCAATTCATGATTCGATTCATGATTCATGATTCAAGTCATGATTCAAGATTCATTTCATGATTCATTTCATGATTCATGATTCAATTCATGATTCATGAGTCAATTCATGATTCATGATTCATTTCATGATTCATGATTCAATTCATGATTCATGATTCGATTCATGATTCATGATTCATGATTCAATTCATGATTCAATTCATGATTTATTTCATGATTCATGATTCGATTCATGATTCATGATTCAATTCTTGATTTATGATTCATCATTCATGATTTAATTCATGATTCATAATTCAATTCATGTTTCATGATTCGATTCATGATTCATGTTTGAATTCATGATTCAATTCATGATTCATTTCATGATTCATGATTCAATTTATGATTCATGATTCAATCCATGATTCATGATTCGATTCATGATTCATGATTCAATTCATGATTCATGATTCATTTCATGATTATTTTCATGATTCATGATTCATTTTATGATTCATGATTCATGATTCAATTCATGATTCATGATTAAATTCATCATTCATGATTCAATTCATGATTCGATTCATGATTCATGATTCAATTCATGATTCATGACTCATGATTCAATTCATGATTGATGATTCAATTCATGATTCATGATTCAATTCATGATTCATGATTCATGATTCAATTCATGATTCAATACATGATTCATGATTCAATTCATGATTCATGATTCATGATTCAATTCATTATTCATGATTCAATTCATGATTCATGATTCATGATTCAATTCATGATTCATGATTTATGATTAAATTTATGATTCGATTCATGATTCATGATTCGATTCATGATTCATGATTCAACTCATGATTCATGTTTTATGATTCAATTCATGATTCATGATTCAATTCATGATTCGATTCATGATTCATGATTCAATTCATGATTCATGATTCATTTCATGATTCATTTCATGATTCATGATTCATGATTCAATTCATGATTCATGAGTCAATTCATGATTCATGATTCATTTCATGATTCATGATTTAATTCATGATTGAATTCATGATTCAATTTATGATTCATAATTCATGATTCAATTCATGATTCAATTCATGATTCATGATTCATGATTCAATTCATGATTCATGATTCATGATTCAATTCATGATTCATGATTCAATGCATGATTCAATTCTTGATTCAATTCATAATTCAATTCATGATTCATGATTCAATTCATGATTCAATTCATGATTTATGATTCAATTCATGATTTATTTCATGATTCATGATTCGATTCATGATTCATGATTCAATTCATGGTTCAATTCATGATTTATGATTCAATTCATGATTCATGATTCATGATTTAATTCATGATTCATGATTCATGATTCGATTTATAATTCATGATTCAATTCATGATGCATGATTCAATTTGTGATTCATGATTTAATTCATGATTCATGATTCATTTCATGATTCATTTCATGATTCATGATTCATGATTCAATTCATGATTCATGAGTCAATTCATGATTCATGATTCATTTCATGATTCATGATTTAATTCATGATTAAATTCATGATTCAATTTATGATTCATAATTCATGATTCAATTCATGATTCAATTCATGATTCATGATTCAATTCATGATTCATGATTCAATTCATGATTCATGATTCAATTCATGATTCATGATTCAATGCATGATTCAATTCTTGATTCAATTCATAATTCAATTCATGATTCATGATTCAATTCATGATTCGATTCATGATTCATGATTCATGATTCGAATTATGATTCATGATTCAATTCATGATTCATGATTTATGATTCAATTCATGATTCATGATTTATTTCATGATTTAATTCATGGTTCATGAATCTTGATTCAATTCATGATTTATTTCATGATTCATGATTCGATTCATGATTCATGATTCATGATTCAATTCATGATTCAATTCATGATTTATTTCATGATTCATGATTCATGATTCAATTCTTGATTTATGATTCATGATTCATGATTTAATTCATGATTCATAATTCAATTCATGATTCATGATTCGATTCATGATTCATGTTTGAATTCATGATTCAATTCATGATTCATTTCATGATTCATGATTCAATTTATGATTCATGATTCAATCCATGATTCATGATTCGATTCATGATTCATGATTCAATTCATGATTCATGATTCATTTCATGATTCTTTTCATGATTCATGATTTAATTCATGATTCATGATTCATGATTAAATTCATGATTAATGATTCAATTCATGATTCATGATTCATTTTATGATTCATGATTCATGATTCAATTCATGATTCATGATTCAATTCATCATTCATGATTCAATTCATGAATCGATTCATGATTCATGTTTCAATTCATGATTCAATTTATGATTCATAATTCATGATTCAATTCATGATTCATGATTCAAGATTCAATTCATGATTCATGATTCAATTCATGATTCATGATTCAATTCTTGATTCAATTCATAATTCAATTCATGATTCATGATTCATTTTATGATTCATGATTCATGATTCAATTCATGATTCATGATTCAATTCATCATTCATGATTCAATTCATGAATCGATTCATGATTCATGTTTCAATTCATGATTCAATTTATGATTCATAATTCATGATTCAATTCATGATTCAATTCATGATTCATGATTCAAGATTCAATTCATGATTCATGATTCAATTCATGATTCATGATTCAATTCATGATTCATTACATGGTTTATGATTCAATTCATGATTCATGATTCAATTCATGATTCAATTCATGATTCATGATTCGATTCATGATTCATGATTCATGATTCATGATTCAATTCATGATTCATGATTCAATTCATGATTCATTTCATGATTCATTTTATGATTCATAATTCAATTCATGATTCATGATTCAATTCATGATTTATGATTCATGATTCAATTCATGAATAATTATTCATGATTCAATTCATGATTCATGATTCAATTCATGATTCATGATTCATAATTCAATTCATGATTAATGATTCAATTCATGATTCATGATTCAATTCATGATTTGATTCATGATTCATGACTCATGATTGAATTCATGATTCATGATTCAATTCATGATTTATGATTCATGATTCAATTCATGAATCATTATTCATGATTCAAATTATGATTCATAATTCAATTCATGATTCATGATTCATAATTCAATTCATGATTCAATTCATGATTCGATTCATGATTCATGATTCAAGTCAT
The DNA here is from genome assembly GCA_036250195.1 of Mixophyes australis. Lineage (NCBI taxonomy): Eukaryota > Metazoa > Chordata > Amphibia > Anura > Limnodynastidae > Mixophyes > Mixophyes australis. The sequence continues at coordinate 177,537,117 of JAVHZZ010000002.1, read as the reverse complement.
GATTCAAGATTCATTTCATGATTCATTTCATGATTCATGATTCAATTCATGATTCATGAGTCAATTCATGATTCATGATTCATTTCATGATTCATGATTCAATTCATGATTCATGATTCGATTCATGATTCATGATTCAATTCATGATTCAATTCATGATTTATTTCATGATTCATGATTCGATTCATGATTCATGATTCAATTCTTGATTTATGATTCATCATTCATGATTTAATTCATGATTCATAATTCAATTCATGATTCATGATTCGATTCATGATTCATGTTTGAATTCATGATTCAATTCATGATTCATTTCATGATTCATGATTCAATTTATGATTCATGATTCAATCCATGATTCATGATTCGATTCATGATTCATGATTCAATTCATGATTCATGATTCATTTCATGATTATTTTCATGATTCATGATTCATTTTATGATTCATGATTCATGATTCAATTCATGATTCATGATTAAATTCATCATTCATGATTCAATTCATGATTCGATTCATGATTCATGATTCAATTCATGATTCATGACTCATGATTCAATTCATGATTGATGATTCAATTCATGATTCATGATTCAATTCATGATTCATGATTCATGATTCAATTCATGATTCAATACATGATTCATGATTCGATTCATGATTCATTATTCAATTCATGATTCATGATTCATGATTAAATTCATGATTCGATTCATGATTCATGATTCAATTCATGATTCATGATTCATGATTCAATTCTGTCACTCACCGGACCGTGAGTGCCTCTTCTCGGACATTTAGGAACCGTGGCCGTCCGCCATCCTGAGGGTCTGCGCATGCGCAGCCCTTTCCTATACTTCAGTGTATGTCCCTTTAACTCAATTGGCAGATCAGGCAACACTCCCTATATTAAGCACCTGTGGTCAACACCACGTGGCCTGATCTTGGAGTCTCATTCCCCATGAGTCTCTGAAGGTGTTCCTGTATTCCTCGTGTATTCAGCGCTGCTGATTCCTGTGGTTTCCAAACCACTTCTATCTCTGTGGTTTCCAAACCACTTCTACTACTGTGGTTCCCATACCACTTCTACCATCAACTGTATCATCGTGACTGTTTGCTGATTCCTATCCGCTGCCTCCGTGCACTACAGTCTTCTAAATCACTTCAACGCTATTATTATCATTGTGACTGTTAGCTGATTCCTATCCGCTGCCTCCGTGCACTACAGTCTCCAGCTTGCAACTCGCCTGTGTTCATCATCGTGACTGTTAGCTGATTCCCATCCGCTGCCTCCGTGCACTACAGTCTCCAGCTTGCAACTCGCTTGTGTTCATCATTGTGACTGTTAGCTGATTCCTATCCGCTGCCTCCGTGCACTACAGTCTCCAGCTTGCAACTCGCCTGTGTTCATCATTGTGACTGTTAGCTGATTCCTATCCGCTGCCCCTGTGCAGTGCCGCCTCATCTCAGCTCTCCTGTGGTTGCAGTCTACTGCTCACGTTGCCATCCGCTACACTTCTGGATCTACAGCTCCTGGTCTACTCTGCCATCCCGTGTTCCATCACTGTGGGTCCTGTTGGTTGCCCCTGGTTACCTCCGTGGGCGCAGAGTCCTGCTGCAGCTGTCAGCGCTATCGTCCATCTCCTGCTGATCCGTTCTCCACGCCTTCACGTGTCCCGCTGGTCTCTACCCTCCTGTCAGCATTGGATTCGTATCTCAACAACTACTCCTCTGCTGGATCATCTCCATTCTCCTGGGTCCTCTATGAGTCCAGTTCCACGTGTTACTGATTCCTGTGGATTCGTGTCCCTGTTGGTTTACTTACCTGTGCGCTGCACCTACTAGACCGCTGCCTCATCCATCCAGGGACTTCTCATCCAGTCGGCCTCCTGCCTTTCAGGTATCGCTGCACTCCTATCTGACTGCCTGCTTCTGAACCACGGTATGCATACTTCTCATTGACTGTGCTGGTGTATTGCATATCTTGCTGGACTGTGTTTGGTTCTCTCTGGAGACTGCTATCCGCTGAGTCTTTTGCCATCATTGACTGTGTTATCTTGTGCTGGACTATTTCAAGTGACTTTCTAGATTTGCAGACCTGCTCAGTCATTTATATATATATATTGTGCATATTACTGTGGATCGTGTATAAGGTGCCTGTGTATATCCTGTGTTGCAGTCTCTCCCCGTGCACCTCCTCACATATATATTCAGTGGTACAACTTGCTCATGACAGACCACTGATCCCTGTTTCCTGTATCACCTGTTCCAGTATCCTCTCACATAGCAGTGGTACAACTTGCTACCGCAGACCACTGACTACCCGGATACCTCCACTTGGATTCCATTCCTTCACTCAGACAGCGGTACAACTTGCTATCCGCAGACCGCTGACTCTCATCACCTCCTTGTCTCTGTTGGACATTCCTCCTCACTATAGCAGTGGTACAACTTGCTATCGCAGACCAATGACTACCTTCACGTGCCCTTGTCCATACAGTTCCTCGTGTACTATTACCTCCATATTACCAGTGCTGCTAGTCATAGACTTTCCTGAGCATCTCATCAGTTACCATTTCCTGTTCCGTGATCACCCAGCTACCAGAGTACCCTATTACCATCTACATTGCTCTGGTAAGCCTACCACCTGGTGATCCCTGGGTAAAGACTCCTAGTGCCCGTGACAGTAAGATCAGGCCATGACAGACCCAGATGCGGAACCTACTGCCAAGGAGATGCTGCAGCATCTGGTTAGCCATGTGGAGCAACAGGATGCCCGCCAACAGCTGTTACTTCAGTGTTATCAGTCATTAACCTCCCAAGGAACATCTGGACAGACTGTGACAGCTACTACTGAGGCTCCTGTGCTTTCCTCCGTTTCCCCATTGCCATCCCAGGTGTCTACAGCTTCCACGCTTCACCTGCCTACTCCGTCAAAGTACGATGGAGACCCCAAAACTTGTAGGGGTTTCCTCAACCAATGTTCAGTCCATTTTGAGCTCCAACCTCAAAATTTTTCTACCCATCGTTCCAGAGTGGCCTATCTTATCTCTTTGTTTTCAGGACAAGCCCTGGCTTGGGCCTCCCCTCTGTGGGAGAGAAACGATCCAATACTACAAGATAGTGCCAAATTCATTTCTACATTCCGAAGTGTGTTCGATGAACCAGGTCGTGTGACCTCCGCTGCTTCCAGCATCCTCCGTCTGCGACAAGGATCTCATACAGTAGGCCAGTACGTCATTCAATTTAGGATCTTAGCCTCTGAACTTCAGTGGAACACTGAAGCCCTAGTTGCCGCCTTCTGGCAGGGGCTCTCCGATAAAATTAAAGATGCACTGACTACTCAGGAGCTTCCTTCGTCACTTGAGGATTTGATCTCTCTATGCCATCGTGTTGATATGAGATTTCGTGAAAGAGAGGCTGAGAAAACGACTTCTGCTAAAGCACCTCTTCGTTCTAACCCTCAATTTCGTCCAGTGTCACCCACTGTGATTCCCATGGAGATAGGACGTTCCAAATTATCTTCTGAGGAGAGGAAACGAAGAGTCAAGAATAGACTCTTTATCTATTGTGCTGATTCCACTCATGTTCTCAGCTCCTGCCCTAAGAGATCGGGAAATGCCAGGCCCTAACTAGTTCTGGAGAGGTGAAGTTAGGGTCCCTGGAGTCCTCTCCATCTTCTATGAAATCTAAAATCTGCGCTTTTGATGTTACAATTTCCTTTGCTACTAAAACCTTTGAGTCACAGGCATTGATTGATTCCGGAGCAGCAGGAAATTTCATTTCCAAATCATTAGTAAAGCAATGGTCTCTACCATTGATTACCTTAAAAACACCCATTACTGTGACGGCTATCGATGGATCACGTCTCATCAACGGTCTCATCACCCAGAGTACGTCTCCAGTAACCCTTCAGATTGGTGCCCTGCATCATGAAGAAATATCGTTTTTAATCCTTCCTGTTACGACAAGTCCGATTGTCTTAGGCCTTCCATGGCTTCAGTGTCACTCTCCCCAGATTGACTGGCGCACCCCTCAAGTCACGTCTTGGGGGTCTGAATGTCACCATCATTGCCTTTCCCAAGTCATTCCTCTCAAAGTACAGCAATCTTCCATCTCATCTACCTCATCGGGACTCCCTCCTCAATATGCTTCATTTACCGATGTTTTTGATAAAGCTCAGTCTGAACGTCTTCCCCCTCATCGTTCTTGGGATTGTCCGATCGACCTTCTTCCTGGCAAGACTCCCCCCAGGGGCCGGGTCTATCCACTCTCGTTACCTGAGACTCAAGCTACTTCTGAGTATATACAGGAGAACCTCCAGCGTGGGTTCATTCGACCTTCCACCTCGCCCGCTGGAGCTGGGTTCTTCTTCGTCAAAAAGAAGGATGGATCATTACGCCCTTGCATAGATTTTCGTGGACTCAATGCCATTACTATCAAGAATCGGTATCCCATTCCGTTGATCACTGAGCTATTCGATCGCATCAAGGGAGCCCGTATCTTTACTAAGTTGGATCTTCGTGGTGCCTATAATTTAATCAGAATCCGTTCCGGTGACGAATGGAAGACAGCGTTTAACACCAGAGACGGGCATTACGAATATCTGGTAATGCCTTTCGGGCTGTGTAATGCCCCCGCTGTTTTTCAAGGCTTCATCAATGAGATCTTTCGGGACTTATTATATGTATGTGTCGTTGTCTACCTGGACGACATACTGATCTTTTCACAGGACCTGCCTTCTCACCACCTACATGTGGCAGAAGTCCTCTCCAGACTACGGAAAAATTCATTGTTCTGTAAATTAGAAAAATGTTCATTCGAATTACCCCAGATTCCATTCTTGGGGTATATAGTTTCCGGAGTTGGCCTGAAGATGGATCCAGACAAAGTGAGTGCTGTACTACATTGGCCCCAGCCAACTACTCTTCGTGCTATCCAGCGTTTTTTAGGTTTTGCCAATTACTATAGACGCTTCATTCAAGACTTTTCCTCCATTGCATCTCCTATTGTGGCCCTGACTCGAAAAGGGGCTAATCCTAAGCAATGGTCACCTGAGGCTCTTCAAGCCTTTCAAACACTAAAAGAGTCCTTCTCTTCGGCTGCAATCCTTCGACAGCCTGATGTGACACTCCCCTTCTTTCTAGAAGTAGATGCCTCTAATGTGGGCTTAGGAGCTATTCTCTCCCAACGCTCGGAACAGCAAAAGTTCCATCCTTGTGCCTTCTATTCTCGGGGTCTCCTGCCCGCAGAGAAGAATTATACCATCGGGGACAAGGAATTACTGGCTATCAAAGCCGCATTAGAGGAATGGAGATACTTATTGGAGGGAGCTCGCCATCCGGTGACGATCTTCACGGATCATAAGAACTTGTCATATCTCCAGTCTGCCCAATGCTTGAACCCTCGTCAAGCAAGATGGTCTCTTTTCTTTTCCCGTTTTGAATTAATAATTACCTTCAAACCAGCTGCCAAGAACAAAAAAGCTGATGCTTTATCTAGAGCCTTTGTGACGTCCTCTGATATAGAAGAGGGTTCCAACCATACTATTCTAGATCCCAAATGTATCTCACTGGCTGCTTCATCCACCAAAACGCTACCATTTGGGAAGACCCTCGTGCCTCCTACTCTAAGGAGGAAAATCCTTTTGTGGTTCCATGCCTCTCGTTTTTCTGGACACGCCGGTGAACACAAGACCTTTGAGATCCTCTCTCGAAGTTACTGGTGGCCTTCAATGATGAGAGACGTCAAAGAGTTCATTGCTTCCTGTGAACTATGTTCTCAGTTCAAATCCTCCCGTAGAACTCCAGCAGGGTTGCTACGACCACTACCCATTCCGTCCAAACCATGGACCCATATTAGTATGGATTTCGTTACTGACTTACCACCTAGTAAGAATCATAACACTATTTGGGTGGTGGTGGACAGATTTTCGAAGATGGCTCATTTCATCCCTCTGCCTGGTTTGCCTTCCTCGTCCATCCTGGCTGAACATTTCATTAAAGAGATCTTCCGTATCCATGGATGTCCGTCTGAGATTGTGTCTGATAGAGGAGTACAATTCGTTTCCAGATTCTGGCGAGCCCTTTGTAAAACCTTGGGCATACGATTAGCACTCTCATCTTCTTACCATCCGCAATCTAACGGACAAACTGAACGTGTCAATCAAGATCTTGAGACTTTTATAAGAATGTTTTCATCAGCCAATCAAGACAACTGGGTAGAGTTGCTTCCTTGGGCTGAATTTGCCCATAACAACATGTACCATGAGTCATCATCCAAAACTCCATTTTTTGTGGTTTACGGTCACCATCCGTCTTTTCCGGAATTTCCTGCCCTCCCGCCCACCCAAGTTCCTGCGGTGGAAACTGTTTGTCAGACCTTTAAAAATATCTGGTCTCAGGTCAAAACCTGTTTAAAGAAGACATCTATCAAATATAAATCTTTCGCAGATAAGAAGAGTCGGGCTATTCCCCCACTAAAAATTGGAGATCGTGTCTGGTTATCCACCAAAAATATTCGTTTGAAGGTTCCATCCATGAAATTCGCCCCTCGTTTTATTGGTCCATATAGGATCATTCAAGTAATCAATCCAGTATGTGTGAAACTTCTTCTTCCTAAGAATCTTCGGATTTCTAATGCCTTCCACGTATCCTTGCTCAAACCTCTGATTATCAACCGTTTCTCAACTCCTCCCTCAGCTCCGCAGCCAGTTCAAGTCCATCAGGAGGAGGATTTCGAGATTACTGAGGTGCTAGACGCAAAAATTTCGCGAGGAGGTCTTCATTTCCTCGTTCATTGGAAGGGCTTTGGTCCTGAGGAGCGCTCTTGGATCAAGGCTGAAGATCTTAATGCTCCTGCCCTTTTGAAGAGGTTTTATGCCAAAAATCCGGACAAGCCCGGTTCCAGGCGTTCTGTGCCCACCTTTAAAAGGGGGGGTACTGTCACTCACCGGACCGTGAGTGCCTCTTCTCGGACATTTAGGAACCGTGGCCGTCCGCCATCCTGAGGGTCTGCGCATGCGCAGCCCTTTCCTATACTTCAGTGTATGTCCCTTTAACTCAATTGGCAGATCAGGCAACACTCCCTATATTAAGCACCTGTGGTCAACACCACGTGGCCTGATCTTTGAGTCTCATTCCCCATGAGTCTCTGAAGGTGTTCCTGTATTCCTCGTGTATTCAGCGCTGCTGATTCCTGTGGTTTCCAAACCACTTCTATCTCTGTGGTTTCCAAACCACTTCTACTACTGTGGTTCCCATACCACTTCTACCATCAACTGTATCATCGTGACTGTTTGCTGATTCCTATCCGCTGCCTCCGTGCACTACAGTCTTCTAAATCACTTCAACGCTATTATTATCATTGTGACTGTTAGCTGATTCCTATCCGCTGCCTCCGTGCACTACAGTCTCCAGCTTGCAACTCGCCTGTGTTCATCATCGTGACTGTTAGCTGATTCCCATCCGCTGCCTCCGTGCACTACAGTCTCCAGCTTGCAACTCGCTTGTGTTCATCATTGTGACTGTTAGCTGATTCCTATCCGCTGCCTCCGTGCACTACAGTCTCCAGCTTGCAACTCGCCTGTGTTCATCATTGTGACTGTTAGCTGATTCCTATCCGCTGCCCCTGTGCAGTGCCGCCTCATCTCAGCTCTCCTGTGGTTGCAGTCTACTGCTCACGTTGCCATCCGCTACACTTCTGGATCTACAGCTCCTGGTCTACTCTGCCATCCCGTGTTCCATCACTGTGGGTCCTGTTGGTTGCCCCTGGTTACCTCCGTGGGCGCAGAGTCCTGCTGCAGCTGTCAGCGCTATCGTCCATCTCCTGCTGATCCGCTCTCCACGCCTTCACGTGTCCCGCTGGTCTCTACCCTCCTGTCAGCATTGGATTCGTATCTCAACAACTACTCCTCTGCTGGATCATCTCCATTCTCCTGGGTCCTCTATGAGTCCAGTTCCACGTGTTACTGATTCCTGTGGATTCGTGTCCCTGTTTGTTTACTTACCTGTGCGCTGCACCTACTAGACCGCTGCCTCATCCATCCAGGGACTTCTCATCCAGTCGGCCTCCTGCCGCTCAGGTATCGCTGCACTCCTATCTGACTGCCTGCTTCTGAACCACGGTATGCATACTTCTCATTGACTGTGCTGGTGTATTGCATATCTTGCTGGACTGTGTTTGGTTCTCTCTGGAGACTGCTATCCGCTGAGTCTTTTGCCATCATTGACTGTGTTATCTTGTGCTGGACTATTTCAAGTGACTTTCTAGATTTGCAGACCTGCTCAGTCATTTATATATATATATTGTGCATATTACTGTGGATCGTGTATAAGGTGCCTGTGTATATCCTGTGTTGCAGTCTCTCCCCTTGCACCTCCTCACATATATATTCAGTGGTACAACTTGCTCATGACAGACCACTGATCCCTGTTTCCTGTATCACCTGTTCCAGTATCCTCTCACATAGCAGTGGTACAACTTGCTACCGCAGACCACTGACTACCCGGATACCTCCACTTGGATTCCATTCCTTCACTCAGACAGCGGTACAACTTGCTATCCGCAGACCGCTGACTCTCATCACCTCCTTGTCTCTGTTGGACATTCCTCCTCACTATAGCAGTGGTACAACTTGCTATCGCAGACCAATGACTACCTTCACGTGCCCTTGTCCATACAGTTCCTCGTGTACTATTACCTCCATATTACCAGTGCTGCTAGTCATAGACTTTCCTGAGCATCTCATCAGTTACCATTTCCTGTTCCATGATCACCCAGCTACCAGAGTACCCTATTACCATCTACATTGCTCTGGTAAGCCTACCACCTGGTGATCCCTGGGTAAAGACTCCTAGTGCCCGTGACAAATTCATTATTCATGATTCAATTCATGATTCATGATTCATGATTCAATTCATGATTCATGATTCGATTCATGATTCATGATTCAACTCATGATTCATGTTTTATGATTCAATTCATGATTCATGATTCATGATTCAATTCATGATTCGATTCATGATTCATGATTCATTATTCAATTCATGATTCATGATTCGATTCATGATTCATGATTTAATTCTTGATTCATGATTCGATTCATGATTCATGATTACATTTATGATTCATGATTTATGATTGAATTCATGATTCATGATTTATTTCATGATTCAATTCATGGTTCATGAATCTTGATTCATTTCATGATTCATTTCATGATTCATGATTCCTGATTCAATTCATGATTCTTGATTCAATTCATGATTCATGATTCATGATTCAATTCATGATTCGATTCATGATTCATGATTCATGATTCAATTTATGATTCATGATTCGTTTCATTAATCATGATTCAATTCTTGATTCATGATTCGATTTATGATTCATGATTAAATTCATGATTCATGATTTATGATTGAATTCATGATTCATGATTTAATTCATGATTCAATTCATGGTTCATGAATCTTGATTCAATTCATGATTTATTTCATGATTCATAATTCGATTCATGATTCATGATTCAATTCATGAGTCATGATTCATTTCATGATTCATTTCATGATTCAATTCATGATTTATGATTCATGATTCGATTCATGATTCATGATTCAATTCATGATTCATGATTCAATTCATGATTCGTGATTCGTGATTCATGATTCAATTTATGATTCATGATTCGATTCATAAATCATGATTCATGATTCAATTCATGATTCATGATTCATTTCATGATTCATGATTCAATTCATGATTCAATTCATGATTCAATTTATGATTCATAATTCATGATTCAATTCATGATTCAATTTATGATTCATGATTCATGATTCAATTCATGATTCATGATTCATGATTCAATTCATGATTCATGATTCAATTCATGATTCATGATTCAATTCATGATTCATGATTTATGAATTATTAATCAATTCATGATTCAATTCATGATTCATGATTCATTTCATGATTCATTTCATGATTCATGATTCAATTCAAGATTCATGATTCAATTCATGATTCATTTCATGATTCATGATTCCTGATTCAATTCATGATTCATGATTCAATTCATGATTCTTGATTCATTTCATGATTCATAATTCATGATTCAATTCATGATTCATGATTCAATTCATGATTGATGATTTAATTCATGAATCATGATTCGATTCATGATTCATGATTAAATTCATGATTCAATTCTTGTTTCAATTAATAATTCAATTCATGATTCATGATTCAATTCATGATTCATGATTCATGATTCAATGCATGATTCATGATTCATGATTCAATGCATGATTCAATTCTTGATTCAATTCATAATTCAATTCATGATTCATGATTTAATTTATGATTCATGATTCAATTCATGATTAATGATTCAATTCATGATTCATGATTCATTTTATGATTCATGATTCATGATTTAATTCATGATTCATGATTCAATTCATGATTCATGACTCATGATTCAATTCATGATTCATGACTCATGATTCAATTCATGATTCATGATTCAATTCATGATTCATGATTCAATTCATGATTCATGATTCAATTCATGATTCATGATTCGATTCATGATTCATAATTCAATTCATGATTCATGATTCATGATTCAATTCATGATTAGATTCATGATTCATGATTCAATTCATGATTCATGATTCAATTCATGAGTCATGATTCATGATTCAATTCATGATTCATGATTCATGATTCGATTCATGATTCATGATTCAATTCATGATTCATGATTCATGATTCAATTCATGATTCGATTCATGATTCATGATTCATGATTCAATATATGATTCATGATTAAATTCATGATTCATAATTTATGATTCAATTCATGATTCATGATTCATAATTTATGATTCAATTCATGATTCGATTCATGATTCATGATTCAATTTATGATTCATGATTTGATTCATGATTCATGATTCAATTTTTAATTCATGATTCGATTCATGATTCTTGATTAAATTTATGATTCATGATTTATGATTCAATTCATGATTCATGATTTATTTCATGATTCAATTCATGGTTCATGAATCTTGATTGAATTCATGATTTATTTCATGATTCATGATTCGATTCATGATTCATGATTCATGATTCAATTCATGATTCAATTCATTATTTATTTCATGATTCATGATTTGATTCATAATTCATGATTCATGATTCAATTCATGATTCAAGATTCAATTCATGATTCATTTCATTATTCATGATTCGATTTATGATTCATGATTCAATTCGTGATTCATGATTCAATTAATGATTCATGATTCATTTCATGAGTCATTTCATAATTCATTTCATGATTCATGATTCCTGATTCAATTCATGATTCATGATTCAATTCATGATTCATGATTCATGATTCAATTCATGATTCATGATTCGAATTATGATTCATGATTAAATTCATGTTTCATGATTAAATTCATGATTCATGATTTATGATTCAATTCATGATTCATGATTTATTTCATGATTCAATTCATGGTTCATGAATCTTGATTCAATTCATGATTTATTTCATGATTCATGATTCGATTCATGATTCATGATTCATGATTCAATTCATGATTTATTTCATAATTCATGATTCGATTCATGATTCATGATTCATGATTCAATTCATGATTTATGATTTAATTCATGATTCATGATTCATGATTTAATTCCTGATGCATGATTCAATTCGTGATTCATGATTCAATTCATGATTCATGATTCATTTCATGATTCATTTCATGATTCATGATTCCTGATTCAATTCATGATTCATGATTCAATACATGATTCATGATTCATTCCATGATTCATGATTCAATTCATGATTCAATTCATGATTCAATTTATGATTCATAATTCATGATTCAATTCATGATTCAATTTATGATTCATGATTCATGATTCAATTCATGATTCATGATTCATGATTCGATTCATGATTCATGATTCAATTCATGATTCATGATTCAATTCATAATTCGTGATTCATGATCCATGATTCAATCCATGATTCATGATTCGATTCATGATTCATGATTCATGATTCAATTCATAATTCATTATTCGATTTATGATTCATGATTCAATTCATGATTCAATTCATGATTCATGATTCATTTCATGATTCATTTCATGATTCATGATTCAATTCAAGATTCATGATTTAATTCATGATTCATTTCATGATTCATGATTAATGATTCAATTCATGACTCAATTCATGATTCAACTTATGATTTATAATTCATGATTCAATTCATGATTCAATTCATGATTCATGATTCAATTCATGATTCATGTTTCAATTCATGATTCATGATTTGATTCATGATTCATCATTCATCATTCAATTCATGATTCATGATTCAATTCATGATTTATTTCATGATTCATGATTCGATTCATGATTCATGATTCAATTCATGATTTATGATTCAATTCATGATTCATGATGCATGATTCAATTCATGATTCATTATTCAATTCATGATTCATGATTCATTTCATTATTCATTTCATGTTTCACGATTCCTGATTCAATTCATGATTCATGATTCAATTCATGATTCATGATTCATTTCATGATTCATGCTTGAATTCATGATTCAATTCATGATTCAATTTATGATTCATAATTCATGATTCAATTCATGATTCAATTTATGATTCATGATTCATTAATCAATTCATGATTCATGATTCATGATTCGATTCATGATTCATGATTCAATTCATGATTCATGATTCATGATTCGATTTATGAATTATGAATCAATTCATGATTCAATTCATGATTCATGATTCATTTCATGATTCATGATTCAATTCAAGATTCATGATTCAATTCATGATTCATTTCATGATTCATTTCATTATCCATGATTCCTGATTCAATTCATGATTCATGATTCAATTCATGATTCTTGATTCATTTCATGATTCATGATTCAATTCATGATTCATGATTCATGATTCAATTCATGATTCAATTCTTGTTTCAATTAATAATTCAATTCATGATTCATGATTCAATTCATTATTCATGATTCAATGCATGATTCATGATTCATGATTCAATGCATTATTCAATTCTTGATTGAATTCATGATTAAATTCATGATTCGATTCATGATTCATGTTTGAATTCATGATTCAATTCATGATTCATTTAATAATTCATGATTCAATTCATGATTCATGATTCAATTCATGATTCATGATTCGATTCATGATTCATGATTCATGATTCAATTCATGATTCATGATTCATTTCATGATTCATGATTTAATTTATGATTCATGACTCATGATTCAATTCATAATTCATGATTCATGATTCAATTCATGATTCATGATTCAATTCATGATTCATGATTCGATTCATGATTCATAATTCAATTCATGATTCATGATTCAATTCATGATTCGATTCATGATTCAATTCATGATTCAATTCATGATTCATGATTCGATTCATGATTCATAATTCAATTCATGATTCATGATTCATGATTCAATTCATGATTCGATTCATGATTCATGATTCAATTCATGAGTCATGATTCATGATTCAATTCATGATTCATGATTCATGATTCGATTCATGATTCATGATTCGATTCATGATTCATGATTCATGATTCAATTCATGATTCATGATTCAATTCATGATTCAATTCATGATTCATAATTTATGATTCAATTCATGATTCATGATTCATGATTCAATTCATGATTCGATTCATGATTCATGATTCAATTCATGATTCATGATTTGATTCATGATTCATGATTCAATTTTTAATTCATGATTCGATTCATGATTCATGATTAAATTTATGATTCATGATTTATGATTCAATTCATGATTCATGATTTATTTCATGATTCAATTCATGGTTCATGAATCTTGATTCAATTCATGATTTATTTCATGATTCATGATTTGATTCATGATTCATGATTCAATTCATGATTCAATTCATTATTTATTTCATGATTCATGATTCGATTCATGATTCATTAATTCATGATTCAATTCATGATTCAAGATTCAATTCATGATTCATTTCATGATTCATGATTCGATTTATGATTCATGATTCAATTCGTGAATCATGATTCAATTAATGATTCATGATTCATTTCATGATTCATGATTCCTGATTCAATTCATGATTCATGATTAAATTCATGATTCATGATTCATTTCATGATTCATGATTCAATTCATGATTCGAATCATGATTTGTGATTCAATTCATGATTCATGATTCAATTCTTGATTTATGATTCATGATTCATGATTTAATTAATGATTCATGATTCAATTAATGATTCATGATTCGATTCATGATTCATGATTTATGATTCAATTCATGGTTCATGAATCTTTATTGAATTCATGATTTATTTCATGATTCATGATTCGATTCATGATTCATGATTCATGATTCAATTCATGATTCAATTCATGATTTATTTCATAATTCATGATTCGATTCATGATTCATGATTCATGATTCAATTCATGATTCATTTCATGATTTATGATTTAATTAATGATTCATGATTCATGATTTAATTCCTGATTCAATTCATGATTCAATTTATGATTCATAATTCATGATTCAATTCATGATTCAATTTATGATTCATGATTCATGATTCAATTCATGATTCATGATTCATGATTTGATTCATGATTCATGATTCAATTCATGATTCATGATTCATGATTCAATTCATGATTCATGATTCAATTCATAATTCGTGATTCATGATTCATGATTCAATTCATGATTCATGATTCGATTCATGATTCATGATTCATGATTCAATTCATAATTCATGATTCGATTTATGATTCATGATTCAATACATGATTCAATTCATGATTCATGATTCGATTCATGATTCATGATTCAATTCATGATTCAATTCATGATTCAATTCATGATTTATGATTCAATTCATGATTCATGATTCATGATTTAAATCATGATTCATGATTCATGATTCGATTTATAATTCATGATTCAATTCATGATGCATGATTCAATTTGTGATTCATGATTTAATTCATGATTCATTTCATGATTCATTTCATGATTCATGATTCATGATTCAATTCATGATTTATGAGTCAATTCATGATTCTTGATTCATTTCATGATCCATGATTTAATTCATGATTCAATTCATGATTCAATTTATGATTCATAATTCATGATTCAATTCATGATTCAATTCATGATTTATGATTCATGATTCAATTCATGATTCATGATTCGATTCATGATTCATGATTCGATATATGATTCATGATTAAATTCATGATTCATAATTTATGATTCAATTCATGATTCATGATTCATGATTCAATTCATGATTTGATTCATGATTCATGATTTAATTCATGATTCATGATTTGATTCATGATTCATGATTCAATTTTTAATTCATGATTCGATTCATGATTCATGATTAAATTTATGATTCAGGATTTATGATTCAATTCATGATTCATGATTCATTTCATGATTCATTTCATGATTCATGATTCGATTTATGATTTATGATTCAATTCATGATGCATGATTCAATTCAAGATTCATGATTCAATTCATGATTCATGATTCATTTCATGATTCATTTCATGATTCATGATTCCTGATTCAATTCATGATTCATGATTCAATTCATGATTCATGATTCATTTCATGATTCATGATTCATTTTATGATTCATGATTCAATTCATGATTCGATTCATGATTTATGATTCAATTCATGATTCATGATTCGATTCATGATTCATGATTCAATTCATGATTCATGATTTATTTCATGATTCAATTCATGGTTCATGAATCTTGATTCAATTCATGATTTATTTCATGATTCATGATTTGATTCATGATTCATGATTCATGATTCAATTCATGATTCAATTCATGATTTACTTCATGATTCATGATTCGATTCATGATTCATGATTCAATTCTTGATTTATGATTTATGATTCATGATTTAATTCATGATTAATGATTTAATTCATGATCCATGATTCGATTCATGATTCATGATTCAATTCATGATTCATGATTCAATTCTTGAATCATGATTCATGATTCGAATTATGATTCATGATTAAATTCATGATTCATGATTTATGATTCAATTCATGGTTCATAAATCTTTATTCAATTCATGATTTATTTCATGATTCATGATTCGATTCATGATTCATGATTTATGATTCAATTCATGATTCAATTCATGATTTATTTCATAATTCATGATTCGATTCATGATTCATGATTCAATTCATGATTCAATTCATGATTTATGATTCAATTCATGATTCATGATTCATGATTTAATTCCTGATTAATGATTCATGATTCGATTTATAATTCATGATTCAATTCATGATGCATGATTCAATTCGTGATTCATGATTCAATTCATGATTCATGATTCATTTCATGATTCATTTCATGATTCATGATTCCTGATTCAATTCATGATTCATGATTCAATACATGATTCATGATTCATTTCATTATTCATGATTCAATTCATGATTCAATTCATGATTCAATTTATGATTCATAATTCATGATTCAATTCATGATTCAATTTATGATTCATGATTCATGATTCAATTCATGATTCATGATTCGATTCATGATTCATGATTCAATTCATGATTCATGATTCAATTCATGATTCGTGATTCATGATTCATGATTCAATTCATGATTCATGATTAAATTCATGATTCATGATTAAATTCATGATTCATGATTCAATGCATGATTCAATTCTTGATTCAATTCATAATTCAATACATGATTCAAGATTCGATTCATGATTCATGTTTAAATTCATGATTCAATTCATGATTCCTTTCATGATTCATGATTCAATTCATGATTCATGATTCAATTCTTGATTTATGATTCATGATTCATGATTCAATTCATGATACATGATTCAATTCATGATTCATGATTCATTTCATGATTCATGATTCAATTCATGATTCGATTCATGATTCAAGAGTCAATTCATAAATTCATGATTCGATTCATGATTCATGATTCAATTCTTGATTCATGATTCATGATTTGAATTATGAATCATGATTAAATTCATGATTCATGATTTATGATTCAATTCCTGATTCATGATTTATTTCATGATTTAATTCATGGTTCATGAATCTTGATTCAATTTATGATTTATTTCATGATTCATGATTCGATTCATGATTCATGATTCAATTCATGATTCAATTCATGATTTATGATTCAATTCATGATTCATGATTCATGATTTAATTCATGATTCATGATTCATGATTCATGATTCGATTTATAATTCATGATTCAATTCATGATGCATGATTCAATTTGTGATTCATGATTTAATTCATGATTCATGATTCATTTCATGATTCATTTCATGATTCATGATTCATGATTCAATTCATGATTCATGAGTCAATTCATGATTCATGATTCATTTCATGATTCATGATTCAATTCATGATTCAATTCATGATTCATGATTCAATTCATGATTTATGATTCAATTCATGATTCATAATTCAATGCATGATTCAATTCTTGATTCAATTCATAATTCAATTCATGATTCATGATTCAATTCATTATTCATGATTCAATTCTTAATTTATGATTCATGATTCATGATTCAATTCATGACTCAATTCATTATTCATGATTCGATTCAAGATTCATGATTCATGATTCAATTCATGATTCATGATTCAATTCATGATTCATGATTCATTTCATGATTCATGATTCATTTTATGATTCATGATTCATGATTCAATTCATGATTCATAATTCAATTCATGATTCGATTCATGATTTATGATTCAATTCATGATTCATGACTCATGATTCAATTCATGATTCATGATTCAATTCATGATTTATGATTCATGATTCAATTCATGAATCATAATTCATGATTCAATTCATGATTCATGATTCAATTCATGATTCATGATTCATAATTCAATTCATGATTCATGATTCAATTCATGATTCGATTCATGATTCATGATTCAAATCATGATTCATGATTCATGATTCAATTCATGATTCATGATTCAATTCATGATTCATGATTTATGATTCAATTCATGATTCATGATTCATGATTCGATTCATGATTCATGATTCATGATTCATGATTCGATTCATGATTCATGATTCAATTCATGATTCATGATTCATAATTCAATTCATGATTCGATTCATTATTCATAATTCATGATTCGATATATGATTCATGATTAAATTCATGATTCATGATTTATGATTCAATTCATGATTCATGATTCATGATTCAATTTATGATTCATGACTCATGATTCATGATTCAATTCATGAATCATGATTCGATTCATGATTCATGATCCAATTCTTGATTCATGATTCGATTCATGATATATGATTAAATTTATGATTCATGATTTATGATTCAAATCATGATTCATGATTTATTTCATGATTCAATTCATGGTTCATGAATCTTGATTCATGATTCAATTCTTGATTCATGATTCAATTCATGATTCATGATTCAATTCGTGATTCATGATTCGATTCATGATTCATGATTAAATTTATGATTCATGATTTATGATTCAATTCTTGATTCATGATTTATGATTCAATTCTTGATTCATGATTTATTTCATGATTCAATTCATGGTTCATGAATCTTGATTCAATTCATGATTTATTTAATGATTCATGATTCGATTCATGATTCATGATTCAATTCTTGATTCAATTCATGATTTATTTCATGATTCATGATTCGATTCATGATTCATGATTCATGATTCAATGCATGATTCAATTCTTGATTCAATTCATAATTCAATACATGATTCAAGATTCGATTCATGATTCATGTTTAAATTCATGATTCAATTCATGATTCCTTTCATGATTCATGATTCAATTCATGATTCATGATTCAATTCTTGATTTATGATTCATGATTCATGATTCAATTCATGATACATGATTCGATTCATGATTCATGAGTCAATTCATAAATTCATGATTCGATTCATGATTCATGATTCAATTCTTGATTCATGATTCATGATTTGAATTATGAATCATGATTAAATTCATGATTCATGATTTATGATTCAATTCCTGATTCATGATTTATTTCATGATTCAATTCATGGTTCATGAATCTTGATTCAATTTATGATTTATTTCATGATTCATGATTCGATTCATGATTCATGATTCAATTCATGATTCAATTCATGATTTATGATTCAATTCATGATTCATGATTCATGATTTAATTCATGATTCATGATTCATGATTCATGATTTGATTTATAATTCATGATTCAATTCATGATGCATGATTCAATTTGTGATTCATGATTTAATTCATGATTCATGATTCATTTCATGATTCATTTCATGATTCATGATTTATGATTCAATTCATGATTCATGAGTCAATTCATGATTCATGATTCATTCCATGATTCATGATTTAATTCATAAATCAATTCATGATTCAATTTATGATTCATAATTCATGATTCAATTCATGATTCAATTCATGATTCATGATTCATGATTCAATTCATGATTCATGATTCAATTCATGATTCATGATTCATAATTCAATTCATGATTCATGATTCAATTCATGATTCGATTCATGATTCATGATTCAAATCATGATTCATGATTCATGATTCAATTCATGATTCATGATTCAATTCATGATTCATGATTCATGATTCAATTCATGATTCATGATTCATGATTCGATTCATGATTCATGATTCGATTCATGATTCATGATTCATGATTCGATATATGATTCATGATTAAATTCATGATTCATGATTTATGATTCAATTCATGATTCATGATTCATGATTCAATTTATGATTCATGACTCATGATTCATGATTCAATTCATGAATCATGATTCGATTCATGATTCATGATCCAATTCTTGATTCATGATCCAATTCTTGATTCATGATTCGATTCATGATATATGATTAAATTTATGATTCATGATTTATGATTCAAATCATGATTCATGATTTATTTCATGATTCAATTCATGGTTCATGAATCTTGATTCAAGTCATGATTTATTTTATGATTCATGAGTCAATTCATGATTCATGATTCATTTCATGATTCATGATTTAATTCATAAATCAATTCATGATTCAATTTATGATTCATAATTTATGATTCAATTCATGATTCAATTCATGATTCATAATTCAATGCATGATTCAATTCTTGATTCAATTCATAATTCAATTCATGATTCATGATTCAATTCATTATTCATGATTCAATTCTTAATTTATGATTCATGATTCATGATTCAATTCATGACTCAATTCATTATTCATGATTCGATTCAAGATTCATGATTCATGATTCAATTCATGATTCATGATACAATTTATGATTCATGATTCATTTCCTGATTCATGATTCATTTTATGATTCATGATTCATGATTCAATTCATGATTCATAATTCAATTCATGATTCGATTCATGATTTATGATTCAATTCATGATTCATGACTCATGATTCAATTCATGATTCATGATCCAATTCTTGATTCATGATTCGATTCATGATATATGATTAAATTTATGATTCATGATTTATGATTCAAATCATGATTCATGATTTATTTCATGATTCAATTCATGGTTCATGAATCTTGATTCAAGTCATGATTTATTTTATGATTCATGATTCGATTCATGATTTATGATTTATGATTCAAGTCATGATTCATGACTCATGATTCATGATTAAATTTATGATTCATGATTTATGATTCAATTCTTAATTCATGATTTATTTCATGATTCAATTCATGGTTCATGAATCTTGATTCAATTCATGATTTATTTAATGATTCATGATTCGATTCATGATTCATGATTCATGATTCAATTCTTGATTCAATTCATTTATTTATTTTATGATTCATGATTCGATTCATGATTCATGATTCATGATTCAATTCATGATTCAATTCAGGATTTATAATTCAATTCATGATTTATTATTCAATTCATGATTCATGATTAATGATTCGATTTATGATTCATGATTCAATTCATGATGCATGATTAAATTCGTGATTCATGATTCAATTCATGATTCGATTCATGATTCATGATTCAATTCATGATTCATGATTCGATTCATGATTCATGATTCAATTCTTGATTCATGATTCATGATTCGAATTATGATTCATGATAGGGGTTAGGGGTTAGAATTAGGGTTAGGGTTAGGATTAGGGTTAGGTTTAGGGGGTTAGGGGGTTAGGGTTAGGGTTAGGAGGTTAGGGTTAGGGTTAGGGTTAGGGTTAGGGTTAGGGGTTAGGGTTAGGGTTAGGGGGTTAGGGTTAGGGTTAGGGTTAGGGGGTTAGGGTTAGGGTTAGGGTTAGGGTTAGGGGTTAGGGTTAGGGTTAGGGGTTAGGGTTAGGCTTAGGGTTAGGGTTAGGGTTAGGGGGTTAGGGTTAGGGGGTTAGGGTTAGGGTTAGGGTTAGGGTTTAGGGTTAGTTTTAGGGTTAGGTGTTAGGGTTAGGTGGTTAGGGTTAGGGTTAGGGTTAGGGTTAGAGGTTAGGGTTAGGGTTAGGGTTAGGGTTAGGGGGTTAGGGTTAGGGGGTTAGGGTTAGGGTTAGGGTTCATGATTCAATTCTTGATTCATGATTCATGATTCGATTCATGTTTCATGATTAAATTCATGATTCATTTCATGATTCAATTCATGATTTGATTCATGATTCATGATTCATGATTCAATTCATGATTCATGATTCATGATTCAATTCATGATTCATGATTCATGATTCAATTCATGATTCATGATTCATGATTCGATTCATGTTTCATGATTAAATTCATGATTCATGATTTATTTCATGATTCAATTCATGATTTATTTCATGATTCATGATTCGATAAATGATCCATATTTCAATTCATGAGTCATGATTCATGATTCGATTCATGATTCATGAATCATAATTCAATTCATGATTCATGAATCATGATTCAATTCATAATTCATGTTTCAATTCATGATTTAATTCTTGATTCAATTCATAATTCAATTTATGATTCATGATTCAATTCATGATTCATGATTCAATGCATGATTCATGATTCATTTCATGATTAATTTCATGATTTATGATTCAATTCATGATTCATGATTCATGATTCGATTCATGATTCATGATTCATTTTATGATTCATGATTTATGATTCAATTCATGATTTGTGATTCATGATTCAATTCATGATTCATGATTCATAATTCAATTCATGATTCATGATTCATAATTCAATTCATGATTCATGATTCATGATTCATGATTCGATTCATGATTCATGATTCGATTCATGATTCATGCTTCAATTCATGATTCATGAATTATGATTCAATTCATGATTCATGATTTGATTCATGATTCAATTCATGATTCATGTTTAAATTCATAATTCATGAATCATGATTCGATTCATGATTCATGTTTAAATTCATGATTCAATTCCTGATTCAATTCATAATTCAATTCATGATTCAATTCATAATTCAATTCATGATTCATGATTCAATTCATGATTCATTATTCATGATTCAATGCATGATTCCTGATTCGTATCATGATTCATGTTTGAATTCATGATTCAATTCATGATTCATGATTCAATTCATGATTCATGATTCAATTCATGATTCATGATTCATGATTCAATTCATAATTCATGATTCGATTCATGATTCATAATTCAAGATTCAATTAAAGATTCATGATTCATGATTCAGTTCATGATTCATGATTCAATTCATGATTCATGATTCATTTCATGATTCATTTCATGATTTATGATTCAATTCATAATTCATGATTCATGATTCCATTCATGATTTGTGATTCATGATTCAATTCATGATTCATAATTCAATTCATGATTTGTGATTCTTGATTCGATTCATGTTTGATGATTCGATTCATGATTCAAGATTCGATTCATGATTCATGATTCAATTCATAATTCATGTTTTAAATCATGATTCAATTCATGATTCATGTTTTAATTCATGATTCATGATTCAATTAATGATTCATTTCATGATTCATCATTCAATTTATGGTTCATGATTCTTAATTCATGATTCAATTCATGATTTATGATTCGATTCATGATAAATGATTCATGATTCAAATCATGAGTCATGATTCATGATTTGATTTATGATTCATGATTCGATTCATGATTTATGATTCATGATTCAATTCATGATTCGTGATTCGATTCATGATTCATGATTCAATTTATAATTCGATTCATGATTCAATATGTCTGGGTTAGGGTTAGGGTTAGGGTTAGGGTTAGGGTTAGGGTAAGGGTTAGGGTTAGGGTTAGGGTTAGGGTTAGGGGTTAGGGTAATGGTTAGGGTTAAGGGGTTAGTGTTAGGGTTAGGGTTAGGAATAGGGTTAGGGTTAGGGTTAGGGTTAGGGTTAGGGGTTAGGGTTAGGGTTATGGTTAGGGTTA